>JAWWTY010000160.1:6771036-6839021 GCA_035222235.1 Margarornis squamiger | reverse complement strand
ATTTGCCTTTATTCTCTAAATTATCCAAGAGAGTATCTGGAATAGCATGTGTATAATGCATTAATTAAATATATTTAACTTGCATATGGGTTTATTAACTGACATGGTGAATTTTTAATTTTTTGTAATCATGACTCTTTAGTCATTACCTTTAATGAAATTAGAGTAAAAAGGCCTGAATGTAGTATTACAGCTTAAAAATGTAATTTTCACTAGAAATCACAGAAAATTGAAAGAATCAGACCATTAAAGACACAAAAGTCTGTATTAGAAAAACCTAACCTGAAGGCTTAATTAAAAATAATGCAAAGGGCTGTTAGCATTTTTGTGAGCCTTTGAAATGATGCTTTTTCATTAAAGTAAGTATTACAAGGGAGATTACATTTTTGTTGACACTACCATACTTCAAGATCAAAGGCACACGCAGGTTCAATGTTCTGTTCTTGTACTCTTTGTTTCCCTCTGTGTGACTTTTGTTTTTTAAGCTACTTTTCTCTTTGACAATGAAACATGAAAGCCACGCTGGCTAACGTTTTGCCAAATAAGCACAAAGCTAACTCTGTCTGGGAAAAAAAAGCAAAAAAAGCAGAGCCCATGAATTTTTAAAAGTTCATACATAATATATCATAAAAGTAGGATGAATAATACGGTGCATGGGCTTTAATAAAAAAGCTCCTTGACCATTTCTCAGAGATTCTGAGATGTAATCAATGCCCCAAAAGGTATACTGGGGACATTGCTAAGATTTACACTTTTTTTGCACACAGTGACACTATCTGCTTACTATATCAACGGAGGACACAGTATTGAATTTCAGAGAACAGAAGGAAGCAGAAGTATTGTTATCTGTCTCAACAGTGTTTCAATTCAGAGATCAGCTTTATGGCTCATCGCTGGCATCAGACTTCAGAGGCACAAAGGAGGTTCCAAATGAGGGGTACAAGGACGGCACAAACACTCACGTGAAGCTGAGCATCCGCAGTTCGAGCTTGCATCAGGCTTCTGTTTCGTTCTACTTCTGAAAGCAAATCCCCAGATGAGAGGTCCAAGATGCGTGAATGGAGTTTCTGGGGGGGGCAGAAGGGAATGAGCAAAGCATAAGCATTTGTCAAATGTGCAGCAGATCAGCATTTTTAAAATTCCAAACTGTGCTTTTCAATATCAAGGGAAATGGAGACCCCGAGGTAAAAGAGGATTTGTTCTAATTTGAAATGTTGCTCTTTGTGCCTACTTTGTCCAAGACTTCCTGTCTGGAGAACAGATCATTCTTCATCCAAAACAAACTCTACTTTTTCTTCTAGCCACTGTTTTGCAACTTATCATTACTTCACACACAACGATGACAAATGAACACGAGTCCCACCATTATCCATAGAGGTTGACAGGTTTCAGGAAAAAAGCATAAAAATGAACTACAAAATTAACATTTATAAATCAATCAACATGTTAATGTTGTTTTATTTACGAGCTGCTATACCTTGCGTGAATGATTGCGAAAGTGACCCTATTTTTAACCAGCATTGATCTGCTGAAGGCCTCCTCTGCACACATTTTAACTCAAAGTCATTAATGTCATCTGTTAGGAACAATTAATGTGAATAGAAAATAATTGCATCAGGGAACTAGGGACTCAGAGGATTTTGTGCATTAATATTCACATGCTGTTCCATTATATACACAGTTCTTTTCTCAGTTTTGCTTGGGAGGATGGCTAAGCTTGTGCCTTTCCCTCCATGTTCACCTGTATACTAATTCTGAGGCTTTCAGAATGCATTAAGCCTGATTTGCTTTAATTGCAGTTTCAATAAAATCCATGATTTATGTGAATGTCTTGGCCAATGACTTCAAAAGAAGAAATATCTGCAGTCTTGTTAGTCACTGGGCCAACACACCATGTCACAGGCAGTATGGATCTGGCTCACAGTCCATTGAAATCAACGCAAATAAATAAACGCTAAAAAAATAAAACCCAAACAAACTTTGGGTCAGGCTCTTCTCGTTTTCCCATTAATTCTCCAGGCTTCCAATCTAAGAGACCACATCTACCACCCTCAGCACCAGGATGCTCAGCTTGGAGGAATAAATGGTGCAAGCCCTGTGAAGGATGCAAACCATGGAGGTTTGTCAAGGCTGTGTGAGTGCCTTGTCACCCTGTCCATCCAAAAAGACTGGTCAAGGAGGGAAAAACAATCTGCAGCCACACGAGCCTTTACACACCCTGCAGTAGGAGTAAAGGGAAGACAGTTCTTTGCAGGGCCCTGAAACACGAGTCACAGAGTATCTTACACCCAGCTACTCCCCAGCCTGCTCTCTTAGTGCCCACTGCAGAAATGAATCTGGCAGAGAACAAAGCAGGCAGCCCTTCCCACAGCCTCTGTTATCTGCATGCTGCGCTTCAGGTATCTATTCCAGACAATTTAGCAAGTTTTTTTAAAAACTGCCAGTTATAAATTTGGGAGTAATTTCTCAAGAGTTGCATATTCATCCAGGGTTCTTTAGGAGAACCCTATTCATCTGTTGCAGAATGATTATGGAAAATATTTTCAATTATCAATATTCTGTATAAACATATTTTGTCCAATATATTGTTGAACAGATTAAAACGCTACAAGCACTCAGTATCCAAGATAAGGTTTCATCATAAACATTAACTACATCCAGGCTATGTATTTCTTAACATCAGTGATCCTGTCTCCTAGTTATTTATCATGCACCTTTCAAAGTATTATACTAATATTACTGTCAGGTGTTTGTTCAAGATTTAAGCTCCAGGTAAAATGCCTTCCCAAACTGACAGACTTACTGACTTTGTACATTTGTAACTCTTGACAATAATTCCAGCTGCATCATTGAACCACCAGAGAATTCCACCGTTTTCAGAACCAAGAGTCACTGATTCTACAAACAAGTGGTGCACTTGCCCTTTGCAGAGGAATTAATTACTTTTTCCAGTGAAACCAGTCACCTGAGGTGTTTTAGTGGAAGTTACAATAGACAGATCTGTGCATTAGAGATGACGACTGGGGACATCTGAGATGGATGAACATTTATAGTTGAACATTTATTTGTCCAGAAAAAAGTACCCTAGAAATAGTGCTACCAGAGTTTTACTGTTGTAAAACTGTCTTCCCATTTTTCCAGCAAGGTATTTAAATACTTTATCACTTAAACAGGGACCTATATGCAAGTCAATAAGGGAAACAAAATATTCTCCTACAATGTCATCCAATGGAATTTAGTGTGCTGGTGTTATTGTCTGTGTCAGACATCAGAGCAGAGATCAGCCCAGCTGGAACAGGCAGAAAACAAACAATTTTTGGCCAGTGATCAGAGGTAGCCCAGCAGAGCAGGCTGGAAACAGCTCTGGGTTAGGGGGGTCCCTCCCACTGGTTCAGTGACCAGAGGGGCTGGGCTGCACTGGGGTCATGCTGTGCTTGGATCATCTCTGCCAGTGTTAAACTCTGTGACGCCACAAAACTGTAACAACAAAGGTGAATCAGCAGACTGAGATGATTAACAAAGAAGGAAAGTGTGTTCTCAAGATGTATAACGTGATTTTATTTCTGTATCAAACGAGATCATCACATTGGGAATATTCCTCCCCACACATATGCAAATAAACTAACAGACGCAGCCAGCACAATGACTAGCATTAACAAACAGCATAATAAAGTTTGAGATCATTAATTAAATACAATCACACAGCACTGAAGCAAGTCATCCAATTATAAAAGGATAAGAAAACTGTTCTTCTTTCATTTATTTTTCTTTTTCCTCCTCCATTTTCCAATTCAAAAATGGGAAAAACTCTAGGATTTGTTAAAAATACTCATTAATGATCCATTTAAAACCAAGTAACAGATTGTGCTAACTATGTATCTTCATTCCCATTTCTTCTCAGATACACAAAATGTACTGTGTCCTTTATGGTTATTTTCAGATGACAGTCACATAACTAGATCAAGGAGTTACTGCTGCCTTGAAAATGGTTCAGTATTAAAATCACTGCTGATGCTATCATGATACAATGCAACAAAAGGCAGACCACAGCACAGAATGACTTCCACAGAGAAGATCACATCAGTTTAAATGAATACTTATATATGAAACCGAGGAGTTACAACTATAAATTCAAGTTACCTGCCCTACTTGTTAGTGCCCTATATAATGATAGGGAGAAATTGGGCTATACTTATAGATGGTGAGGAGTGTCTGGGCCCCTCTGAAAGCTGGAAAGCATCGGGATCACTGGACTGCAGACCAAAAAAACCTTATGGAAGTGAATACAGCATAGGGTGGGCCAACTTCCTTGGGAATCACCCTGTGCTGAGCACTGCCAGGGTAGGTGTGAACTAAAATGTTCATAGCATCTTAGCTTGACTGGACCCATGTCTTTCCAGAAATGGTGTGATGAGAGGCTCATAGCCTGGGGTAGAATGGAGGAGGCCTCTCTGGGGCTGCCTGTGACCAGTGGCAGAAAAGCTCCTCTTTCACGTGTGAGACTGAGGCAGAAAAGGCCATGCCCTTTGTGGCTCAGTGTCAAGATTAACTCCCATAACCCACATGAAAAATAAAAACAAAGTAATTGATAATTTAGGTGGAAAGCTATTATAACAAGTGCAATAGGAAATACAATTATCTGGCAGGCAGATAACCAATCCATCAAACAGCAGGCCAGTTCCCCCTCTCCCAGCAGCATCCTTATTAAGGCTTTCTAGGAAGATAAAAGAAGGCCACTACCTTCTGGCATGAGGCAATATTACAGAGAGGCTCCCCTAACTATTGTGCCTCTTGACACATCTGTGCAGAGTATCTATCAGATCCCATCTCCTTTCTGAAACATCTAATGGCCTGCAGCTTTGCCAGAACAATTTTCAGTGAATTATGCCAAACAGTACAAGCCTCTCCGATATTGGATGAGTTAATTGCTATTAAATCAATTGGCTTTGCTTTTCTCACACGAGCCAAAGTCCATCATTCACAAAAAAAATTCTCTCTCTAGGTACTAAGGAGACATTTTCATCCTGGTGCTCTGTGCCAGAGCAGTAAATGTTTGCTTGGTGAGTGTGCCCCTCTCCTATCCTTCCTGTTACCTGGGGCATCACAAACCTGAACAGGCACACACTCTGGACTGCTCTTCTCCATGGGCTGGCCATTGCAATTGGGCTGGCAGGGAATACCTGTTCTGCAGCCTTCACACCACTCATTTTCAATAATTACCTGCACAGCGAGTATTCACCTCAATCAACAATCAAAACCGACACCGCTGCAATTTTATCCCTGTTGTACTAAACGAGTTAAAAGACATAAAAGAAGTGCAACGTGAGTGCTGATATAGTGATATCTTTATAGGTGTACCAGAGGCTCATGAAAGACAAGAGCTCTTTCTAGCTGACTTTTTTCCCCGCAATCATCTGACTTATCTCATTTTCCTGTTCCCCTGTTCGTTTTTAACTGCCATATCCACCAGAAGCGGCTATGATTGAACCACATCTAGCATGAACTTTTAGTTTCATAGGTCTTACAGAAATGCAGTCTATACTGTATATTCTATAGTAATCTACACTACATTTCCATTACACATAGCAGAGCACAGAGGGAAAAATATTATTAAGTATGCTAGTTACATACTGATAGTTTATGTGGAAGTATAATCTTTCATAAAACAAAATCTTGATTTTTGCAGTCCTTAGATACATTGCAGAGAGGATGTTCAGCTGGAGATGAGAGAACATCCTTCACCTATTCCATCAAAAGTTACCTAGATTAAGCAAATACACTGTTCAAAATATGAAGTCTGAATTTCTTATCCACTAAATATTCTGGAATTAAGAAGAAAATTACATATAGTTAAGGAAAAAAAAAACCCAAAAAACTACTGAAAGCAGAAACAGATTTTGCCTTCAGACAAATAAGAGTTTGAAATACATATGTTTTTGACATATGGTAATTTTGCTTTCTAAAGTAGGCAGAACAAGTGGTTGTCAACAAAAAGCAGCCAAATATGAAGTAAATGTGAAAGCTGCAAAAAGAGGCTTCCATTTTATTTAACTCTAATAATCACTAACATAGGAAATGTACTTACAGTTGTATACTGTGCACATACAGCAATGCCTGATACTTTACTGTATACAATGGATGTCGTGAAAATAAGATTAAAATATTTTTTTCAGCTCTGAAAGTTGTGTATTTAATAAAAAATTCAGAACTATGTCTTTCTTTCCTACTATTCATTTTGTATAAACAGAACTTCATGGTCATCACTGTTTTAACTTTGCAGTAAATGAAAACCTGATCCAGTGAACGAGATCCCTGATCATGGCAGGGGGATTGGAACAAGATGAGCTTTCAGGTCCCTTCCAACCCAAACCAGTCTACAACTCTATGAAAATTATTCTTTCCATTTTCACAGTTTATAATGGCAGCAGCAATTTTCACATTAAGCACTTTCCACTAATTAACCAGCTTGGTTAGGACCTTCTCATCTTTCCAGCTGCTTTCTGCATCTGAAAAAAGGCAGCTTCCCAGCAGAGCTCCTGTGCATGGAATATGCCATCCCAGATTACTTTTTATCCCTATATCCTTCAAGGTAGTTTAGGGGACATTTACTTGTGAAAACAGCAGCAGTGCTTTCTTTCCTTCTAATTCTCTAATAATTTGCTTTGCAGTTAAAATTTATCCTAACACTGTGTAGTTACTTCTGATTCTGACTACTATAAATATTTCAGCCTAACATGAAGCCCAGCATTACTGTGGTTCAGCTGCAGAATACAGCATGTCTTTAAAGAAGAAATCCTGTCCTTTTTACCACTTTTCATCAGTTTCAGCAGGAAACAAGGTCCCTTAGGCACAACCATGTATGTGTATTTCTGCCCAGAAGTAAACAGTTAATAATGTGCTTTTTTTGTTTTGGTGCCAGTTCTGGGAATACAACAAGGACTTATCTTATAAACTACATAGGAATATCCATGTAGGCACATCTCTAGTTTTTCACAACCACGTTAAACAGAGATCAAGGATGGTCTCTTCTAAAGGATGAGGAAATAAGAAAACAGCTGTTATTCATGAATGAAGGGAAGGCAGAGTAGGGGAAATTCAACATTTTCAAAGGAAGAAACACAGACTTTTCTTGCTTTCAGCATTAGGATCATGTCCTGAGTCCATGCTCCTGTTCACTAGTAATAATGACAGGTCAGCAATTCTTCTGTATTTCTACAGCTTATAAAATTTGTTACAGGTTGGACTATTTGAGATTACTTTGCAACAAATATTTAGACTCATATTTTCACTTGTACATACAGCAACCATGACCAACTGATCTGCACCTGTGCATTTCCTTCAGCACCAAAATTTTGCATCAAGCAGCCAGGGAAAAGAAAATAGCAAAATATCAGTGAGCCATAGGAGCAAAATCTCCCCACAGCTCTCTTCTGACCCTCTTTTGCTGCATGACATCATGTAGAGAAAGTGAATAAAGCTGTGCAATAGGACTTTGCCATAGGAGACATTTAGGAGAACATGGCAAAAGTGTGTACCATGCCACATTATACAGCTCAGGCAAAGCAACTCAGAAGTCTCAAACCCCATTGTATTTAGTAGGAGCACGTATGCTGTCTGTCACATTTTTTATTCTGTATTTTCTTAAGGTCTGTCTGACAGATTAACTCAGTTAGCTCAATCTATTGCTGCGAGGGTTCTCAACAGCTCTATCACAGGAGACCACTGCTAGAGCTGGCTGTATTTATTTTTGGTGGGAGGGGATTAATACACAGTAAGTGAACCCCAGGATAACTCATACAGGGGTATGAGCAAACAGTTGGAGACTTTTATTGGTCTTACCTACAGCTGTGTAAAATACAGGAAACAATCACAGACATGCAGTATTGCTCAGTGGTAACAGGAGGAAGAGTTATACATAAATGAATATTAAAGGATTAACTCTGAAATACATTTCAGTAAGATAAATGAGTTTCTTGTGAAAAAAAAAAGGGGGAGAGGATGGGCAGTTTTCAGCTGTTCCATAAATTTCCAGTGAAGTGAGTGGATTTGAATTTTTCATTAATCTAATAAAAATACTTCCATGAAAGTTCTAATTTGATATTTTTCATCTGTTCTTTGTGGGTTTTCCCTCCTATTAGGCACAGTTTGAAAAAAAAAAACAACAAACAAAAACAAAACGAAAAAAAACCCCAACAAACAAACAAAACACCCAACAAAACTATCAAAAAGATTCTAGACTTTAAATCCAAACCTGGAATTAACAGTGGTTTGTCAGTTTTGCTGGCAAATCCTCCAGGCAAGTTTACTGAGACTTAAGACAACATCCAAGACAAAGTACAAGGGTATGATACTACAAACATTTGTATGGAAGATTAGGGTGCTAAAACTACATCAGAAAATCCTGTTAACAAGACAAATCCAGCACAAAAAGGAAAACAAATGTTTCATTTGTATCTGCTGCAGATTTTCCAAGCCTGCTGCTCTGTATTTTTATTGAACCATCCAGAGATGGCAAAACACAGTGAATTAGATTCCAAAGTAACTCAGAAGGTTGGAAACTTATATTCTAGGGTGTAAATTGGGAGATATTAAGCAGGCATTTGATATATAAACACAAATAACATAATCTCTCTGTATTCTTCAGAGAGTTGACAACATTAATGTAAGACTAAAATTATTCCTGTTCCAAATCCTTAGTTTTATTAATTTTTATAAACTGCTTTAAATAAAAGTTACATTGAAAGACACACAGTAATCCTCTCTGATCCTAGTTTTCATTTTGTAAGTCTATCAGTGTTTTCAAGCTCTGAGATTCCAAAGTGTTAGTTCTCTATTTAATAGCACTATGGCAGGAGTCTGTAAATATTGCAGTAATATTAAAATGAGCTAATTTAATTTCTTAGGAAAATGCATGTATAAAGTTCCCTGTGGTTTGTAATTACCGTAAAGTCAACAGTTTACATCAATGACCGGCTAATCAGCTAGTCAGAATGTGAATAATTAATGAAAAAATGTTTTCAACAAGCTTGCAAATGGAAGACTCCTTGGAGGATGGGAAAACAACACTGCTGTGAGAACAGTGTTGTCCAGGAGTCGAGCCCCTTATTAGGTCCATATTTGTATTTCCTTTCTTATTTTTGTAAATGTCTTTCTATTGATCTAATGCTACTTAATAGGTTAATTCCACTGTGCTAAATGAGGGCCAGCAGCATGTAAGTGCTATGAGTTACTGGAACACCAGAGTGAAAGGCAAAATTCCTGCACATCCTGACACCTCCTGTTGTTACCCTGTTCACAAAAAAAAACATCTCGTTTTTAACATTCCACCATTGTCAGAATCAGTCTAGGAAACCACTTTATACTGAACTCCCATAACAAGGAATAACTACACCATTAATCTCTTCTGGCATACCCTACACATGCTATATGTGATTCAGCAGTAAAAAGAGGGGCTGTTTTTTATTATTTCACTGTATTTAAGCAATGCTTTAAGTTAAAACCACAGGCCAATAGTACAGATTTTCAGCCTCACTTCTGCAACAGTCATTGCATTATCAATCTTTATATGATTAAAAGCTACTTACTAATTTCAATATACTGCTAAACTGCTCATACTATGGCAGTCAGTGATATTCCTGGTAGCACTACATAATATTGGTCGTTGTCTTTGTGATTCCTACAGTTTAAAATTCATTTTCACATTCACTTTCTGACTATGCCCCAAAATAATCTAAAGGAATTAGGCAGATCTCAGTACGATCTTCTTATTGACATTTATGTTGATCGATGTTGGCTCTTACAGAATTGGAATCTACAGATCAATTCCCTTATTAGATTCATTCTCAGTGCTGCCATGATCATTTTATCACAGAAGCTGCTGCCATCAAATGCTGCTTTATCACTTTATAATGGGATAAGCTGAAGCTTTCCTCTGGCATATAGTTGGAAATGATAACTGTCTGAGCTCTAAATATTTCTTTCACAGATTTTCAAAAATATCCTTTTCAAATGCATATGTCTTCTGTAAAAGCTATTTTAAACTGAATTTACCTAACCAGCAGTATTTTTTGTCCACAAAAAAATTCCAGTCCTCAAGGCAGTAAAAAAACCCCCAACGCCAACACTGGAGACTGCCCTATTAATCACTTTCTTCTTGCTGAGCCTATGAGCCAGATGATAGAAAAAATGAGGCTAGGGATGAAGATATGACAGAAAAACCCAAATGGTCTCAGGAAGGATAAGTATGAACACACACACACATGCAAACACTCCAAAAATCACACACAATAGATACACAAAGTTTGTTACAAGTGTTTTATCTGGTTTTGAAAATATGCAGGGCCATGGTATTTTTGTAAGAGTGGTGTTACAGCTCCTGTTGAGAGAGGAGTTCATCACATTAATTTAAATCTCCAATAAAATAAATTAGCTTTTTTATTGCCAGGTTGAACTACAGGGCTATGATTGTTATGTATTGCTACAATCTAAGTCTTAATGGCATTTTAGCCCTGTGGTGGTCAAACAGAAACCATTTCAAACCTTCTAAAGGCTATTAAAACATGTGCAGATGTCTGGAAAATTAATACTATTATCTAACTCTAACCTTTTGCCTGTAGGAGGAAAAGGAGAGAGAAGGCTCAGGGAAGATGTTTTAGATCAATACATGGCACCAGAGGAGGGTAAGCACCATTTCACATGGAAGTTCATTGGCTGTGAACAGGTGCTTCAAGTGAGCAGATTCATCCTTATTTGGATTTCAATGAAATAATTCATTTAGTCAGAAAAAAAATAATTCATGAGAGATGAGCAATGTTTTTACAATCCTTCTTCACTGCTGTTTCCCAAGGTCCAGCAATCCAGACACTGGAAAGGTTCATTCATTTAAATGACAAGAGCATGAATTTGTCAAGGTTAATGTTGAACAAGCCATATTTTCCTTGCCTCAGTATTATGCATTAAAAGGTTTCTCCCTCCCTCCACCCTCCTTTTTTTTCTTTTTTTGTCTCTCTGTGTGTGTAATATTGTTGAAATGTCATGTGAACTGAAAGGAGTTTAAAAGTAGGAGGAGAATTTCAAGAAATACATTTATCGTTACTTTAAGGCTTTTACATACATTTTTTTCTCCACCTCTAATGCATTGTTTTTGCTTCTGACAGAATAATTTCTAATAAGGAGAGGCTTTTTTTCTTGAATACCTGGATGCAAGATACTTGACTCTATCCTTTGTCTTAAAAAGCACTTACTTAAAGTATGATTTAGAAAGAGTAAGCGGGCAGATTCCTAGCTGGTAAGAATCAGTGGCTTCACTTCTATTACTGAAACTAACAG
Source organism: Margarornis squamiger (assembly GCA_035222235.1). Lineage (NCBI taxonomy): Eukaryota > Metazoa > Chordata > Aves > Passeriformes > Furnariidae > Margarornis > Margarornis squamiger. The sequence continues at coordinate 6,827,693 of JAWWTY010000160.1, read as the reverse complement.
AATTTCTGCCAGGTCAGGAATTGTCTCATAGACTTCCCAAACTTCTGTTGTTTTTCAGAAATAAAGCTTTAGAAGGTCACAGTGTGCATTTGTTGTGGTAACACAGAATACTCTGAGTTGGAAGGGACCCACAAGGATCATCAAGTCCAGCTCTTAAGTGAATGGCCCATATGGGGATCAAACCAACAGCACTGGTATTACAGCACCATGCTCTAACAAACGCAGCCAATTTCATTTTTGAAAGCCTCAAGTCTGACCACAAGATCTCCAAATGACAGTTCACACTCTGCAAATTTATCCTGATACAAAAAAGTCACAGGGCTTGTGTGCAGGACACAACTCTGTAGATCTACAACTCTGTAGATCTGATGATCTCAATAAGCATCTCAAATCTTGGCTTCAGACTTCTGGAATTCCACTAAGCTACCATGGAATGATGATAAACTGCAGAAGGATCTCACAATCAGCCATGCAAGCCAAGAAATCTTAGTAAAGCTGAAACACAGGTGAGGTGGGAGAGGCAGTGCTGGTACCACCAGGAGGGTGCACCACAGTGGGTGCATGGAGGACATGGGGATACAGACCTGCACGGCCCATGTTCATCAGCACCTCACTCCTATTGCCCTGGCAGCAGGAACACAGGAAATGGAAAATGCAAAATGGGAAATGTCAGTCATTGCTCCTGCAAGGGAAGGTACCATGCCCTCCAAGCACTACTTAGGGCTTGGGCTGGCCTTGGGAATGCTGGGGTAGGGTGGCATAGGATGGCATGGAAGAGTCCCACCCAGAGGCAGCCTGCCCCAGGCTGGGAGCAGCTGGGAGCTTCACCTCTGGCATAGATGGCTGAGGGCTGCAAACCCTCTCAGCATCTGTCTCTGGTCAGAAGAAGCCATGCAAACCAGCATTTGATTAGGAATCTGTGTCCTTGTGAATGGATCATTTTTTCATGGTAGACAAAAGCAGGGCTTAGGAGGTATTATACAGGAATTTCAAAAGGGGTCAGCTCCATTTTGGCACAAAATAAGTAGCCAGGTTTTTAGAAGAGCTCAGCACAATGCCTGAATGCCTGAAAGTGTGGTCCTGTGTGCATGAAGGACCTAAGACCCAAATTTAAGGTTAATTCCATTTGTTGAGCCCCCCATGAAGTAGTGAAGACTGGTAGCAGAGTGGAGAGTACTCATATTTCTAATTATTGTCAAGATCTCCCAAGGATCATCTAGTGGAACAAATCTAAGTGAGTCTCTAAAATACAGTGCTAATCTCTGATTCATGCTCACACTTGCAGTATCTATAATTCATAATAATTGTGCCTAGACCTGTGCCAGTGCCTGCATCCACTGCACAGGAAAAGTACACAAGGCTTATTTAGAGAAAAGGAGTTAATATTAAGTGATAGGAAACGAAAAAAAAAAAAAAAAAGATGGAGGTTTTAAAATATAGCCGAATATAAAAATTTAGGATCAAAACACTGCAAAATTAAGTAGCTCATCTCTGAAATTGTATACCAGAAAGATGAGCTGAAGAGTGGGAGTATATTTGAGATTTTTAAAGCTCTGATATTAATTCAAGATGCCATTACTTTGGCAGTCTGTTTTCCATACTTCTAATGCAGTAAGTTGGGAGTTTAATCCAGAATGTTGAAGATGCCCTTGTAACACACACAGGACACAGACAAATCACTGCACCTTCCTGCACCCAGACATCGGTCAGTGACTAATGAACCACAGCTCACCCACAGCCAGAGACAGAAACGAGTGTGAACACAGCCTAAAAATGCTAAAAGTACAGAAAGACTCAAGTCTGTCAATATCACATTGCTAAAGATTTAATGACAAGGGTAACTTTTCCTTTTAGCTTGTCCTTATCAAGAGAGATACCCAGATGGTAATTTAAGAGTTAAGGCACTAATGGACTCTTCGGTTTCACTGAGCACCTACGTGCTGATTTTATCTTGCAATACAGTATTTCACATTCTCAGCGAAGTCAACAGAGATTTAGTCAATAGTGTCATGGTCTTTGGATGAGGATTTGAAACTCACCAGTATCCAAACCATCATTAAAGAAGATAGGTCATTTGGGAAACAAAGGAGAGCATTAGTAAAATTCAATACTAAAAGATGGGGTTGGTTCAGTAGGTGTTTTCTGATTTATTATGAGTACCTTTTGTTCTAATTACCAACTCTTTCTTCTATGCACAGTATCCATAAAAGTATACAAAAAATAAAAAGTATATAACAGGACAATTATTTTTTTCATAACAGATGGCAACAGAAAAATACCTATTGAGTAATCTTATGTGCTTCAACCCACTTAGCCTAATGTTAGTTTCTTTCATTTGGTGGAATGTGTAATTTTATATTACTAGCAAATTACACTGACCTGATATAATCTGAACAGTTTAAATGTTCCCAAGCAGAGTACTTATTGGCACACCTATTTCTCAGTACAAGAGCCATAATTCCATATTGCTTCTTGTCTTCAAAGTGCTACTGCACTTAAGTAATAGTAACAAAACCAGTTATAAAGCAAAATGTAAATGAAGCTTTATATGTATTGAGTGCAATAACAGATGAAATGAATCCTTTATCTATTGTTGATTCATATACAGTTTTGCATAGTTATCCTTCATTTAAGCCTCAAAGTCTTAAGAAAACAAAATTGAACTACATACTTAGCTCCAGTAGTGCAATAAGAAGAAAATGACAGATCTGTAATAATAAAGGTTATATTCCTGTAATGTTTCAGAATTTCAATAGATTTCCACTTTACCACAAGAAAAAGCCCTTTAAATCTTTGAATCATTTAATTTTATACATTCTTTTGGTATTTCATTTGGGAGTTACGGAGTGTGAAATATGCACCATGATGAGAAAACAATTACCCAGCACACCTGTTGTTTGAGCATTCTGCATTTAAGCAGGACTTGCAGTGGCTACTATTTTATTCCACTGTGAAATCCAAAATGGGGAGGCTTTAAAAGCTGACCAGATGACAAGAATTTGCCCTTTTATGTGTAACTCATGGCTTGTACTTAGCACATCACATACTGTGATAACATTAGAACAAATCCATGCTAATTTTTGCTATCAGAATGTCAGTGAGAAAGATTTTTCCATTTAGAAAGGAAAGCTAAATGACTCTTGACTTACATACAACAACTATATATTAAAAAAAAACCAACTGTGAACTCCAAAACCAGAAACACCTCAGACAAAACCTGGATCTGTTGTTCATACAAAACAGAAACACACCAGTAGCTCATGGAGTTTTCGCTAAGTTCACAATCGAGAGTACACACTGCCTCTAAAAGCCTCGGTACTTACACTTGACCATTTATGCAGGGATTCACATGATAAGTTGCTAATACATCTTGCTAATAAATTCAACAAACAGAACAGGCTGAAAGATCATCCAAAACGTTAAGCATTGTAAATATAATGGCATGGAATAAAAGAGCATGCAATTTTAATGTTTATTAGAAGTGTGAAGCACAGGGCAAGTTTGGAAAGGAAGACAGCAATGCTATTTCCTACCGTGGAATTCCTTCCTTTTTTCTTAAATTTATTCTCAGAGGGAATGCACGCAATAAAGGAAAAACCATGAAAAAACATTCCTGTACTTAATGACTCTGCCCACACATTTGCTTAGGATTTCAAATGCCATATTGGATTCCTGCCATCATGTATATCATCAGTGATAATAAAAATCTATGCATAGAATAAAGAGAAATCTATGGTCCACCCTTTGTCAGTTGTTTATTTTTCTTTGTCTAAAAATAGGCTGTAAAATCTTACTTTTGTTGTTAAGGCCTGTCACGTCAGTACAGCCCCACCATTTTCCTGACACATGCTTACTCTGAAATACTGCCTTTGCTCTTCAGAACAATGTCTATTCATTTCCACAAAACTTAAAAAGTATTTCTCTCCTCAGTCAAAATCATTCATAAATGCTTCACCAAAGATCACTTGTGGCTCTCCTAAAGATTATTTACTCATTTGATTTCCTGGTTTTTGTACCACTGTAGCAATTTATTCTCATTAGGACAATGGAAAAAGCTCATTTTTAGATCCGGTATCTGAAAATTATCTTTTTAAAATTGTATCACAAAATGTCATGTTTGTGTTGGTGTGGAAAGCCTTTCGGTGCTTTTCTGTGAAACCCCTCGAGGCTCATGAAAATACTCGGACAGAGGAATGCTGAGCAGTTGGGGGCAATTTTCTCTTAACACCATTATAATTCTCATCAGAATTATGTTTTGTTTTTGTTTGAGGGCAAAAACTGAGGTGCTGAAATAAGGGACAACAGTCTCACAAGAAAGAAAATCACCAAAACACAAATTACTGAAGTAGCCGAGCTCTCAGGCCAGCTGATCCAGCTCACCCATAACAAAACACTCTTCTCCTCTTGCTTTAGTCTGAGCTGTCGAGAGGGAAACCACCCAAAATACCCTCTCATACATCGTGCCACAGTCTATAACAAAAATGTTTGTGCTGTTCCTTTATCAGCCTGAATTAGATTTAGATACAGCGAATTATTTTGGCAGAGATCTTATTGTAAGAATGAGAGTCTTACAGCTTCCCTAGCCGTGTCAGAAGTTCCCTGTGTTACACACCGGGGTTCTTGAGGGACAAGAGAAGCCGTTTCACTGCAGGGATCCCACAAGGCTGCTGCGAGATCGACACACCAGGGCTCTGATTTACACACAAGTGCCCCTGACTGGAGATGGTCAGTGGAGAGCCACTGCTGTGGGTGACATCCGACAACTCTCAGCACTCTCCCAAGCATCTGTTCATCTCAGGGCTCCTTCCAGAGCTTCCAGCTACTCTGATAAACTCTTTCAGGTGTTGTGCTGCTCCTGTGCATTCAGAACTAGAAGTTCCAAACTCTGGGAGGTTAGATGGAGTTTCTCCAGAGCGGGGTGTTTCCCTTCCTTCTCTCATCACTGACTTTGGTCATCCATTCATCTAACCAGCTGGCACTCATGAATACTTCATTTCTCTAATGTTTCTTCAGCACAGATTTGGTGCTGCAAACAGGGCAAGTCAGAAATACGGTTTATAACGTATTATTAAATGTTGATGATTTAAGCTGAGATGAAATAAAGACTTTCAAAGTTTTGAATTTCTGTCTTCTCAGATGTTACTGGTGAGTGAGGACATGACACAAACAGAAAGTCGATGTCAGCTCACTGTGATAATGCAAGACTGGAAATAATGACAGCACCTTCACATGAAGAAAATGTTCTTTTCATTTGTCCTGGGAAGTCTCAAAAAACCTTGGAGTGTTCCATGCTAGATCACTATCTTGATTCCTGATCTACAGAACCATTCTTGTAATTACTCACGGCTACGAGGCTAGAGGTTCTTTCTTGGGACTGTCTTCATGACAGTAACTGTGCACTTTGGTGTAGCCTTGGAGTGGAGGCAGCACTCGAGCAGGGCTACAGCCTGGAATCTTTGGATAGCCATAAACAGCATAAACCCCACCATTACACTTCTTAATAGGTGCTCTCTTAGCAATGTAATTCTTGGATAAAGGTTAATGTACTGGTTTAAACTTCATATATCTCAAACATGCTTTACATCTATGTGATTACCTTTTTCTCTGTTGATACAGCCCTGGAGATTGTCCTAACTTTTAAGCAGTATTCCATTACTGCTGCAGCAATTAGCAGATCTGGAATTAATATCTCTTTCAAGCCACCAGTCCTGCTTTCTGAGCAGGTAAATATCACTACAGATACTGCCACACCTTATTTATATTTATATTTATATTTATATTTATATTTATATTTATATTTATATTTATATTTATATTTATATTTAATTTATATTTTTACCAAGAGGAAAAGGACAGAGATTGTTCTGGAGCTGGAACTTTCCAGATTTGCAGATAAGAGTATCCTGACAATCTGATGGATACAAAGGAATAAATGTGAAGTAAGCAAGTAAGCAGATCAACTGCAGGAGTTTCATGACTTCAAATACAATTTTGCTGATCTTGGTATGAAGTTTGCCAGCTCTCTCAAGAGCCTGGAGGCACAAGGCAGGACCAGTTCTGTGAGATGGGAATTCTACTGCTACTCAGTGTATAACAGTCCAGTTATTGAAATGCACTTTGGAATGCTGACAGAATGTTTTCTAAAGTGTGTGATGATCTTTAGCTTTAATTTCAAACCCTAAATACATACTGTCTGAAATACTTAAATATTACACATATCTCATTGCTGTGAAGCAATGCAACTTTGCTTTTAACCTCCTGCATTCTGACATCATCATGTGTAACATCTGAACCAGAGGCCAAACTCTGAGCCCAGAAATTCCATCTCCTTTTGTCAGGTATTAGGGCAATTAATTACCCTCTTTTTCTCCCCATCTAAAATAATGTCATTAGTGCCATTTACCCCTTCCTGCTAAGTTGTACAACTGTTTCCATCAAAGTGTGAAAAGCTACACTCTGTCTCGTACGTCAGGGCACAGTTGTCAGGTTATTAAAAGAGCTAATATCAATGCAGTTAGAGCAAAGTAGTTATTATTTAAATTGACCCTCTGAGAATTCAGTGCACTGTGCTGTAGAATTTTAGACAAAATTTTAGACATAAAATTAAACAATGTGGATGGTCCGTGAGCAATAAGTGTAACTAATCTGGCCAGAGAAACACAAGGAGAAAAATAGACGATTCAAGAGACCTCCCTGCTTTGTTCTGGGGTTGATAAAGTAGAATATTCATGATGGAAATAAAATGGCAATGAAAATATAGTTTAGGATCAGAGACATTGTAAATCTTATCATTAGAAATATTATCTTATACTTTCCCAACTATGAAAATTTTATTACTTATTTAATCAAATAAATCCACTCAATAAATTTTGATACTTGCCACTTTTTCATACCTTTTGCTGAAAATTCCCTGCAAAAAAAACCCCAAAAAACCCAAGACAGCAACTTTCTGGGTGAAAAGTGAGAGCAGGACTTGACCATGGGAACGATTCAGCTGGCAAACATCTTAAATTTGTGTAAACAGAGACACATCATGTAACAAAAAATACTGCCTTATTTATCAGAAGGCAAATCCTGACCCCTGATATCCTCAGTAACTTTATACAAGTCTTCACCATTGTAAAAGGAGGATATATACTATCCAAATCAGGTTCAGTGTCAGTAGTTATATTTACAGGTATGAGTGGAAAAAGAGGGTAAAAGACGGAGCAGTCCATACTCAATGCATTCAAAACAAGTCTGTGAGATGTCCTACCTAAGAAACACTAATTTGGTGATTTCAGTAGTTTAAAGTTTCTCTGAAGAAGGCACTGCATCATTTAGAAAAAACAAGGCAAAGACAGAAAAACAGTGATATTGACATTTAAACTATTTTTCATAGACGCTATACATGGCCATGAGCAAAGCAGAAGGAATAAGTTTCATCTAAAGCTTCTTATTCCTGCTCTTGCATCCTCTCTTTGGATTTGTCTTATCCTTCCAGCATCCTTCTCTGTATCACCTCCACAGATTTCTCTCTTCAAATCAGTTTTGCTCTATACTCAGTTTTGAATCTTTATCTATTATCCCCAACTATTTCTCCCGCTTGCAGCTGAAACACAAGGTGGCTCAAGTGGAGTTCCTGGTTTGATTTCCCAAACCTCTCTTGCACGCAGTATTTAATACCTTTTTAGCCACCCCATTAGAAGAGGAAAATTAAGGCTGTTAGGACAGAAGCTGCTTTTGTGTGCCAGGTTTTAACTAAAACTATTGCTCTTTCTCAGATGGTGCTGACACAAAACATTTTTCCAAGGTTTCATCATTTTAAAAAAGCTGTTTCAAAGAGATTGTCTGAATATAACAACAAGAACAATAATAGTGGTCAGCCTCCTCCTTATTTACCTACTCTAACACTGTCTCTGTAAATCACACACTTCAGCCAGAAAGAATGTCCCCAGAAGGATAGGCTAGTTCTTAAAAGTGTCTACAGTATGAGAGGTGAAATAAAAAAAAGTCTGAGTTCTCTCTTTCTCCTCCTCCCATCACTTATCTTTTCATGACAGGGGTGACACAGCATCTGTGTCACTCCCTACAAGCAGCAAGCACACCCACATTTCTGGTAGCAAAGAACTGACATGGCAATATACACAATCACATGCCTCAACATATATTGCTTTAAAAATTCTATTAGGCCCTTCAACTTCACAAGTACTTACACTTCTTGTAAATGCATGAAAATGTAATACTTTTAATACCATTTTTATACTGCAGGATCCCTGGGGCAGTCATAAAAACTATATTACATGAACTTTTTTTTTAAAAAAATTGGTAGCAAAATCAGTTTTCTTTTGAACTGTGTGAGAAACACGAAAACAAACACAGTGGAATCGGTAAGGCATGTGGGCCATTACTCTGCAGTCAAATTCAAAACAATTGTATCAATCCTTTTGTTGGAAAAAATGTGGATGATCTAATTTCTAAGACACACAAAACATGTATTTTTGCTCTGCAATCAAACATACAAAAACCCTAGGGTAATGGTGCTACCTAATTTTTAAAAATTTTTTAAAAAGAAATATATATTTCTGTTGAAATCTGAGAAGTTAAAATGTTTATGGTTTAAAAATAAGCTTACTTTGTAATATAGTCTATATGTCTTCTAATGTCAAATACAGAATAATTTGATGGTAATACACAACCAAATCACAGAATCTGATATGCAGAAAAAGTAATCAATTACTACTAATTTTAGCTTCTGCCCTCTACTATGGCATTCTACAAAATTTGTAGTTGTACTGAGTGTGACTAATCCTAGGATGAGACCAACATTAAATAAAATTGAACTGTTCTGTCTCAGACAGTACAGGAAAGGTGGAAACACCCCCTGCCCCAGTTAGCAGTATTTGCCCATTCACTTCCACTGGGGTGACGATTTAACAGGAATGTCCTTCAGCACACACACAGAACTTTTCTGTAGAGTGACACTTTGGAACCAATATTTACCTACTGCTCTAAATCTGGGCTGTATGCATTTCCAAGAAGACATGATCCAAACTGTGCTTTAATTCTATGCAGGCACACAAGAGTATTTGTTTAATTCCAGTCCTAAAAAAACACCCTTCAGATGTTACATTTCAGACTTCAAGATCACAGACTTCACACTGTTTATTCGAGTCTGAAGTATAATTATGGGATAATTACATTTCTGGAAACTCAAAAATTCACTGGATTTTATTTTTTTCTGTAAAAAAGGACATATGAAGCACTTTAAGAGAAGTTCTTCATTTTCAGATGTACATGGCAACTTGTTTTTTCTCCCTGGGGGTTAAAACCTGTTGATAGCAAGAGTAGGGACATAAACACCAGGGAGACCTGGACTTTGTGAATGAACTTAATTCCCTTTTGTCCTCGGACAATAAAGACAAATCAAGCGAAGAGGAGGGGGGGGAAATTGTACACATTAGTTCCTGACAATCTGTGCAGGAACAATGATGTAAAATAGTTTGAATCCCTCAGGAAAACCTGTTAGATCATTTGGTTCTTTCTTCCACCTTGTGCAAGTTCATCTCTTTCAACTTCTTTCACAGCTGTGACACAATCCTGTTTCAAGGGACTCAATTCAAAACATCGATCCCACTTTTCAGATGCTATCTAACACCTCTGTAACATTCCCAGAATAACCTGGCTTTATGGTTGTCACACAAGGAATTGGCAATAGGAGCCGTATATGTAACAATCAATGTGCAGAGGATGACTTCTGTGCAATCTAACCCCATACTAATGCAGACTGGAGTCAAACACTTTGGGAACAGAAAAAAAAGAAAGAAAAAACCACCCCAAACTGGGAAGAAGGAGCAGGTGATGGGACTGTCCAAAGCAGAAGTGAGCAATAAAGATCCATGCTGTGGTGGATGTGTCAGAAACTGTGGATGGATAAATATAAATCAGCCCTCTATACAGGGGTCTATGAAGGATGAACAATGAAAGAAAGCAGGGGGGAAGGGGCCAGAAATTGGAAGAGAGGAGGTTCTGACCTAGCAATACCTAAATCAACACAAAATCAAGAGACAGAACAACAACCTGAGGATAATTCCAGAATCCAGATCCCTGGGATGGTGACCTGTGTTTTAGAATTCCACTGTAAGTACAACCATGGGGATTCCCTTGCCTTTAAGAGCAGCTGTGAGAAGACCACGTTTCCTCAATAAGCAGATAAGCCTGGTGAGAGCTGAGAACAGTGCAAGGGCCAAATTTTACTTTGAGATACAGATGCAGAGCAGCAAGGATTTAAGTAAGACACACATTAAACCTGCAAAGGTTTAATTACTCCTCATTTGCTGTTCTCCTAGCTCATGGTCAGATTGGTTGGAACTTCTGCAAAGCAATTCTACTTCTACAAAAGGATGACAAAGTGATAAATTCATTCACAATAATGGACTTTGCCGAATGAAAAGGGATACTGAAACATCTCTTAGTATTCCAGAATGGCAAACGAGTGGGAGATAGGTCACTTGGTTTCTCAGCTATATCCTCCCATAAAACACTGGCAAAAAAAATCACTCTAAGCCTGTGAAGATGTACTTAAGCACTCGCAAGTAAGCTGAAACCAGGACAGTATCACATATGGCAAAAGTTAAATAAATGGGCTGTCTTCTCACAGGAAATTACACTGTTCACCATCAAGCAGAATGTTAAGGAATCTGAGCTTCTCCCCTGCAGAGGGATAATGAACCCGTATCATTCCATTTATCATAGTGAAGAAGCACCAAAAAAAGGAAGTTACTCTGCAGGTGTGCTCCTCTCTCCAGATTTCCACATAATATCTAGTCATAGTTCATTGGCACACACTTTCAATTTCAATGGGATCAGATTACAGATAACAGATATTCTTCTAATATATTAAATCTATCAACTGTCATTTCCTGTTTCTTGACATAACCCTAAAAAGAAGAAAAGTATTTTCTGTAATTGTAAGAAATATAAAGCTCGTAGCTTGCTTTCTGCAAAGGCCATTTCCTACCTGAAGGAGGAGGTCAGAAGCTGGTTTGACTTTCTGCTGGAAAAGCACACTTAATGTTCGATTCTGTTGTTCCAAATCAAAAACTCTCATTTTCAGCTTTATACATTCCTCCCTCAGACCCTGCAGCAAAAGGGAAAATAAGATTAGAAAGCAGGTAACAGAATCACTTAAAAAGCTCTAAGTAATGCCAGATACTAAGAAGAAATAAACATAAAACTTTTAAAGCAGTATAAATCGGAAATGTGCTACTTCATTTTCTCTGGGTGTTTGATCAGCCAGGGTAACATTAAAAACACCTTGCAATGACAAACAGTAGTTACCTGTCACCTCCTTCTGGAGTTTTCTGTTAGGATAAAAGTGACTTTGCTAGTGATGTTTCATTTGGCAGCTGACACAAAGCAGAAAGCAGCAATTAATATATGAATATTGTAATAAGCATAAGCTAAGGAAAAAGCCTAAGCTATACCAAACCAGGAAGAAGTTCCAAGTGGCACTGCAAGTTCAAGGTGCTATTCTGAAGTCTGATCCTCTCTTTCCTTTTTCTGGAGTAACAAAGCCATTGCTGTGGCCTGTTGTGGATCATCTGTATCGTCCCCAGCCTGCATCAGACACAGGTGGTATTATGATCCTGCCTGAGATTTCCAGTGTGATCCAGGTCCTGCATTTGGGTCCCAACAATCCCATGCAGCACTACAGGCTGGGGGCAGAACAGCTGGAAAGGGGAAAGGACCTGGGAGCACTGGTGGACAGTAGCTGAACACGAGCCAGCATATCCCAGGTGGCCACAAGTGAAATCCTGCCTTGTTTGAAAGATAGTGTGGCCAGCAGGACCAGGGCAGGGATTGTCCTCCTGAACTCAGCACTGGTGAGGCCACACCTCAAGTCCTGTGACCAGTTCTGGGCTCCTCACGACAAGAAAGATACTGAGGTGCTGGAGAGAGTCCAGAGAGGGGCAGTGAAGCTGGTGAAGGGTCTGGAGCACAAGTTCTACAATGAGCAGCTGAGGGAGCTGGGGGTGTTTATCCCAGAGAAAAGGAGGCTCAGAGGGGACCTTTCACTCTCTACAGCCTGAAAGGGGGTTGTAGCCAGGTGGGGGTCAGTCTCTTCACCCAGATAGCAACTGATGGAACAAGAGGAAATGGCCTCAAGTTGCATCAGGGAAGGCTCAGATTGGATATTAGGAAAAATTTCATTATGGAAAGGGTTGTCATGAATTGGAACAAGATGCCCAGGAGAGTGGTGGAGTCAACAACCCTGGAGGTGTTTAAAAGCTGTGTACAGGTGGCACTTGGGGACATGATTTACTGTTGGGCTTGGCAAGGCTGGGTTAATAGTTGGACTTAATGATCTTAAAGGACATTTCCAATATAAGCCACTCTATAATTCTATGAAAAAGCCTTAAAATTGGCCATATAGAAGCAGAGGTAGACTGTAAAACCATTAAAGCCATCAATGGCTTTCAGATATAGCAAATTATCTATGTATCTATCTATGTATCTATGTATCTATGTATCTATCTATCTTCAATGTAAAACCTGCTTTTCCTGGCCACATGGAGGAAGACAGGATTCTTTCAGAGAAAGGATTTTGGAGAGAGAGCAGAATCTGACACTCAGCTTTTCAACATAATCTGTGCAGCTGTCCATTTTGAGGTATAAGAGGTTCAAAAACAAGCAAAAGTAGTCTCATAATAAAGATTACATATAAAAATAATAAGCTGCAGCCATATCTAGTTTGGTTGTTTTTTGTTGGTTGGTTTGTTTGTTTTTTTTTTAAAATTTACATCTCTAAAATAGTTCCCCATATTCCTTTAAATTTAGGGCATTTGCTGCCCTGTGGTATTGCCTATCTCATATAACTTTCTACCATATGATGGTGGATAAACAGGCCTCTGGATCCCCATATGCTGTGCTGTCAATACCATTAACAACATGGTGACCTGGCTTTATGAGAAAACAACTCAGAGGAGGAAATCGTGGTCAGATGCAGCTTAAACTCTTGCCTACAGTTGCTCTAGTCTGTGCTGTAACCAGCACTGAGGTTATAAGAGGTGAACACACAATAAAATATGCTCATCTTGAGACCTCCAGAAAACTGTAAACACCTTTTTATGAATATATATCAGATTTTATTACACTACTGGATGAATGCAGTTATTTTCTCTTGAAAGTTTAATAACATTTGTTTTAGGTGGCTGTCAAGTGGCTGTTCAACTGAAATTGCTAGAGCCTTCGAACATGACCCCCAAAAAATCTTGAGTTTGATGTTTTGTAAAGCCCTAAAGCTTTGATTTCTGTCAGTGAGACCTCTTATCCCTGGTGTGCACAGGGCAATCTCCATTAGGAATAGAGACTGCAAGCATCAAGACCCATCATTATCTACCTTTTACAGACCAGAGAATTTAAAATTGAGCCCTGTCTGTTACAACAGTGCTTAACATTTCAACACTACTAAGTGCATTGAAAGGGAAAAATTATTCACAGAAACTAACAATGCAGAAAAAATTTAAATCTTAGAAAGGCCTCTGCCCAAAACCTTCTTATCTTACAGTTTTAAAACTGTAAGATTTATGTCTCAAACTTTAGAATTTCTCTAAAAAGTGAAATATAAGATAGTAGATTACCCGCCCAGATGCTATAAACCCTGCCAATGGTAATGCCACACATAGCCCGGAGGAGAAATGAGGCACATAAAGGTAGCAGTACTCTGGCAAAATAAAGTCTGAGTTTAGAAAGTTGAAGTCTTAAAAGTACCAATTAATAAAACTCTCACATGTCTGAAGCATATAATTCCTCTCCTGTGGGCAAAACGACTAGCTATTAAAACAGTAACCTCCCAAATATTTCAGGTATTCCTATGGTTTCACTACCGTAATATCCAAGCATCCCTCTAGTCTTGCTTTGTCTCTTCAATATGAATGAAACTCTTCTCCAAAATGGGATCCCACACCCTCACTAGAGGTTCCATGAAAACACTGCTCTTCCCCTGAACACACCTCTTTCTAAGGAACGAATAATTCCCTTCTTTTTTATTTAATTGGTAAAAATGAAGAAGAAATAACATTCTTACAGAGCCCAGACTACAAAAGCATTCTCCTGAATACGCTCCAAAGGAGGAGAGTAACATGCAAAAAGTAGACACAGACATCACAAGATGATTTCATTATCTGGTGTAACTCAAATCTCAAACTGCTGACCCAGGTCTTACATGGAAAAAAAAAATATCCGGTTCCCAGCACTCTGATCAGCTCATGTTATGTGAGAATTCCTTGGATGGAAGGAGAAAGAATGGATGTTTTCAGTAAATATCACAGCATACAGGTTTGCCTCAAAAAATTTTGTCGTTTTTCTGACTTCTTAAATTTCCTAGAGGTACAATTTTCTAGTAGCAAGTGGTACCAAATCTGTAGAATTTGGCTACATAAAATTTGTGAAACTTTGTTGTGTGGCTAATTCAGTACAAATCTCAATTTAATATAGTTTCTCCATAATCTCAGTAAAAAAAGTCTCTCATGTTAGAGAAATGCTATATGTATTGTAACAAATTATGTACCTGAGAAGTGACCATTTAAGACTGTAATTCCATTTCAAGGATTCAGTGACATTGATAAATCACTCAAGCCTTGCTCACTCAATTTGTGTCACCAGATTCCCTCAGCGGCATCACAGCCTTTCCACATACTGGTGGGTACACAGCGCCTTCTATGTTACTTTACAGCATGTATTTAATTTAAGCAAAAATTAGTCCTTGAGGGACAATTTCAAATTCACAGCAAAGCCTACGCAGTGTGTGCTACTGTACAAAATCACTCTTCTCCATTTTCGGAAAGCTCGCAGCTTTTCTTCATGTCTTGCAATGCCCCAGAGGTGTGTTATCTCTCTGTGGCATGACTGGCTCTGTCTTACTGCTCAGCTGCCTGACAGCAGATTTATCTGTTTACTAGCTACTATTTGGGTTCTGATATCTACCTTTTTGGGACTGGTGTGAGGAGTGCAATTTCCTCTTTATTGTACGCTATTGTGTTCCTGTCTTTTCTTATAAAAGGACTTGTATGAACGGTGTCAGGAGCACTATAACAGCAAATATTCATTAGCATTTAGAAGAGCACCCTCTTTCCTCTTTCTATGGATATTAAATTACCTGTTATTACTCAGTAATAGGTAAGCAGCTGTTAAACCCCAGCAACCTTAAGTAAATCACTTTATTAAATGTATTCGAATCTGGTTTTATTGTATCCATATGAATTCCTTGGTTCCTATGGGTTTGGGAGAATTCATTACTGAGAAAGTATGTAGTCATCAAAATGTCTGACACCTTTGCAAAGGGAATCAGGAAGCTCCTCTCTTCGTTTGGGAAACAATCATAATATTCCCAAACTAGAGATTAATATATTGAGATTAGCCCTCTGCTAAATATTTCATCACATATGGTCTTATAATACAAAATGTGTATGAGGCTTTTGTGTATATTAACATGAGGAAATTGAAACTGTTGAAAAAAGTATTTGAGATTTTTTTTAAAAACAGCTTGTTATATTTCTAAAAGGTGCCACAGCAATAGCTCTGCAGACTCTGCAGTGCTCTGATGATGCACAGACCATGCAAACACATACACAGAGTAACACAGCATGGGCAGCAACACTCCAGGCTTCTCTGGATGTCGTGGCTTGCACAAACCAGCTCCAAGCTGCAACAGTTCCAACTGCTGTAAGGCAGTATCCCTCTTCCAGAGCAAGAGGCTTTGTTGTGCATCTAAAACCCACGGGTTTGAACAATGACACTTTCAACCCTAACCTACAGTAACAACTGACCCTCCCCACTGCCTCCAGGTCCCTCGGCCCCGGGACTCCACATCTTGCCTGCTCTGCTTTCCCCTTGGTCCCTGCTCACCCCTCGCTGGGTGCATTCTGAATGACCCTCTGCTGGTCTAAATGATGTCCATAAGGGAGGCTTTGGAGCCTGTCCTCAAAAACTGTTTGCATCTGGAAAGCTTTTCAGCAGGTGGCAGAGGTTTTTTATTATTTTAATTTGGTGCTTCTTGCTGCATTTTAAGAACATTATTACTTGTCCTGTCACTAAGTGTAGACAAAACAGTTTATATTCTTCTTTGCACTATCTGCATTAAAAGACTGCATTTATGTCTCTTTCAGAATCATGATTTTAGAACTAAATGATCCAAAGCATTTTAATAATGCCACATTCATCAAGTGGTCTAGATCTCATGAAGGATCATTTCATGAATATTGAAGTGTTCATAGCTTATTATTACAGATCTTCACATTTTGTTTGTCTTCCCCCACCCTCAACAAAACGAAATCATGGAATCACGTTTAACTCAAAGACCACTTCAGAGAACTGAAACTTCAGACATGACTCAATCCAGAGCAGAACTTTACAGAAGCCACAGTGAATTTTTTCATTCTTCCAGCTTGGTAATCATCCTAGAAGAATTCTGCCTGTGCAGTACTTCCCTTGCTTACCCAGGAGAATGGAGCATGAGGACATCAAAAGGTTTTTAAGCTAAAGTACACATTCTCTTTTCCTCAGAGAGGCAGAGACTCACACCAGGAAGTCTTTCCTTCCACTGAATGTGAGTGCAGCTATTGACATGCACAGCAATTAATCTGTTTTACATTTCACAGGAATGGATGGTGGGAGCGACACAACTCATTAGGGACAAGCAATGCAAAAGTCACCATTTGGAGGAAGGATTTTCAGATGTTTTTGTGTCAATATTTAGGTAAACAATAAAAACTGAATATGGGTCACATACGATCAAGCCTTAAAGATGTCCAGACTCCTTTCACTTGGATTACAGAATCTTGACTTTGGGTGTGACATGTGGCAGCCTTGGTTAACTACATGTGTGAACACAGTTTAAAAACTAAATGTGTGAACATAGCTTCCTGTCTAAGAATATATGTATCTCTCAAATGAACAGTGATCAACTGCAAGCTTTAAGTTATACCACAATACCCAAATCACAACTTACCTTTTGAGTAAGTAGAGCCTGAACAACCTGATTAGCTACCTGAAAGAAATAAGTAAAAAAAAAAAATTAAGTATGTTTTCATGTGTGATTTTGCATAACAACACCTTCTTTTGTGGCTTTACACTCCACTTTCCATCTACAACCACAACCCATTCTAGGATTTTCAATGTTTACAAGTATTTTAATGAGATAATACCAGCAAGAACATATGAAATGCACATCAACTACTTCTGTGCTAGTCTTCATTATAAACAAATGTGTACCGTAGCAATTGCAGTGTGACGTGATGGACATTTGGTTAACTTCTGTCGTGTCTTTTTGGAGTAGATTAAACTTTCACAGTTCTATATGCAGCTGGTGTGCATCAGCATGGATTGACAGCATTCACTAGAGAGGATTTTTACCAGCCAAGGATGGAGTCCTGAATGTTTTCATGAAGTTTAATTGTTTCTTGATTAAATATTGACAAAATGGTACATCTATCATGACAAGCAGAAACCATAAAGTGCCACAGCAAATTAAAGTACCTACTGTCATCGAAATGTGGTTGGAAGGCACTCACCCCACATAACATAATTGACTTGAATGAGATTACACACCATTGATTAGCAGAACTATATATTCAACAGGGAATTTTTGAAGTTATTTATTTTATACATCCTCTCTAATTTATATTTACCAGCAAGCACAGGGGTGGGGAAGTGAAAGAAGGAGGGAGAGAAAGAAGGACTGAGATAAAATTTACTGTTGATGATGTCTAACTTGAATGTTCAAAACCAAATATGCACACGCTATCACACAATGCTCTGGCCTATATTTTTGCTCCTGCATTTTGTCAGAGTAATTAGAGATCTCTCTCTCTGCAAAAAGAGATTTCTAATTTGGTTTTGGTTTACACAAATTACAGTAAAGCATATGCAGATAACAGCAAATCTGCATTGATCCTTCTTACTCTCAGCAAATTAAATAAAAAACTCCACACCACTGATGTGAACTGAACTGGGAGGGAAGAACTAAAGCTAATTCACTTCTGTAAATAATTTAGTTCTGTTAGATCCAAAAGTTACATTTGATTCATACTCTCATAAAATTGCCTAGTATCAATTTTTATTTTTTTTTTTCCCAAACTGGTCCCTAACTTAAGGCAGCCTGTGGAACAACGATCCCATAAAATAGCTCTATACATGATTTAACAGAAGACACAGACTAATATTAGAACTGTAATAACCAACAGAAGTAAACATGTTATGGTTTTGAAAGCCCGTGTGCCTTGCCCTACAGGCTCTCAGGCTCCACATCTGACAGTGCTCCTCCTGGCAAGTGCTTTTAACGCCTGTTTGCTCTACCTGAAAATTGAACAAACCAAATCCAATACGTTATTTCCTCACTTTCTGACACGGACTTACTTTACCAAGGAAGAACTAAAAGGTGCTTTGAAGTGTTCACTCACAACAGAATAGCCCAGGAAATGACTCCTAAAGCTTTACATATTGTACAGAGGAGTGTAAATGGTATAATCTTCCAAATGGGCAAGACTTGAACTTGCTGATGCATATATGACAAATCTTCCAGCTATTGAGTGTATGAACCCAGGTGTCTAAATGGAAGTACCTGCCATGGATCTCAGTAAGAGAGGAATGTAACTAGTTTCTTCACAAAATGTGGTTATTTTTTTCTAGAATCTAGCAGCTCAACAAACTTTGTTGCTATTACCATTCAAGATTTTCAGGTCTGTATTTTTGGTATTCAGCAGGAACAGAGGTGGGAAGCCTTCAGTGAAATGTTCTGCAGTTACTAAAATTAATTTAGCAGTCAATAAGTGGAATCATAGCCAAGTTGCATTTCAAATGAGGTTGCCATTCCACTCCTACAGCAGATGGAAATAAGCTGCTGAACTCAACAATCTACTTAATTTTAACTTACAGGTATCAGGAGACACCAGGGATCTGAATGAACAACATGAACTAGCCCCATGAAACTGACAGTCACAGCTATCAGAAACTATGGAAACTGGGACCATTGAAGGCAGAGGGACTGACTTCTGAGATGCAGAAAATGTGAAACTCCCACTTATATGAGGCATAACTGTGCCTCAATCCCAGTAAAAAGCAGGCTGTAAAATTACTTGACCTGTGATTTAAGCAGTTAATCAAGGTGAAATAAGGAATAGAATAGAGATGGCTGTTCCTTGGTCTGCTATTCAGCAGGAGATGACACTCCTTGCTTTCACACTGCCTGCCTTTCCTTTGACCTTAAGAGCCAAGATCTTTAGGTAATGTTTCCTTTTCTGGATTGCAATAAAAGAGATAAAAGATTCAGCTCCATTTTTCCCTTATGTAATTATGTTTACATGTACGTGTCATAAAGTGTTCTTAATAGAAAATGTGTAAAAAAATGAATCAAAGAAAAGAGACCCCAGTGTAACATCTGTTATACCTTTTACAAGTACTGATATTTTACACAGCTGCCTGTAACGTAAGATTCCATATGCACAAAGACATTTCAAGTGTACTAAAAGGAAAGATTTTCTCTTTTATTCAAATCTTAAAAACAGAATGCCTCTTTAAGATAACTCTGCATTTTTGATTAGTCAATTCTTAAAACATCAGTAAAAATATCAGCTACCCTAAGCTGCATAATTTCCTGCATGGAAGTATGGTGAAGCCTGACAGAAATCTCAGCTGGCTCAGTGATGTGAATAACCATGACATTACCACTTACCAATAAACTGACAGCTGAATTCCAGCATAGGAAACCAGGATTAAGTGTGTTAACCTTAAAGCCCAAAGGTACAAGAAGACAATCCTCAGTTTTGCATTAAATTTTTCAGAGACAGAAGGATGAATTTATGGAGTATTTCTGAAATTAAATTAGCTCTTTTCCTATTTATCAAGTACTGGAACATTTCAATGACATCTTCTTCCAAATACTGTTCTAAAGTTTTTTACACGTACACTTCAGAGATGAACAATTATTTTAAAATCAGTGAATAATTGTTAAAATTCATAAAGGACTCTTTCAGCTTGACCCATTTGCTTTGCAGATTTAATCTATCTGAGCATTTCAGTTGTCATTGAATTTTGCCATGAAAACGATTACAGAGCACGCATTTTTATGTCACAGTTGCAAGCACTCCTACAATATTAAATGAGGGGCACTGTAGGAATGAAAAGAACTATGTAAAATAATTTATTAAAACAAAAGTAAAATGAGACAAAATAAGGACAAGCATAGCTTGAAAAACTCAGCTCTGGTATCTTTTAGCTACGGACAGATAGAAAAATCACCGTGGCTATTTTTATTTCCTTCACATGCAGGTTAATGGCCACCAACACCTCAGCAGAAAGCTTCCTGTGCATGGCAAGAGTCCTCACCACCCTGCTGGGAGGCCTGAGGGACCAGGCAGGTCATACTGGCAGGGTGGCCAGATTAAATGATGCTTGAATGCCCTGAGCAGTTTGCCTGTGCCCAGGGGAGAGAAGCTGCAATCTGACGATGCTGAGTGATGAGTGAAAGATGGCAGCGTTCTCTCAATAGTTATCAAATTATATTCCCAACCTTCACTACCTCAAGGGCCTGCCAGGCTTCCCAAACATGTAAGCAGGTAGCATGGCTAGGCAGCAGCTTTGGAGGAAAGCTCTCCTTGTGCATCAGCCCAGGAGATGTTCAGTGCACTCACAACTAATGGGACTGCAGATGCAAAATTAAAATAATGGTTGTAGTAGGCACTCAAATGTTTTGGTGACAGGTTTAGCTATCTCAGCTTTGGGTGTGATCACAGCCTTGTGTTCCTCCCTTTAAACCTGCCAGGTGTCCCTGAGGCAAAGTGGGGCTGCAGCACAGACAGATACACAGCTCCAGAGGATACACCCGCTCCGAAAAACTGCCGAAGAAGTCCTGAAGTCCTAACTAGGGAAGGTCTGAATATGGTTTTCTTGTCTCAGTCACTAGCAACAACTTCTTCACCTCAGTGACCAGAAAGGATTAGGTCCAAGTTTGTGTCAGCTAAAACGATGCTGTCTACAGTGCCACTGCCAAAGCATTGTGTGGGCTGAGAGGAGAAGAAGAAAACAGTGTTACCAGGCCATGGGGAAAGACAAGAGAGGTCACTGCACACAGAACAGAACACACAAAAGAAGGAAGGAGATGAAGGAAAGAATCAAGCAGGGAAGCACAAAACCACAGGTGATGAGAAGCATTTTCTTCTGAAAACATTGACACAGTGGGAGAAGATGGATACAGTGCTGATAATACAGAAGAACTGAAAACAGCTAAGGTAATGTTAATGTTGAAGATAGTAAAGTTCAGAGCATAGTTTGATATAATTATTTGATCTTTAAACTTCGACAGTGTGTAAAAAATACAACCCTGGGTCAGAAATCCAAGATGTTACTGCAAACAGAACAAAAGCTTATCTTCCGTCTTTCTAATTTGCATGGAGTGTTTTTGAAATGGACAGCTACAGTGCTTTACTGATTTCCAAAATCAATTATGTAAGCAGATTTTGTCCTAGACAATCAGAAAATAATTTCATGTCAGGCTTTGTAATTTAAACTGAAGTTTGCAATTATATGGTAATTTCATCCTTATCACCAAGATATCCATATATCATTCAAGTGTGCACTGAAAGCAGTCACTCAGGCCAATGCAGGAGAAGGCTCTGCTGGTATCCCAGTGCCACAAAACAGGCAGAGCACGACCTAGTGGGAAAGTGGATCTGCAAATCTTTTCTTCCAGCTTCCTGATAAAAATATGCCAGAGAGGCAAAAGTGAAGATTTGCTGATGAAAATCTGCACTAATGGGGAGGTTTCTTGTACCAGAGCTCTGCTGCTCATGCCAATGACACTTCAGCAAAGGCTGATTAAAAATTAAAAAAGCTGGTATGAAGACAAGAATTGTCATCTGCTCTGGGTGGTTTGCATGCTCACACACTCTTTTCTCAGAGGTGCTGCTGGTGTAGTTCTTGTTTTGTTTTGATTTGATTGCATCTTAGCCAATTACTTATGCCACTACACATTCTTATTATGGACTGGGTAAGCAATTTCTGCTAAGCAACTCTTCCAGCTACTAAAAGTCTTAAAACTATTTTAAACTCAGAAGTGCCTAATTTCAGGATAAACAGGAGGAACAAGTAAGCATCAGTGTATATGTGGAGAAAGCTCCATGCAATAGGAGATATTAGACATCTCAGGAATGGAAACATTGCCGGAGTGCTCAGACAGTAAGTGATGGGTGAATTATGTTGCAGCTGTAACTCGAAGCTCTGATCAGAAGCTGAGCCATGTAGTCACAGTGAGCCAACAGCTGGAAAGAACCCAGCATGAAAAGCTGTCTATGTAACCCTAAGGGGGAGCTGAGAGACTGAAATTCTGGCATTATGGAACACATTACGTAGAAAAGCTGGGGGACTCTTGGTTGAAGAAGCCACTGCCACGTGTGTTCCACTCTATGGAAAAGAGGGAGTACACAGCAACAAAGCGGCAAATTATAATTTTCTTCTCCTAATGAAAGCAAGTTCCAAATGTTTGTCACAGGGATATCAACTTTTCAGTGAAGAGATGTGGTCAAAACAGGATTTACAGCAGAGGTCATGAAGAACAATACCTTTGACTGCCAGACACATGTTCTTGGAATTAATTAGAATGAGGTAATACCAGAAAATTGCAGAACAACGTCAACCTTGTAAGAGAGGGAGAGATTCATTTGTATTCATTTAATTATAGCACCAGGTAAGAACAACCTTTTTATCTACCTTACCTCATCGAGACATCTTTCATACTGTTCTCTCTGATTTTCATTTTCCAGAGCCAGTGCTGAATTCTCTGCCTACAGCAAAAGGGAATAAATAAATAAATAGATATGTAAATTAATCAAAGAATATCTTGTACTTCATGACAATTCTTAAAAACTCTCATGGGGCTTCCTTATTGTACTTCTTCAAGATCCAGAATAAAATGCACCACACAATTTATTTTGCCACAGGTTGGTATTTTGAGTAAAACCAGAAGTGACACTCATTTCTGAGATTATTCACACCGTGCATTACAATTCAGAACAGTATCATTGCAGATATTCCACGTATGTCCACGATCTCCTCTTGTCAGGAGCAATAGAGCTGGCAATGAAACATTATAAAAGATACTGGCAGAGCTTCCCTTCCTCTCCCTTTTCTGTTCAGAGTGAACCTGCTACTTGAGATCCACTCGGAAGCAACAGAGGCAGCTGCTACCACAGGACACAAAAGGCAATCTTACATAAACTTTTAGCTGTGGCAGCTCTTCACAAGCCTGGTTTGTGCAGTGGGGAACCCCAGGTGCACTGCTCATTCTACAGCTAATTGGTGAATCATCCTTTAACTGAACCAGAGAAATTTATTAGTTTTTATTTAAAAAAAAATAAATAAATAAATCAAGAGTGAGAGGTATTTTACTGTATCTAAATGCAATCTTGAAGTCAGCAACTTTTTCCTCATATATGTAATTTTAAATATGATGTTTTCTTTACAGTAGGGCCTTTTATGTACCTTTAATTTCCATTATACCCATCTTTTAGCATAGTGAAAAGTACAAAATGGCACAACCTGGTATGTAAATTACAGTAAATCAGAAGTATTTTCCTCTATATGTATTGACTTTAGGAATTCTGAGAGTATGAAAAAAGATAAATCTCTAAAGTGTGCTGCATACAGAGCATGTTTCAACTAGTTTTCTCTTAAAGACTGAGAAACTAAACCGACATATATAAAAATCTATGAGTAATCTATTAAAACTGGCTCTAGAAATCCCTCTGCCTCCCATGCATAACTTCACATCACGCAAGCATAACACCAAAATCAATGCATCCACATAATTACAACCATTATGCAATTTACAGGTTTTGTTTCATCTTAACCTTCTGTCAACCTATAAAACTTAAACAAATGTTGTTTCAAAGGAATTGTGGTTACACAAAACAACACTCATAAATAGAGCCAACATTTGTAGTTTTAGGGAAAAATTAATGTAATGTACTGTACAGGAAGATTCTGTGGGAAAATGCACAATTCTCTCTTCCTTGTTGAGTCAATGATCCAACTAAATAAGAATCTCAAAGTCCAATCAATTGATTCATTAAAACCAATTTCAAATTGAGCTAAATCATAAAAATAAGATCAGGAAGGAAATGCAAACATACATAATTATCCAGGGCATTGAAAGCAAGTAAAAAATAAAGTGTGGCAAGAAACAAGGGCATATAGAGTTTACTTATTTAAAAGTCTAAATAAGCAACTGTACAGAATCAGTGCTTTATCTCCAGGGTACAATTAAGCCAGCAAAGGTGGTAAAATGCTCTGCATCATATTTTCTCAATGTCACCTATGAATGGGTTCAACATATGGCTGTAAAGAGTCTATGAGTGATCCTGCAGAGAGCACTGTGAGATGAGGCAGCAGAAAGTGCAAATGCAGAAGTGGCAAAGTGGAACTGCAAAAGCAAAAAGAACAGTAAGAAATCCGAAGCTGGAGGGTAAATAGTCCTCCACACCAAAGAGGCTTTCCTATACAGTTCTGTCTGCTTTCACAGTCATATTCTAGCAGATTGACTGATAAAATGAAGAGAACTTTGTTATATTAAAACATCTTTCTGAGTTAAAGATTTTCAGATGTTTTCTCTAGGAATATCCCCCGAAAATGCCATCCCAAACAAGTTCTTCTTACTATTTTGAAGCAATCATTAAAGGATTAATCTGCAAAGACTTTAACTCACACATAGTGGTATACTTATGGATTTAGGTTTTAATTTTCATTTTCATAAACATATTTTGTGTGATTTTATCCTAAAATAGTTTGGGCAGACTCCTCCCACATAGAAATGTGTAAAAGAACTACAATACATGTACTATATAAAGTACCCAGAGAGCTCCCCGCTCTTGTCTCCCTCCATATTTTGGAATGCTGTAAGGTTGCAAAATGGAAGTGAAGTCTTCTTGGATCTGTTCACAGAATCTCTGATTTTAGTGAGTGATTCCTTTAAAAATAGGCTATGAAAATTAGGAAATCTAAACTTGAAAGCATTATAAGTAAATGCTACATTTCAATCAAGCCACATCTGTTATAATAAAACCTATTCTCACAGCACCGGCTTTGAGAGTGTAGTGAAAGGATGTAACCCAGTCAGTGTTAGCTTGACTTCTGTGCTTCTTGATTGCTGAGCAAATCATGACTATTTATTTGGCATTTTTGTAATGAGGACTGGACTAGAAGGGAACACTCGACTGATTTTGCTTAAGAATCTGCGCCAGTTCCCACAACATGGGAAAACCAGCACTTGATATACTAAATCACTCTATATTGCAACTGAATACTTGATAATAATCCTCATTCCCCCAAAAGTATTCATTTGGAAAATTTGTAATAGCACTTGTGGTCTCAAAACCCTGCCTCCTAATCCAAACCTTCATTTATTCAACAGAAGCCACTGGATTTTGATGTTACTGTAAGGCTGCTCAATTTTTGCCCAGAGGGATCTGACTGCCTCCCATATTGCACATTCTGGACATCTTTTGCCAGTTAAGCAAAGTAGGTCTCCTTGAAGGAAACCACTATTGAATTTATTTTCACTTTTATTTCCAGGCCATACTTGCAGAAGGCTAAGCCATAGTAAGAAGCCCTCACTTGAAACAGCTTGAAATCCACTGCACACTGGCAGGCACCTGGGGACAGTGGCAGTTCCGACCCCCCATTAGTGCAGCCACTAATCCCACCCATACCCTGGCAGGGCACTATGCAGGAAAAATCCAGCTCTCTGAAAACAGTATATAGATATCAACTGATTTCTACAGTGATTTTTACTTTTAGGCATAGCTAACCTCTAGGAATTTATGTATGTTTTATGTTACACACAGAAAAGAACCATCTCTGTCCCTCAGCCCAACAGACTGCTGCAGAGAAGGAACATGCAGAGCCTGCCACCAGCTCCTCAGGCACATGTGTCATTTCTTGGGGGGACAGCTCTCAAAGTACAGCACCACTCACTCAGCCAAGAGTAACTGTGATGTAACTTACACCTAAACGAAACATTCAAGGATCCAAAAATGTCAAAACAGAGGCCTCTCCTAGTTCTGATTTGGGAGAAAGTATTTTGCACAAGAGTCTCTCTGAATACTGGAAATTTAAGGATTTTAATCATGGCTGGATAATGCTAAATAGCTCTCAACTTCCTAAATTAGAGACAACATTGTTCTGTGAAACCAAACTTATGGAAAACCAATTTGAAAGGCAAAACTTCAGACTATTTCAACAAAACAGAGGTTGCCTTGTATTGATGCCATTGCTAAGATACAGTCATTGTGAGAGACTTTGTCAACTCTGATTTTAATTCCTTTCTCAGGATTAAAAACATAGCCCTAGTAATGATAAAAATTATCTTTGGGCCAGCAAAAAGCTCTGTTTCTCTTTCACAGATGTTGGAGAATAGCCTGTTCTCTCCTGCAGGGCAGCTCTTTGCATGGTTTCAAAGTTAACAAAAGGCTACACACCTGACGCTTCAACAGACAATCTTCTACACTTTTATAATCACAATGAAATTAATTAAAATACTGAATTTTCTAGTAGAATGCATGAATAAAAGGGAATCACGTAGAAGAAAGTTTTCCTTACTCAACCGATGTAGAGTAGACAGAAGCAAAGGATGGGAGGAGAAAGGGAGAAGAAAGCAGAGAGTAGTACATACTTTGCAATAAGGGAAAAGGAGATCACAGAATCATCCAATGGTTTGGATCAGAAAAGACCTTTAAAGATCAACTAGTCATGGGCAAGAGATGAAGGTCTAAAGGTTGTATGTCTAGTTAGCAGCTCAACACGCTCTGAAGGTATCATCAATAAAGGTCAAGAGGAACAAAGTTATGACAGTGAACTTTAAAATCCCTGACAGAATGCTACAACACGGTTACCATGGGCACTTCTTTGTTATTCATACTAAACCATTTGTCCATTTATAGGAAGCTTTATTGATTTACACAGACGCTCATTTGTCATGCCCAGTGCAGTGCATTAATAGCTGCCCAAGCACTTCAAATGTACTCAGCAGTTTTTTCCTGCTTTCGGCCTCTGATTCGGGACACTTTTGTGGTCACAGCTTCATACAGCGCACGTGAGAGGTCAAAACCTGCAGATAGCAAAATAAGAAGCAATGCTGGTGCACGTTTTCCTTAGGTCCTTAGAGCATTTTTTGGTAAGCTGCTGTTCTAGAAAAGGTTCACCACATGAACTATCACTGTGTCTTTGGCCACAGGAAACTTGTCATATTATTCCGTCCCTGTTAAGCAGAAAATCTGTCCTTTGAAAGACTCATCCAACAAATTGTGAGAGGAAAGTTACGCCGGTCAGAAGTGCTGAAAATTACATCTGTGCTTTTAAATCAACATAATTGTAGCAACAAACGCCTTAGTTTAATTCTAGCACTATAAAAGCATTTCCACTGGCCACTTTCCAGTGCCTTTTACATTGCTGTGGTCTGCTCTTCTCTAGGAGTAAAGTGGGAACTGCACCTCAAGACCAACAAAAAGCAGCCCAAGGTCTGTGCAGCTGCATATGATGTTTTCCCAATTATGGATGAGCAGATACATGTATTTAAACATGAATTTACAGCAGAAATTATGGAACAGATTTTAAATTTGTGACAATGTCATGCTGCCAGAGATCAGAACACAGATCTTGCTCATTTATCTGCAGATTTTCAGCAGATTGCAAGGAGAGACTCCCACCCAGGGCCCTGGACAGGACTCGTAACCACAGAGATCTTTTCCTGTCTGTCGAGTGTTTCTCAGTTCACACAAAAAGAAATAATGGGTGTTCAACCTAAATTATGAAACCTCCCTTTTGCAAGAAGGGTATAACTAGAATTTAGTCCTAAATATTGGAAAAATGTATGAACTTCAGGAGCTGAATCAAACAAACCAAAACCAAATGGGATTCATACACTGCTGATGAGACTGTGTCCTAAAAAATGACTAAAGCAATCCTCATATCTCTGTGAAATACCTTTACTTTTTTCATTTTTCAGAAGTTGGGGCTGGAAATTTTCAACAGGTTCAAGAACAGCAATATTTATCTTTTTTTCTTTTGCTAACTCTAAAGTAGTTAAGAATGACAAGCCTTTAAAAGCTTCAATGTTTTCTCTTCTGACACCACAGAAATGTTTGGAGTTGACATTTTAAAGAGAAGGTTAGGAATAGATCTAGCAAAACGGACTGCATTACAAGCACGGGCTTATCTTCAAGCAAATAAATATCTTGGCTACTAACAGATATATCAATAATAGTGTTGTATGTTTACCTGCACGCAAATTATAGAAAGCAGCAACTTCTACCAGTATTTACAGGGGTAATAATAGACTTACAATATATCCACTGGTAAAGCACTGTCAATACAGGCCTTTGAACAAATAGATTAAAATTACAAAGGATGTCTTTTTCCTCTCCCAAATTCTTCCGAAGGATCATAATATAAAACATTTTTGGAGGATGAGGAATAAAAGAGGCCTAAACAAGCAGAGGCAGGCAGCATAAAGCTCTATTTCCTAAAGTTCAAGACATACATACATGGTCTATGTAATGCACAGACACTTGATAAAGCACACTAGTGCAAGCATGGAGGGCCAGCAGTCACAGCAGGACTCCCATTCTTTGGCTCCTCCTCTGAAGGAAGCTCTGTGACACCAATCTGTCCTACAGCAACACTGCTGGGGCAGTCAGGAAGGAGGAATACTGACACTCATCCACCTTTCCCAAAACTGCCCCTGTTCCAAAAGCACAGAAGTGTGCATCTGGGCACCACGTTACAGGCCATGATGGCACCACACAAATGGAAGACATAAGACTGAATTTTTATGCAAGAAACACTGTGCGTGTTGTAAAATTTATTTTGTGATTTTCCAGTATTTACGCTCAGTGATCCTTCCCCTTGCAAAGTGTGAACGAGAGGCAGCTGTTCCATCTCATTCTTTTATTAATTTTTTTCCCCTCTTGTTTTAAGTGATTTGTTCCCTTATGGAACTGTTCTCCTTAAGAACTGAGAGCATTTCACTCTGGCAGACTTACTGTGCTTCCCCATGTAATATTAAGAGGCAATTTTTTCCTCTATCAAAGAACAAAAAGTAAAATCCCTGGTCCATTAAGTATGAGATCCCAAAATCATAAGTGATACTGAGATCCCTACAATTAACACAGGCAGATAAAGGAAAGCAGTGCGGACCTGATTAATCTGAAAGGATATTTTGTGTATAATATCAACTGGTATGTAACAAATCCATAAGTATCTTTGCACTGAAAACTCTTATAGGAATTAATCACGTCACATTTGGTCAGTTGCATTTGTTTCAATTTTTCTTGCAAAGGCATATTCTAATACCCTGAAATAGTAATTATTTGAAATAGTAATTATTTGAAACTAGGAAAGACTAATTGAAACGCACTGACTATCTGTACCTCCAACGCTGAAGCTCAAAAAAAACCAGTGAAGTCATTTTCAAAAAAAATATTTGCTTTGCTTTGAATGGAAACATTTTGGAGATGATTTTTATGACATTTAGGGGCGACATTGAAACCAGCAACAAAATTTTCGCTTTGAAGCCTACTGAAATGATATGTATGGCAACACCTTTTTCAAAAGTTTAAAAAAATGGGGTTTCTTTTTCTTTTTTAAAAATTTAGATCTTGAGGAAAACTCATATATTTTAGGATAATTTTTCAGGCAATAAGAAAGGGCACTTCAGAATTTACTGTCAATGAGTTAGCCTTCAAAGCTTTGCAATTTTGACCATGACCTTACTGACACAGTGAGTTTTGTACTTTCTGTGATTCCATTATCCACACCTCCCTAAGTAGCACACTCGGCTACTCAAGGTTCATCTAATGTGATCTAATGAAAAGGACATTTCAGATCTCTGCGTGAAAATTAATCATTGGGCAACTTTATTCCAATAGAAACTACTATTTATTTTCCCCCATTTGTCTTCCTGAGGTGTTCATAGCAAATACAGGCAATACTCCTCATTCTTGGCACTGAGAAGTGGGTATGGAAAAAGAAGGGGGACAAGGGACAAACTGTCTTTACAGAACACACTTCAATATCTAAGTATAGGAATAAGTCACAAAGGCTGTAAGCTCATTTTCTTCAAAAGCTAAAATTCAAGAATTGAATTTGGATAGATTAAAAATTATGGTCAATAGAATTAAGTGGAAAACCTTGACATTAAGTATCAGGAAGCTAAGCTGTGGGAGGCCCATGATGGGGCAGGGACCTGCTGACCCATGGGGAGAGCAGCCCATGCTGGAGCAGGTTTTCCTGGAAGAACCTACACTGGAGCAGCTTGTTCCTGAAGGATGGCACCCCGTGGAGAAGTGATCCATGGGACAGCAGTTTGTGAAGCCCATGGGATGGACTCGCACTGGAATGGTTCATGAAGGACTGTCTCCCATGGGAGAGACCCCAAGGGAGCAGGGGAGAGACACCCCTGTCTAAGCAACCTGTGATGAACTGACCTTAACTCTCATTCCCCATCTCCCTGTGCCACCGGGGGAAAGGAGCTAGAACTTGGAAGGAGGGAGGAGTGGGGACAAGGTGTCTTTAAGATTTATTTTGCTTCTCATTCTCCTGTTCTGCTTCCGTTAGCAACGAATTTAATGAATATCCCCACTTTGAGTCTATTTTGCCCGTGATGGAGATCAGTAAGTGACCTCTCCTAGTCCTTATCTCAACTCATGAATCCTTCATTGTATATTCTCTCCCCTGTCCAGTCCCTGGAGTAAGAGTGGTTTTGGTGGGTAACTGGCATGCAGGAATTTTTTTATTTTAATTTGAAGAAATTCTATTTACCAAGAGCAGTTCTTGTCCTTTGAAGTAGCTTTTACATATATTTTTAATACCACTGGAATGAAAAATACCATTTCACAGGTCAATGCAAAAAAAGGCTTTAATGCTCTAAGAGGTACTTCTAGGCTGCTCCATGAACCCGAACTGAAGGGCTGCTGTTGAATTATAGTAAACAGTTCAAATTTGGAGCTAAATTTGGCACTGACTTCAAGGAAAACCAACACCAACCTCCTTCCCACTCACCCATTCCCCTCCCCCTGGGAAATTAAGCGACTCACTGTGCTCATGGGGGCTGATGATAGAAAGATTCAGAGCTTCACTGCATTCCTGCTTTTTTCCCCATGTGTCATTTAATGTATAATCTACACCACAATCGTATCCCATATCCAATTATTTTGGAGCTCACTGGAAGGTAAAACAATAGATGTTTTGCAATGTCTTCAGAGAAAGTGGGTGCTGAATATTTATCAAGAAATACTTTTCCCTGATTATTTATACTAAGTTCCTTCACTCAGTTCGAACAAAAGCAATTATGAAATAAAAGGATTCTAAAACAACAGTCCAGAAAACACTGATCCCCTATACCTAAATGTCACATTCACTGGCTCTGTGATGGGAAACTCATACCAGTTCTCTGCTATGCAAGGGGGATAGTCTCTTTTTTTCTTCTCCAAGGAAACATGTATGACTTTTTATGAAATGGAAAAAAAGATACAACTGGTTTTCCATTTTAAAAATTGTTCTTTGAATTCTGAGGAATATAATGACTTTTCTTTGCTATACTATGAAATAGATTTAAAATATTACATGATGTTATAATTGATACTGTCATAAAATATTTTTAAACATAGTAAAATATAAAATATACTATTTCCCTTCTCCTCTGCTGAATCATTTTATTCTATTCCTTTATAGACTTCAAGTTAAAAGGTTTCCTCCACAATAAGCTATTAATGTCGCCTGTTTCACAGTTCCTAACATAAATTTATAACAAGTTTCTCTGTTTTAACTACAGGGGGGCACTGAGTTATTTCTGAAGGCAATGTTTCCTGCAATTTCACTCTCTTCATCAGAAGTCACCCATAAGTCAACTGCCCCAGGTATTTCAAAATGAACTTCTTTTGATGGCTGCAGTTATTTCGCTCCCTCCCAGCTCAGGGGGTGTGAAGCAAAGGGGAGCAGGACAGGTAGGGAGAGGATCAAACGCCATAAAATGAGCAGCAATTGTTTCGTGGCCAATGGCTACCTCCTAATAACTGAATCACAAAATTACTGCTCATTTCTTGCTAACTGAAATGAAACTCTATTTGCAAACATCACCTTGTTTCTCCTGGGAGCTCTGAACATTTTTCTCTTCTGTTTTTATAGGCACAGTAAGTAGCAGGCGATGCCCCTCACTCCACACAGCGATACGCGGTACATTGGCTTCTGCACTGACATTTGTTAAATTGAAAGTTCTGATCCATTTAATCTTTAATCTTTTAGGGTGGAAGAGTGAATTTCCGGAGCAATTTTATTTGGCCCAAAAGAACAACAACTCAGACCTCAAATTCAGTCTTTTAAAAGCTTCGACAGTTTAGAGTTCTGTCTGTTTTTTCTGCCCTGTACAGACTGTGCTCACTTACAGAAGACGGATGCAGAGGGATGAGGATCCCTTGGAATCTGATGTGGCAGCACCTGACTGAGATCCTAACTAGTTACATGAAATGTCTCCTACTGTGCTCGCTGACCTCAGGTCCATTTACACCAGCTTTTTGGCTTGGACGAGCAGTGAGTGTCCTGATCTCAAGTCATTTTTCTGATAATTGCACTGACCAGACCAAAGCTCACACCGTGGTGTGGCCTTGGAGACAATGGACTGGGTTTCTTTTACATGAAATGGGAAGAGGAACTGCAGCTGCTGCTGGGCTTAACTAGAGCTCAGTCAAAGTGAACTTCCCAAAACAGACATCAGGTAGGTGTCAAGTCCTTAGCATGACACCTTGGCTCTGAAGGTCTGCTCCTGTTATGCTGCACTGCTTCTAAGGCAGACATATAACAGGCTACCTTCCTAAATTACTAGGGATAGCCCTGAGGAAGTCAACTGCCAGGACAAGAATGTATCCCATAACATCAAAGAGAGGCCTGTTGGGAAGACAGATGCCAGAGGCATTTTTCTACTTGGATAATTTGATAGCTTTGTACTTTATGAAAATAGAAAATATGAACCTGCACAGAAACATATACCCGGAACATACGCACGGAAAGTAAATTCAATTGTAATTACATATTATTAAGTGCTGCTGTGTAATAGTAAACACTTTCTCAATTATTTACTTAATCATGCTCTTCAGCATACACAATTTATCTTAGATTTTGTCCTTTGCACTTACATTTGTTGCTAAACTACATCCCTGGGAGGTCCAAGGAAAGCCTTAGACTACACACTTTGGGAGAATATAGCAAACTGTAGAAGTTCTTAGAAAAACAAACTTTGGTTTACAACAACAGTCTCATATGGCACACACATTAAGTCAAAGCTGATGGGATTCAGTAGTGCCCCTGTAAGAAGCTCAGGTGTGAAAAGCACAGCAGCAGCAGCAGCCACTGGACCTGCACACACCTCCACATACCCAAATTTGATGGTCAAACACAGTCACACTAGGATCAAAGATGAGGAAATGTTGCTGGTATCTTATTCCAAGCTCCTGTTCAAGAGCAGTGTGAATAATCAATTGCCCTAAAGGGAAAATGAAGATAAAAGAGCAAAAACAAATCGATGTATGAAATACTATGCAATGTCATATATACCTAGAATTGATCACACTGCTGCTGTCAGGTTGGCCTGCAACTGGGAAATATTCCTGCCTGGCAGATGCCACTAGCAAGGTAAATCACTTGTGTGAAAACACAAGAAATTCTCACCTCTTATTTCTATTCAGTGTCTCTGTGAAAAATACAGCTTTTACCCAATACTACCCAAGTTCTTTTTTTCACAATGAACTAAGAATACCTGGTTTTACCCACCTAATTGGGTAAAATTTTGAATAGGGGTCACTGTGAAGGGCAAATATTTGAGAAAAAAAGTACAAAGACAACCATCTCTGGAATGGAAAAAACCTCCTATTGTGCCACAGCAAGCAGTGCCAAGAGGAAGACACATTGTTCCTTAGAAGTGAAGCTATGTCAATACTCTCTGCAAAGATCTGCTAAAGCTGGCTCAGGTTGCTCAAGCATTGTTCTGCTGGGGCCAATACTCTGATTTTCAAGAAGAACTAATTAGTTCAAATGAAAACTATTCCATGCAGCTACACTGCTTCTCCTCCCTGAAGTACCTTGCATGGCAGGGCACTATATAAAGGTTGTAACACAGTCTTTTTCTCTGTTTCATGTCTCCTACCTTAATTGAGTTAAATTTATGTATGCATGTATGTATGTAACAGCTATCTCTGCATGGCACTGGGGAGACACTACAATGTCTAACAAAATTATTTTTTTTAATGATACAGATCAGATCAAGGTTACAGAAAGAACACTCATTGTTTAGTTAAAAATAAAAGAATATTAAGACAGTCATTGGTAACAGCAATACAGGACTGAAGGAAATTATCAAGGAGGAGGCAACAGGCTTTTCTCTGGCACATGTCTAAGGTCTAAAGGAGCAAACTCTGTAATGTTCAAAAGAGAGAGTTATTGGAGGCAAGGGAGGAGAATCTTTAGCTATTTCAGCTACATGACCTCTTCACTGAAAAGCCTATCTCCACTCACTTCCAGCTTACCATTAACTGTTAAGAGAAATGCTAAACAAGTATTTCAGCAGGGGAGATGCAATGCAAGAAAATACTTTAACTTCTTCTGTCTAAACACACAACAGTCTCACAAAATGCACAACCCTCAAACCCATTTCTTAGCTGACCTGAAACTGTTGCTTCAATAACTTTAGAGGGTATTTCATCTAGCAAAGTAATCATTATGTAAGTTCTTTTCTTCTTACAGTATAGCAAAAAGCTGAATGAAAAACTCAGGTCTTACTTGCTTCCTCTATTTAAAAGAACTTTTTCCTAAAGAACTTAAACACTGAGACCCAGAGTGCTTAAAATCAGGATTCTTCTGGAGGAACAGACCACTTGACTGAGGACAAGAAGGAATCCTTCAGGCTTATGAAAGGGAAACAGCAGTAATTACTGAGTGCTTCTGTTCTCTTGAATGATTTCCAAGTCCTGGCCTTGCCTGAGTACACCCAACGCAGAAGAAGAATACGAGAATGCATGAATCACAAAGATGAACGAGCACTGTCACCACCCGTGATGGAAGGCCAGCATGGATCACAGGTATTCCCATGGGAAGGGAAGAAACTCTGCCCTCTAGATGGCATTGCGTGCCTGTGTATCCCACATGGAACTGGAGAGCCCTGCCAGGCAACCTAACCATGTCTCCACCTGCACAGGAAACATGGCCCATATGTCAAAAAGATCAGATGGCAGCTCTTGAGTCTCAGTGGGAAGGTGACAGCTGCACACAGCTGTATGGCAGAGCAGGGCTGTCCTGGAGCACATCCTGCCTGTGCTGTCTCATGTGGGAAGCACAGGAATGGTGCTCAGCCTGAGAGGGAAAAGAACGGAGGACATCCCTCATGGGGAAAGACAGCTTCCAATTGGCAGGGATGGGCAGTATGTAAAATATGCAATGAAGAAAAAACCACAAACACAGGAAAAAAAAAAAAAAGACTGACCTTATGATAAAACAAACTCCTCGTTCTCCTTGGCATTTATTAGTACAGTAGATCTGAACCATACAATTGTACATTAAAAAGTGCATGTAGGTATCCATGGCCATGGGTATGAGGTTATACTGTAGCCATGTACAGCTGGTTGGGAAATACACTGAAATTAAATACCTCGAGTGAGTAATCAGGTATCTACAGAACCATCAGCAAAAATCAGTCTCACATGTAATGGACCGAAGGCAGACTATTCCACATTTGATTTATCTGTTTTATATATATTTATAACTAATCTTAAAATCTGTGCTTGTCACCATGACAGATTAAGCAGACTTAAAAATAATCATTTGTGTATTTTCTGCTGTGGACTGTCAAATGAACTGCATAAAAAGCCAGTAAATATTGAATTTCAAGAGCATGCTAACCACAGATTTCACATGTGTAGTTAAACATGGCAAAACACAAGAGCCAAGATCCTTACACTCTAGAATTCAGCTCAGGTCCATTAATTCTAGTGTGTGAGTGTCAGTACACCTGCCCAGAATCCCTGCTATGATCTCCAATGCTGTATTTCTACAAGATGAACAAAAAAGAAATCACTACTAAATTAAGAAAAAGTCAATCACTCTTCAAGCCTCATTATTGTTTAAGCATTTTCCGAGGTCAGTAAACAGAAATTTAAAGTATTTTATTAGGTAAGAGTTGTATGGGATTTAGCTCTAACAACTGAGGTAAATTATTTGGGATTTCCTAGACAGCCAGTAGAGACTGTCCAGAGAATACTGGGATTTTTAAAATAA
The DNA here is from genome assembly GCA_035222235.1 of Margarornis squamiger. NCBI lineage: Eukaryota > Metazoa > Chordata > Aves > Passeriformes > Furnariidae > Margarornis > Margarornis squamiger. The sequence continues at coordinate 6,791,348 of JAWWTY010000160.1, read as the reverse complement.
TATTAGTTTGAAATGAACTGCAACTATTTATTTAGTTTATGAACTGTAGAACTGTCATAGCTCCCAGCCAAATTGCATGCACTCGTATGTAAATTAAAAATATAGGGTGTGATTCTAAAAGGTCTGTCACACAGAATCCTTCCTCTGAAGCCAGCGCCACTGTGAGTAATGAGGAGCTCACAGGAAGGGCTTGTGTAGAGCCAGGCCCAGAGCTCACAGCTGAGAGAAACTCTTTAAAAAAAAGTACTGAGTCTCACTCTCAGAAATGATAGATGTATTGGGATAAACACAGTCACCTAGATCTATAACACAGCATTGGAAAATCTCATTTCATTCAGCAGGGAGAGCGAATTTTCAATTGTACCACATGCCTGATCACTAAAAAAGGTAAGTTACATTATCTACTGACTACCTGCAAGAAGGCACTACACACGGAAAGAAGGGCACTGAAAGACTATCATTAAATTATAAAAGGCAGACTGAAATAGCAGATTCCTTCAATGCAACCTAGCAAGGACTCTTTGAAGAATACAGTTAACATTCATTTCGATAGAGAAAATCTGACAGGTTTAATAAAACTGAGATGATTTTCCTTGACTCCTGTGACTTACCTTTTCTTCACCAGCTGCACCTATTCCTCAGACCTTCTGGCACCAGATCATTATTCTTGTAGCCAAATTCAATACTTTGAACTATTTAAAGACCCCTTGTTATGTCGGTCAAGTAAGTTCCACAGAGCTTTCTCTGTGGTACATAACTGTAAGAAAAGAGCCACTCGACTAGAACTTGGAGCATCATGTAAACTGCTTCTGTAATGAATATATGTAATTACATTTGGTTGTACTAAAATGAATGTTAAATGCTTATCTGTGTTCTCATTTTTTGGGTAAAAATTTCAGATATCAAAATACTATCTTGAGGATCCTATAATTTTATAATTGCATCCACCATAGTTTAGGGAAAAAGTCAACACTATAGGTGAAGTAAAGGATATTCTAAGCAGTATCCTGACTAAGATATTAATGTGAAGTAAATAATTGCATATAAGAAATTTTCTTCAACTGGGAAGATGTTGGATGCCCTGGAAAACGGCATTTTATATCATTCTCCCTTGAGAAGGAACAAATCAGGAATAGCACAAGTTACTCACTCTGCCTTTCCAGTGTGCCTTGTACCTCACTTGGATACACTGATGTGTGTGATAAGAGCACTGAAATATCTGAAGCCAGAAAGTGAGTAACTTTCATTAAAACCTGAGTTTACTGCATGAGCAGGCTAAAGGCGAAAAATTCTGACAGGCAGCAGAACTCCCCTTATCCAAGTAGTTGATGGAGTATGACACAATGGCACAGAACACAATTAAATGCAGTTTTATGACATAACAGAGCAGCAGTACTAGCTGGAGCATATTCTGTTGAGCACTTGGCTGAATTAGAAAATTTCAATAGATTACTGCTTTGTGGGTATCTCATAGTAGAAAACAGAGTGTCAATCTGAAAGTTTTTACCTTTTCAACATGTGCCAAAACCTCAGAAGCTCTACATGCTGTGTCCCAAAATATGTAACTTCTGAACCACTGCTGCTGTGCGTCATAGGAGATGCAATTCAATATTCTTTTGTTTTCCCAAGACTTAGTTAGAAAATAAAACTCTACCAGCTGCTACACTAAAATTCCCAGGAGGCACCACGGTTGATTTTAGAAATAATATTGAGCTTTCATTGAACTGAATAGTGAGAAAAATGCAGATATGCATGGCTTTCTCCACACCTCTTTCACTAGCCGTGGAGACAGTGAGTTAATGCACAGTTATTTCTATTAAGGCACTCTCCCTTTGAGGAGATGGAGCTGTTTGGTGGAACAGTGGATCTGCAATCTCTCTCTAATGATAGCAGCAAATGGTTACAGCAATGACAAACAGAGTAAATCTGAACAGCTCTTCTTACATCCAGCGGGCAGAGCTATTTTCAACATCCCTGTGTAAATTCATACTCCTACTACATCATCTTGATTTTTCCATGCCAAAAAAGAACTTGCCATGAATTTCAGCTGGCTTTTGAAAAAAAAAAATGTAAAAGGAGAGAAAAAAATCAAAAGATCAATATTTTACATGTCTACAAGAAATACATTCTCTTCTCTTAAATACTCCCCACACACTAACCGAATTGAGCTGTCTGTTCACAAGAGGTTTCTATTAGTCTTCATCTGTATGAGGATATTATTTCCATTACCATCCCAACTGATAAGGTGCATCAACCACTGAAAGGTACCCAGGACCTGTGCCAACCATGGAGCTTCACACCCTTGTGGGCAGCTTGTAGGATGGATGGAAAAGCCATAGTGGAAGATGTGAACAGCAGGAGGACACGAGCTGGCAGGAGGGAGGTACAAACATCTGGGAAAGATGTGCTTTTGAAGACTCCTGCAGGAGCAGGTGAGGACAGATGGAAAAGACCCCAGAGCATGAAGGCAAGGAGAACCAGGCAGCAGCCATGAGATTTACTTCCCAAAGACTAAGAACAACTGAGCCACTGAGGACCTACAGTAGAGCAGTTCAAGCAGCAGCACATTATAGAATATACTCGGCTTGATAGTACTTGTTTGGTTTTAATTTAAAATTTACTCAGCTATTGGAAAGCTAAAACAGTTTGCCAATACTATTATCTGGAAAGGGCTGGAATAAACTGGGCTGTTTTTTGAAACCAGTGATGCAAGTCAGTGCTGATTCATTATCAGCCACTGTGTAAGTTTGGAAATAAGACTGTCCTTGCCTCGTCGTCTGCTATGAAAAACAAAAGAGTTCTTAGGCACAGTTCAGAAAACTAATTACAAAAGTCTCCTACTGAAAAGACTTAGAAGTAAAATAATCCAATAATTAGAATTAAGTAGGTTGGCCTTTGGTGACTGATCAGCATAATGAATCTAGTTATGTGGATGGCCAAGGCATTGGGCTAAGAAGACGCTTCTTGCTGAATCAGATTAAATACACTGCCTGGAACAAGACTGGTTGCTCCAAAATATTTAGAATGTTGCTGCAAAATATTTAAAAGTTTCACTATTTTTCTGTGCATCTAAGTGATTCAAATTTCCTATACACCAGAAAAGCAGTTGACTCTCAATGCATGAGAAGTCTTTCCTCAATTATTTTCAGAAACTCAGGCAGTTTTCTTACCACCGTACACTGTAGCACATGGAAAATAAGAAGACAAAAAACCCAAACCAAGAAACAAAAAAAAATCCCAAACAAAAAACCCCAAACCAAAACAAAACAAGAGAAAAAAAAAGAAGAGAATATAAAGTAAGAGCAAAATAAAAATCACCAGCGTACCACTCAAAGTTATCTTCTCAATCCACTCAGAGGAAATTTGTACCCTTCTCATATTTCTTTTTTATAGTTCATAGTTCATTGCTATCATGTCTTTCTTCCTCTGCAGGGTAGTAAAAACATAATATCGGAAATACTCGACATACTTCCTCATTTGTTTAATGGTGATGATACGAGGGAAATTACCCCTCTAATATATTTGAACATTTAGCTTATTATCCTGAGTGAGTTTTCTCACAAAGCTCAATTTATTAAAACAAAACACATCTTTCTATGATGAACTGCAAAGGGCAAGGGGGCAAAATTCTTTAATTAAAATGAGAGTGGTTTCGTGACTCTACCCCAGCAGAATGTGCTCCTGCTGCAGCTTAGTTTACTGAAACTTTCATTGAGTCTCACTCACCCGCAAGCAATGAGATTTTCACACATGAATTAGGCTTTTCATTTGATAACTCCAAGGTTACAATTTAACGCTACCCCAGCGGCTGCTGTTGGTGAGAAATGCAAGGCTGGGAGCAGCCCTTAATCAGTAGTTCTTTGAGGCCAGTAGAACTCGTGCCCATTGCAGAGTGGGAAGGGGACACTCGGCAAAACAGGGGAACCACTTCTTTGTTGGCAATGTTTCTTTTAATCTGAATGTAAATACTGTGGGTTTGGCAAGGTGTTAGTTATGCACTGTCACAGGCCATGGTGGGTAAATCATCTCTTCTGTCTACAGATGTGCTACCAAGGCACAAAGAGATCAGATTGTTGAGGATGCAGCTGAGATGGGAACTGAATCCCATCTTCTTGAGTCTTCATCCAACGCCTATTCACACTCCCCTCTCTTCATGAGGAATTGAGAGGACATGAAAGTACAAGACACCACCAAGAAAACTTTTGCATCTTACAGAATCCCTTTTTTACTGTCAAAGAAAGGCTGTCCAATACAACCTGCATTAAGTAATCTTTGGTCACTTAGTTTGGAGTGATCCCAGCCACCTTACCTTCTTCATAATCAGCCAAAAGCAAATACTAAGAAAGTTACACTATTTCAGTTGCAAAGAAGGAAGTCCTAAAGAGATGGAACGTTTCAGAGTCAGACAGAGTTAATTCGTACTGAATTATCCTCACTGCATAAACGTCTGTGCAAATGACAGACTTTAATAAGCCTTCAAAGCTGACACAGTATTTATCACTGATTAAATTTTTAAAATCAAAGTAACTATGGCTTTTACAGACATGTTTAGATTAAGACTGACATTAATGCTGTTATATCAGTTTAAATCACTTGCAATTATGCAGGTGCTCGGGCAGCCTGTATTTCAGTCATTTTGAGGGTAAATTGGGGCAGAGAATCCACAGCTCCATATTGGATAACAAAGCTCTGGGACAGTCTTAAGGCCTTTACAGACACTGCTTTTCTAATATAGAATATTCTTAAAGCTTTCCCCTGTGGACTGTAAATGTGTAAACTGTTCTTGCTGGAAACAAGAAATAGTAGACAATCTTGCAAGGAGAGTCCATGTAACACCTAACATACCCAGGAGAGCAAATTAAGGTTTTGTGAAAAATTTCCAACTTGTATATATATGACTTTGCAAATATAACATTATTGTTTTACTGTAATTGTGTATATACCTACACAGACCTGAAATTGCTGGATGGGGGTTGATGCACATCCAGAATAAATTATAATTTTTGTACATTTCTGGCTACAATTTAAAAAAAAAAATAAAAAAATTTGTAATTCTTCTGGTGATGAAAAGAGACTAACAAAATGAAATTCCACCATGCAGTTCATGCTATGCACCATACTTCATTAATGTTTCATTTTTTGCAGCACTCCAAATACGCAGCAAAGTTATCAGAGAATGTTTTTTTTCCTTTTAAGAGTTAGAAGGCATTTGATCATAACTGCTGAAGTAAATTAAATGGCATTTCAAGAGCAGCCAAGTAAAAATGCTGAAGGCACAAAGGAGTTTTGATATCCAGGAAATCACAATTAATTTCAACTCCATAAAATGGGATACTAGATGGTATGAACCATTTGCTATTTGTCATCTGTTTCATTTGATTAGAAACGTATGGTATTTATCAGTCAGTAGAGTGGAAATAGAATTTGCTGTAAATGATAAAGGATGTAAAAAAAAATTATAGGTAAAAGGAGCAATGGGAGAATATGTATAGATATCTCTTATCAAAATATATGATAGCTTTCACTTGAGCTGACTACAAAGACACTTTATTATACTGATTTGTATTGTTCAGTGAGAAAATTTCTAGATTAAACAGAAGTTAATAAAACCTAAAGGGTATTACTGAAATTTATTTGGCAGTACATTTGACAGCACCCAAATATATGAAAAAAGTGGAAATATTAAGTACAATTCCCATGATATGGAAGCCATTTAAAGAAAGTTTTCTGTGAAAATGAAGCCTCATCCCGTTTTTTCTCCTTAGATTTGATAATTTCCTGGCCCATGTCCAACACACCAGGATGACTGCAGATTTGTCACAATGCCAGAAATTCCTGAAGAATCATTCTACAATGTTCTAACAGACAAGGCTACAGCTTTCCATGAGCTACACTCGAGTAACAAACAAACTAATAGGAAGAGATATCAACAGCTTTCTGAACAGTGCTGATAGTAATGAAATTATATTAATAGGCACTAATGGATTAAGTCCCACATTCAGACTATTACTTTTAATAACTTCTGTTTGTAGGCAGTCTTCAGATTTTGGAGGGCACAGATGGAGGACCAACTTTAGTAAGCACTTTATTAGCCTTTCTGATTTTATTAATTGTGTATGATACAGCAACATCTAATCACGTAAAGTAAGATTAAAGATCCTGACACCCACAGCACAGGAACTGACAAACAGTAATTTTTTGTTCCTTTCTCTATAGACTAATAATATATTTAGAATAATTACTCTGAAAATAGCAAAGAACTAAAACTGCTAATTGCATATAACTTTAAAAATATGTCTCTTAATTAATAAACCATATAGTCTTTGACATGACAATTTATGTTCTTCAAGAGAAAAGAGCAAAAATACGTAACATTAAACAACAGACAATTAATGACGCTTTGTGATTATATTGGATCACAATTAATGTTGGCCCCGCAGTTCATCTTTCTACTTTGACAGCTCCTTAGACTATTTATGCAGATTCATTCTTGGAGTATTGGCATTTGCTAATAGGTGGTTTTGAACAAGCCACTGCACAACCAGTGAGGAGACCTGTCCTTCCTGAACTAGATCCTGCCTGTCCTCAGTGCCACCTGATGTATCTGGGCAACTTGCCACAACTGATAAAGGCTGTGACATTATTGAACACCTTCCTACCAACCGAGGACGTAAAGAACTGCAAGTGTCATGCAGACTGATTAGCAGTGAGGCAAAGCAAATAGAAATCGTGCATTTTTGAAACAGAAGATCACAAGGAACCTACAATTATTCTCCAACAACAGATAAAGCAGGACTATAGCAAGCTCTACATTTGTCAGTTTTGTGGCCTTAGAAAACTAGTAGCATGTGGGTTTTTCCCAGGGTAAAACTAGAGTTATTTAACATTTCTTGTTTTAATTTTCCAAAGAGTTAAGCCTTTAAAATAAAGTAAAATTGCAGAGACTGCCTATACCTTCTGGATTTCAGATTCTGTATTTAGATCTAAGCATGACTATAACTGTTCATGTTTTACTTTTAGCTAAGTCAGTCCTCAAGAAAAAACAAACAAACAAATAAAAAAAAAACAAACCAGAATTTTTGTCCAAAGTGAAATTTGATCAGAGTACAACTCAACACAAAAATTATCATGTGTAAGAGCCTTCACACTTAACTAAAAATGTATCATTCCAGTGATGAATTTTTCTTTACCAATACTCCACATAGGCAAACTCTCACTAAGATCATTTTAAGGGATTCATGAATCCATACCTATAATTCTAAATAGACACTTAAACAGAAGGGAAGAAACACCTGGTAAGTTAAAAATATGACTTTGTAGTATTAAAAAATTAGGTTAAAATATACACAGTCTTATTTTTCCATAGACATCAAAATACACGCTTCTACCAAGGAGCACAAAATAACTTCGTGTACACAGTGGTTACAGTTTTACCTGCACCTTGCCCATGTCTGCCTCTGAAAGCTTTAACACTTCAGTTAGAAACTACCACAAGGGGCATTGGCAGCTCCTAATTGTCCAGGAACAACTCAAAATGTAGAGTGTGCAGTTTTCCATGTGGTCTGCAAGGAAATAGATTTTCCACAATCTAGCTGTAAAAAGGCCTGAGCTCTCCCAAGCAAGCAGTCCAGCAATTAAAAGTTGAGCATTAAACTACAATGAAGCAACACTGGTTTTATGGCAGTTGTTAAATCATCTATATTGGTCTGGCAATATTAATAATTGAAACAAAACCAGTGAAACCAATTTTTCTTATTAAATGGTCTTGATGGAATTAAAATAATGGGTTAAGTTCTTTTTAAAGATATCTGATGCCCAGCATTAAAGAGGGATCCTTTTAGTGGTTCTAAGCTTCTTCATCCTTGCTAAATGAATCGGAAAAAAAATATCCCATAACATGAGATCAGGTGAACTGTGGAAGATTAGATTAATACTGCAGGGTGATAGTGCCAATAAATGAATGAGGCAGGGGGAAGGGTGGGCTTCTATGTGTGAAACTCTTGTGCTTCTTACCTCCAGAGCTTTCAAACGCTCCAATAGCAATTTTGTCTTTTCTTTTTCCCCCTCAGTGCTGCTGCTTTCACTTCTGGAATCTTCATCTGCCAGCGTGCGAATTTTTTCCATGCCTTCTTTACATCTCCTACTGTCTTCTGACAGCTTTTCCTGAAATGATTTTTTAGAAATGTCATTACTCCCAGGTGCAAATGAAGTTAACTATGCAAATAACTTCCATTCTGCCTTGTATATGAATGAAAACAAGACAGAGAAAGTTGCTAGTGGCATGATTAAAGCACTGAATAAGTGGAGTCATGAAGGGTCTGTGAAACATGCTCCTATTCCAATTCTGCAAGAGTATGCACAACTTAACTGCTACATCTACTGCATATTTTTAAAAAGCAGAACTCATCACCTCTTTAATAAAATAACTTCCACTTTCTTTGTTAAAAATTGCAATGAAAATTGAACATACTGGCTTTCAATGGAAATGTTTTGCCACCGAGACACAAAGCAGTTTATTGAGACAAAGCTAACATATGTTCATGCCTAATGTATTTCACCTTTCTTCATCTAGAGTTAATATTTGAATTACTAAATAATGGGCTGAAAATCAAGCTACCACATGAATACTGATTTAAGGTCCACACTAACATATAACTGGAGAGAATCAAACTGAGAGCAAAACTTGCAGAAGTGCCCCAGTGTGTTACACGCCAGTCAGACTGGGCTGTTATTTGCTGCTGCTGAGTGCACTGTGGCTGCTGAGTTTTACAAGAGGTCTATAAAAAGGGTAGGATTGGAGAGTGAATCTTGTTAACTCCATTAATTATGTGTCCAAGTTGCCTGTTGAGAGAGGGAGACTGAGACAGAGCAAGCAAAACATCAAGACTTCAAGCAGGCAATGTAAACATTGCTCAAAATGACAAGGCATAAGGGGAAAGAAGAGAACTGAGAGATGCAGGGAGTGAGCACAACACCAAGTGGACAGGCTCTCCCTTGGAAACCACCTTCTCTCACTATACAAGTAATAAGCAGATTAAAAATGACAAACGTGAGATAAATCAGCATTTAAATACTGATGGTCAACACAAACTAGGGAAGTTTTTCAAGGAGTGTTTAGTTTTCTGTGTGCCGTTCTGATAATTCTTATATACAAAGGTTCATACTTTCATGATCTTTGGGTTAATCCCTAACTGGGATGCATTTCCTGTAACTCCTACACAACACGAACTCTGTCTAAACATAAAAGTATGTATTTTCATGAAGAACTGATCCAGCTTGAATAACTGTGCAAATACAACTCTCTCAGAGCTAATAGCAAGGCATTACCTTAACTAAAACCCATAAATGTAACTGAATTAAAAATCAGCCCAGTGGATCACGTTTATAACCATGTCTTTTTTAAAGGTTAACTAGCTTAGAAATTGACTATTACTATGTTAAAACTTTAATCAAGAACTAATTTTATAAGCTATGGGCTTAATTACTGAATACCTTTAAACAAACCACGAAGCACAGATTTCATTCTGAGCCCCAAAACATAGATGCCAAAGAACCATTCCATCAGGTTTCCAACGGTATGCTGATCACAAAGGAACCATAAATATAGTACTTGGTTTGTTTTATTATTATTATTATTATTTTTGCTACTCACCAATGCAACAATCAAATATCTGTAAAACAGCCATTAAACCATTTTTCCTTCAAGTTGCCCCAAGGAGTGCATTGAGATAAAACATTTCAATGAACTCAGGGGAAAAAAATGACAAAGGTATCTCTCTGATGCAATTCAAACACAATTATTTTTAGGAGAGAATGTGACATGAATCAGATGTGGCTGACAATAGAAGAAAGCATAAACATATACCAGGGACACCTTTCTTGCTCAAAGTCAGGGCAGTAGTTTCAAAGGACACATAGAAGAAAGCACAGGTTATGACATTTCATGACAGAAAGGGGAGTAAAACAACTTCTCACAGAGTAAATCCCAGTCACATAATGAAGTAACCCATTCATCTTCTAATCACAAAATCTTTGAACTTTGCACACGAGTGGCATAATCAAGAAGACACATCCTGTTTTACTACGATGTGCACTAGAATACTTAAAGATGCTTAGTACTGTTACCCCTGCCTGAGTGTTGAAGTTCAGCTCATATAGTTCTAAAATTAGTTTATTACTGATTAATACTAAATTAGTTTCAGTGTTTCAGGCATGGGCTGATACGTCATCTACCCTACCTGGAAAATCTGCAGTAGAAATTGTGCTCAGGCATGTCATGTGCTGAGGGCATTGCCCTGACACCTTCACCAGTTCTACCTGGGTGGAAGGACAGAGTGGAAAATCCACACTCAAGGAAGTGAAGAAAACAGGCACTTTTTAAACACCCTTTGTAAAAAAAGTCAAGTCAAGGAAGAGAAAAGATGACAAAAGCTTTTGGTGTAAGAGAAACCTCTTGAGAGTGCAAAAATCTGTTAATATCTGCTGGGGAGGAAGGAAGGGGCAGGAACATCTGCACAAGGAAAGTGTCTCCTGTGTAACATTGGTCAAATCCTACCGAAAGCTCTGGAGTGAGCAGGCTAAAGGCAGCAAACAATGGTGTAAAGAAGCTTATTCCTTTTTTCCCCAGAGTCCTATGCTTCTTCTGTTACCTCAGATAAAGAGCATCATTTGACACCCCTGAATGGTCTCTGCTGTATGCCTCAGGTATTGCACAGGCAGGCTGGGTTCTCAAGATGAGTAACAAAATCCCCTCCAGATCCCAAGTCCAGCAAAGGCAGAATAAGGGCTTTCCTCCTGATCAGTGCAGTTTAATTTCTGTGAAAAGGTAACAGATGGAAATAGTGCTCTGGAAGTAAGCTGGACAGCTGAAAGAGAAAAAAAGGCAAAAAAAAAGCAATAACCCAGCTCTGGGTCTCCCCAGACCAATGAATTTAAGACACATGCCTGTACCATGAGAGGATGCAAACTGAGCAGCCTGATGAAAATTCTACAGTAAAGGCTCATCTACATTTCTAATGCTTTGTGTCAACAAAGAGACAATAAAAATATTAAAAATTCAAATCTTACTGAAACTGGGATTATGCTGCTCACTGCAGACCCATTCCCACAGAAATTAATGAGAAACTTCCAATTGAGTCCCACATTGCATAAGCTTCTCAAGCTGCTTTAAACTGTCATTGCTTTTCTGAAACCAACAGTATTTCGCAAATCTTAAATGACATCCTGCCCTGACCATTATTTCTAAGTATTCACTTTGCTCCATAAATCAAACAAACAGTACACTGATGATGAACCCTTTGATGAAACACTATGGGCCCTACAGCCAATAGAAAACAAGAGATGGAAACAGTCCCTGCAGCCTGGAAATGGCAAGCTTTCCAGAATCAATGAGAAGATATAAATCACTAAAGACATTGATCTATGAAGCTGTACAATGCAGTGGCCTAACTGAGACTTATCAGAAAGCTGGTTTTCAGTCAGCTGAACTAGGAAAGAGCAGTATAATACTGCCCCTTTCCACTAATAAATAAAGTAAGAACAATAAATTACAAGAGCAGGTAATCTACCTGAAATTACAAATGATAATTGACTGGACTCTGGAGAATGTAAAGCCAATCTTTTCTCTTCCACTAACTTTCAGAATACTGAACAAGAAAATGTTTTCACTGTTTATAAACAGGGAGTAACTTTAGTGATAGAAGAGATCATATGGAATCTTTCAAAAGATAAGAGAACAAACTGCCTGTTTCAGAAATTACTTTCTCCTTCATCCCAAGAAAGGCAAAAGGCTGCTGACCCTCTGGACACAGAGTTAGTCATTGGGATGCCTTTCCTCTAAGAACTGTCACCTTTTGGAGGAACAAACAAAAGTCAAAGGGACACTTAGCCAGCTATTTCTTAACCCTTATTATTTTAGAAATTATGTTACTTTTAAAGTTTTCCTGGCAGTACCATGAGTTGTCTGTCCTTTGCTTCTTTCTAAGATGCTTTCTAGGAATGACACTATGCACTGACATGCACAGAAAAAAAAAAAGGAAAACAATGAGCTCACCTTAAAATATTTCAATTTGGAACTATGAAATTTCAAATCAAGAAGAGTAAATGTCATGTGACACAAAAGGGAAAAAAAAAGAAATGGCTAGCAAAAATTACTCTAGTTTTTGTTTTTCACAGACAAAACTATGATTGGGCAATAATTAGAATCGGGGCTCTTTCTCTGGTAGTAACAACAAATACATGATATGAAGTGAGGTCAAACAGAATCAGCAGCAGCTCAGCAATGGCAAGTCCTGCACCAGGGCAGGAATAACCCCATGGAGCAGCAAAGGCTGGGAAGAGAGAAGATGGAGCCAGACACTGCCTGTAAGTGGCATAATGAAAAGACCAGATACAATGAATTGAACCAAAGAAGAATTAAAAGAAGAAGATCTTTGAAATGCTGATTTTCCCAATGAGCACTGGATGACATGAATTGCTTGTCTGGAAACTGGTAAGTAATAATTAGAGATGACATCTTTGCTTGTAGAACCTAAAGATCATTTTCATGTGATAAACACAAGATCTCCAGAGAAGTAAACTTTTTCAGATGCAATGCAGTAAGGATGCCGCAGATACAAAATATGTCTATTTCAATTTTGGGTGTCAGATTGTGATGCCTGAGTGGGATTTTCTTTTCTGAATTCATTTCAGTTCTCTAGCTTATGAAATTTATTAAAGATGAAGGTTTTATAATGGTTATAAATTCAAATTCTTCTGAGAGTCGTGCCTGCAATTTTCCAAAAACACACTTTAACCACATATTAATCACCCAAGAATAAAATCTGTGTAGGATATATAATTAAATAGTGCTTATAATTGCTCTTAACCATTTATTTGAGAAAAAAAAAAATCAAAAAGATTCACAGTGTAGTTATTAACAGATCATATATAGAGGCAGTGGTAACAGGCATCCAAGAATCCACTCTTCATGGAACCCAAGCTATGCAGCTACCTCAGCAGCTCAAAACATCTAGCACTTTCTGTGGTGTCTCCAAAGCTTCCAAAGGACTTTCTAAACAAGATATTTACTGAACAATTGTCTTAGATTTCAGTGACTGAAATAATTTTTAACCCTCTTTCTACAATAAAGGCAGACTCTTCCCTCCAGACCCAAACTGCAATTTTCAAATCCAGGCACAGAACTGTCTATGTATGCACTGGTTTGGGCTGGGGCAGAGCTCTTTATCTTCACCGTAGCTGGTGTGAGGCTGTGCTTGGATTTGTGCTGGAAACAGTGCTGATAACACCCAGATGTTTCCTTACTGCTGAGCAGAAACTACACAGAGCCCAGGTCTTTGCTTATCACCCCACCCAGCCACTGAGGGGGCTGGGGGTGCACAAGGAGTTGAGGGAGGACACAGCCAGGATAGCTGATCCCAACTGACCCAAGAGATGTCCCAGCCCATATGGCATCATGCTTAGCATATATATGCTATATACTAGGGGGAAGGTTGGCCAGGGTCCACTGGTCAGGGGCAGGCTGGGCATCAGTGAGTTGGTGGCCAGCAATTGTTTACATTTGCATCCCTTGTCTTTCTTGTTTCTCTCTTTGTTATTTGTCTTTTCATTAGTTTCTTGCTGTTATTGTTATAAGAATTCAATGACTAAACTGTTCCCATGTCAACCCATGAGTTTTCTCACTTTCACCCTTTCGATTCTCTTCTCCCCATCCTGCTGGAGGGGGGTGGGGGGCTTGGTTGCCAGCTGGGGTTAAACCACAACAATGTAATTATAAATCGTGAATGCTTTTCCTTGCAAGGCCATTCTAAGTCTTGATGTATTCTTAGCTGATGTCTTTTCAGTGTTCTTTCCACTGCAGACCTCCTAGTGTTCACCACTATGCACTGAGAATGAGCAGTATGAAATGACTGTTGATGAAGATAAAAACTCTAGATGAGGGTTTCTTTGTACTTTCATTAAAAAAACAGCCTCAAGCTATGCACAAGTAGCTCAGTCTGACTGCACAAGCTGAAAAAAAAGGCAGCAATTGCTCCAAGGACTACTGACTTCCAACAAGGCAAAATTGTTTTCCAGTGGTACCTCGCTCCCCTTTCTCCCCCATCATCACCTTTTTTTTTACCTAAATATGCCCTTGAAAATTTGCAGTATCTTCTGATATGCTTTATAACCTATTTCATTTAGTGAAACCTGAGGTGTATAAAAGACATGTATGTTAAGACAGAGCAATTTGAAGTGAGACTGATGAAATCACAAAGGGTGTCCTACAAGATACTCGGTACAGGAGCAGTCACTGGCATTACTGTGACCTGAATATATTTTTTCCACATGCAACTTTAAAAAAAAATTCTCTTTATTTTCTTGATTTATCCTATTAAACATCATGACCTAGGTCTGAAAAATCCCAAATTGTAACAGAACAAACAAGTTAGAACATAAAAAAATAAATTACTTGCAATCTAAATGATCTCTGAGCTAAGACTACAAATAAGACTTCTGGTTTACCTTGCTTACTTCCATCTATGTATTCAGCTGTTTTCTCTTGCTTTCTTTTCTCCCAGTGGAAGGACAGACTAAAATATAGCTTCGCTTTAGACAGCACATCAGCAAGTGTAATAATAATATATTTTGTTTAGCTTACAGCTTTTGTTCAGAACAAGCTGGCCAAAATTGGAGAAAAAACAAAGGAATGCAACATATCACAAAATTTTACAGAAACATCCCAAATCGTTCATGATTTAACATTACTGTTGTCAGGAAAAACATACTAAGTTCTTCTTTTTCATCTCTGAATTTCACTTACAAAGTGAGCAGAGCGAGCAGTAACGCTCCCTAGACTGAATACATGTGATGGAGAAGAGAACAAAGTAGGTACTTTATGTTTCTGATATGTGCCTCCTTCCACTCACGTATCAATCTAAATGTACTACATATTATTCTTCACTCAAAACACTCCTCACCAGTACAAGCTATCATTCCTGCTGAACAGTCCTGCAGTAACACTAATAAATTTCCCAATGATGCTTTTATTGGCTGTTCCATGCATCAGAAACGCATTTCTTTAGAAAAAGTTGAAATCAAAAAGCACTGTAAAAGAAGAAAACCTTCACCATGAACTTCACAGTTAAGTGTACTCATCAGAGCAGAGTTTCTTGTCCCCAGGTCACCCAGGTTGGGTGTCAAAGGGAACTACAGTCACCTTGTGACCAAATACTGCTGTTGACCCTGTCCTGTCTTTAGTGAATTTAATTCACATTACCACGAGCACCATCACCTCTCACTTTGGCTGTCACAAGTGAAACCAAAGACTGGCTGTCCTGGAGGGGACGCTGCCAAGCCAGGTTCCCAGGCACATTCCTTCTCAAAATGGAAGGCTTCAGTTACACTGATTAGCAAAGTTAGCAGCAGAAAAAAAGAATGGTCCTAGAAGCTAAGCTGTGTCTTCTTCATATGTGTATTTATGGTAATATGAGGCAAATATGCATACAGATATTTCATGCAGATATTCTCTTATAAATTGGTTCATTATAGTACCATACTTAAAGTAATAATCTTGCCTTCCAGGAAACCTTTATTAGCACTTAAACTTTTGTGAAGGGGTTTGTAAGTATTAAAGTAACTACACTTGACTAAACGACAGTATTAAAATATCTACCTTTGACTGAAGAACAAATAAGCCAAGCTATTCTGAAATTCAAATTCAGTAGATTTTACATAATAGCAATTAAGGCAACAGAATCACTCTGGATTAAATTGCTAGAAATAAGCCAATTTTCCTTCCCTAGCATTTTAGAATGAGAGCAATGTATTAACTGACTAGTTCTCACTATAAGCAGAATTGCAGAAGCTGACCTGAGGAAAAATAAAAAAGGTATATTATTACATAACTAGGTAATTTTTTTGCAACTGGCAGGGAATAGTTGTCTTGTCTCCCAACCTTGTCAGGAAAACTTCTCAAAGATCAGAATGCAACTTCACACAAAAATGAAATGTAGGAGCAATCATTCCAGATCAGATCAAAACTTCAACTTTTCAAATATGCTACTTAGTTCAGATTAACTCTCTTAACCATTCCTGATCAGAAGCACATACTCTTTCCAAAATAAATATACTGGTGTACTGCTAAGTGTGTTCTTCTGTTAAAATAATTTTCAAAGAGAGAATGGTTGCGATAAAGCATAATTTCCCTTTTTTGCCTCAGAAAATAAGGAAAGTTTAATTTTTTCCCCAACTTCTTAAAATTTAATAGGCAGGATTGCTTTCTGCTGGTTTCAGAATACCATTGAAATACTGCCAAAATGCAGACTGAACAATGTCTTTAATGGAGACGTGACAGTAGGGAGAGAGCAGGTCACTAGGCCATCTATAAGATTCAGTCTTGGAATACCAAGGAATACAAACTGGTTTCACAACTTTTGTGCCCAAACACTTCTGTCACTAGACAGCTGATTGCAGCAAACGGTCTCTATTATTTCTTATTCATCATCCTTACTTGGAAAACACAAATGACCTGATAGATAAAAATTCTTACTTACTTGCTAGACCCTCTTGCCACCAGTTGGCCTTCACATACTAAGATTCCAGCAATTCTCCAAGCAGCAGGTAGATAATCTTAAAACTGGCATTTGCTATAAATTCCAGGAGGTTATTCCCATCTCTGAGAACTACCAAGCAGAGGTACACGAGAGCCATACCCTTGTCTCTCAAATAGATCCCCTGAATTAGAAAAAAGGTGACCAGAAGAACACCACTACGGGCAAGACTGGGGCTGCAGACAACGTGCTGTGCATAAATGGGAAGTCCCTGTCCACATGAGGATGACCTGTGTTGGTCAGGCTGTGAGCCATATCATCCCCTTGCTTCCCAAAGAGTGGCTCCACAACTTCTGTTATGCCTGTTGCAGATGTACAGGATTCAGGCAATGGATATGGGTTGACTTTTTACAGATTCACTCCGAAAGTTAGAAGATAGATACAGCAAAAGAGAGGAACACTGTATAGTAGAGGGAGATGTAAATCTAGAATTACAGTCAGTATAATACAAAATAGTACCATCAAAGCAGTCAATCTTCACCTCTTGTTACTGTAGATATATAGAGGACGTGTGATGGGTTAAAGTGGTTTTATAATGCTATCTGTACACTGTGAAAATGTGGATCTGTATCTGGGACCTCATCTCTGCTTCTGCAACCTCAGTCCTTCAAGGGCTGGCATTGCATTCTCAAACTAAACCTCTGATGGCAAGAGAGATGGTCATCTGAATGAGAGAGTCAGTCAAAATCTATGGGTGAGTGGATATAGTCAAATACTGTGCAAAAATATAGATAACTTTTAAGTAAACACAGGACATCCTCATTTTCCTCTCTAATTTTACTTACATCTTGTTTTGAGTTGTAGCCAAGACCAGGTCGGGTGGGGCTTTGAGACACCTGGTCTAATGGAAGGTGTCTCTGCCCATGGCAGGGGAGTTGGAACAAGATGGTCTTTCAATGTTCCTTACAACCCAAATCCTTCTCTGACTACAGAATATGATTCTGAGAAGGGAAGAACAGCTTGTTTTCTGAGAAACAGGCACACAAATGGCACATTTCAGTTATGAGACTTTGTTGTGTTAAACATAACTCCATTGCTGTGCTACTCGATTGCAAACAGCCAGAAAGGGAAAAATCTTTGCCCATATGTTCCTTGCAACAAAAGTGTAATTTTGAAGTGTCTGAGGAGCACCATCACTCCCTTTTGGGGGTAAGAATCCAACCTCAATTTAGGTAAATACGGGAACAAATATTTATCAGAATCTTTGCATAGTGGTGGAAATCCATGAGACAAAAAGCCATAAGGAATTAGTAGCCCCTGAGCTAGCCCTGGATTGCTCTGTATGGAAAAACAGTCCAATAGCAACTGTCTGTGTCCTTGGCAGCCCAGAATTTCCAGTGGAGCTCCCAAGAGTGCAGATGGCTACCCTTCTGTCCTTCTTTGTGAGACACAAAACTGCTAATATTTGCCCAGTAATGCACTGCTGAGTAGCTTAGGAGGCCTGGTTGACGCAGCCTCCTGTGGGCACTTCCACTCCAAAGACACTTTCTGCAATAGAAATTAGCATTAAAAATCCTGTGTGGATTTTAGCTAGGGAATTCAACTAGTGCCCTTTTTTCAATTCATGGCCGTGCCCCATCTATAAAACGTTCCATATCAATGGCCTGAACATTAAGCTTCTATAATTTTGTGTTAAGATAAAATTACATTGCCAATAGTTACAGCTTTTCTTCTCATGAAAGAGCTGTTGACACCAACGGCTGTGCAAATTAGAAGTGACAGTCACAACAACTGTTCCACATTTGAGTATCACAGAAATGTAGACAAAAAATTGGGTTCATCTGGCCAACAATGCCACCTGAAGTGTGCCTGTACCACTTATGTAGGACTTTTATCTCTCCAGTGCGACTGTAGCATGTCTGTCCTAAGCTTTAGTGCACATATTGACAATTCCAGAATTATAACAAATTGTGAACTTAAAAAAACCTCTCTTCCTCATCTATTTATATCATTGCACACTAACATAAAGTCAAAATGAGTTAAAAACCCCTTGAAAGCCTTTGAGTGATCTCTAATCAGGTAAGACTCCACTTAGACACCCAGTATGGTGATCAAACAGGAAAGAGACTCCAGGTTTTGATAAACCAAATGAAAATAGCATTAATACATGAGCTATTGGTCATATTGGTCTGGTCTTTCGTGGTCTTCTTTTAGGTGGGGAGTATCTTTTGGAAACATCATAGCTCTTACATAGTAGAGCCTTTTAGTCAAGTCAAGTTTAAAACAAGAAATCAAGCTCATGGCAATTCAAATCACATGCGTTCTTGCCTACATTTATGTGAACATTCATTACAAATTTTCTCGCAATTATTATGTAGAATGATAACAAAAGAGAATTTTATTTAAAATTCTGCTTCTAAATTCATTTACCCTAAAGAAATCAAAAAACCCATCTGTAAATCCAGCAAATTAAAATCCCATAGGGCAGCTAGCTCTGTGGAAATATTTTGCTTTAAGTAAGAGTAATGACAAGAACTAAGACAATATTGCAATAATACTGCATGCTCTAGGCTCCACCTTATTATTATTATTCTAACATTATCACTATGCAACATTTAATGTTCATTAGCAAGAATATTTATTCTGGAGTCAGGCATACTGGTATTATAATAAGAACTCAATTTCACATATTCCAGAACAGTAATTACATTTGTAAAAAAACAAATATGCAGACAGTGGTCAATAGATCAAAAGCACTTATTGCACAGAGTTCTCTTTACGACTATTCAGATATTAACTTGAACAAGCTTCACACACTAAAATTAACTCAGCACAGTGTCAGAGAGTATGGGACATATGTTGGTAAGTCCCACTGGAGATCGCCTCATTTGTCCCCATTTATTGTGAAATACATGGTTGTGAATCTGCAGTAAAACCTCCTGCTCTACTCCACTGAGTGATCCTATAGTTTTGATTATATCACAGAGAACAGGTGAGATTCAGAATATGTTCTGTAAGGTAACTGATAGTAGAGGAAGGCTTTCAAAGCAACGTTAGTATTTATACATTCAGGAAGTTTTGTGTAAGTATATGAAGACAGATAGATAGATATATCACTTGAAATTCAGATCTTAACAATCTTTTTTTTCCCTTCATGTTAGCTCCCATCTATACTTCATTTACAAATATGGGTTGACAATATGGTTATCATGTTCCCAAAACCCTGAAAGCATCATTGCTTTTAAGAAACATTACCTAGCTTGTACATTCAAGCTCTATTCCCAATTGTGAATTACCCTTACAAATATATCAAAAACCTGTCTGAATACATTTGGAAAGACACAAATGAAGTGCATCTATTGCAATATTGATGTATCTTGCCAAATCTGGACACACTATCTGCAATAAAATTCATCATCTATTTACATGATATTTTTATCGAAGATTTGTATACAAGTGGTTTCAGTAACATATTAATGATTCATATAATGCTTTTTAAATACGTTTTTCGACATTAAAATACTTGGTAAACATTTCAGACCACAGATTCTTTGCCAACTCCGCATTTTGAAGAGCCTTTCAGGTCTGAGCT
This sequence comes from Margarornis squamiger, assembly GCA_035222235.1. Taxonomy (NCBI): domain Eukaryota; kingdom Metazoa; phylum Chordata; class Aves; order Passeriformes; family Furnariidae; genus Margarornis; species Margarornis squamiger. The sequence continues at coordinate 6,771,227 of JAWWTY010000160.1, read as the reverse complement.
TTCACTACCACACACAGTTGTTTCCTACACCACGCCGCACAGTTTTTACTGTGTGACTGGATAACCAGCACACCCCAAGTGGCCCCATCTCTGACCTACATAGCAGGGAGCCATGTGAGGGCAGGAATGCACTGCTTTGCACGTGAACAGAGACATTCCTCGAAATTCCCAGAAAACAAGCTCTTTGCTCA
>JAWWTY010000160.1:6727736-6770936 GCA_035222235.1 Margarornis squamiger | reverse complement strand
GTGAGGGCAGGAATGCACTGCTTTGCACGTGAACAGAGACATTCCTCGAAATTCCCAGAAAACAAGCTCTTTGCTCAGAAGTTTGTCATAAAAGGGAACAAAAGGGAGCTGAGGATGAATGAGTCAAAGAGACAATGTTCTTCTGCATTTTGGACTTGTTTTACCAGTCACAGACTGGTGCATGATGCAGTAGCCTAGCTATTCCTCCAGGAAAGGAAAACTCATTGCTTCTGAGTCATGGATTAGGAAAGGAAATTCATAAGCAAAGAAGATTGCATACTGGCAATATGGAAGAAATGAAAAGAGCTAAAAAAGACACCGAGTGTTATGAGTGAAAATGTTCCCAGGAACAAGAAGAGAACAGGAAGGGAAGGAAGCTGTTATGCAGCGTGGAAAATTAAAATATGGGTGTTTTAAGATCCTGGGACAGAGATAGCTTCATTCTCTAAGAAAGAAAGGCTCCAGTTTGGGAAATCCACCCTGACTACCACACAGAAGATTCAAATAGAGCCTTGTGTCCATAAAGAAGGAAAAAAAGAGGCCAGTTTTGTAGGTGGAGGGGGCTTTTTGCTAGAGCTGAAGGAAAACAAAGAACTGTTCTTGCTCTCATTCACTGGGCAGGACTGCCTTGTTCTTCCATTGGTCAGCAAATAAACCCAAGCGATACTACACAAAACACACCATGGTGCCCACTCTCCTGGCTGGGTGGAGGCAACAAATGCCTATGTTTGTATGGCACTAAAGGAGTAAAAAACAAGACCATAACCAATTTATTTTTTCAAAAATTAAGAAACAAAAGATAATGAAAAAACTACCCAGAAACATACAAGCACTGAAATTGGAATGACTAGTTTATCTCCCCTCTAGGAAAGCAGCACACAAAATTTCAAATTTCAAAGATCACATAGCTATTTTTTTCCAGTTTAGAGTGCAAAACAAAAATAAAGAGACCCCAAACCCTCAGTTTGATGAAAGGAAACTGCAGTACTTCATTGCTTTTCTTCTTGAGAGTGCAAAGGCAAAACCTAATTGTGGTACCACCTTAATGAGGTTTCCACGGTAAGACAGGACACAGAAAAGCAGATAATAAAATCATTCCAGATGTCTGGTATGAATAGACAGACAAGTAATCCACCTGAAACAGAGACTGACATCAAGTCCAAATCAAAGCAAGGATGTATGGATTTAAACTCTGAACTAAGAAAAGGGAACTGAGTTTCATTTTTGCGTCCCAAAAGGATAGTGCATAAAATCAAGAGGCCTTTGGCACCAGTTTCTAAGAGCACGACGTTCCATTATAACTTCAACAAAAAGTTTAATTTGTCCTCAAATTAAATTTTACAGGCTATCATTTTAACAAGAAAATTTTATTATTTTGGAAGGTTAATCTAAAAGATTACTTTAAATGAAAATTTAATTACAGTGATACTCTATAATGTAGATTTTTGTTTAGCTATATTGCTTTACTTTTGATCTATCAGCTGTAAGAATGGGCTAATATAACCAGAATTTTTGAAAAGTGTTTTATCTGAAGGGTGATTATCTAGTATAGACTTTAATATATTATTTCAGTATTTTATGCTTTATAAGAATGCTTATTCTACTTAAAAAGATAGCACAGGACTGACCTCATTAAGAGGGTTTTTTTTTTAAGAATTCATGTGCCAAATATTTGATTAACTGGGATGTATCTCACTCCTGTTTCCAGACCCTTAAAAAGGTTTTTCACCATCTCAGGTTCACTACTTGCAGAATACAACGGCACATTAGGAAAAAGCAAAATTCTCCTGCCTTATAAACAGTTCTGGTTCCCTTAGAAAAACCTCTAGAGTGTTTCTCTTTCAAAATCTTTCCTAAGGCACTCTCTCCCTTTACCTCAAGTGAGGGTGATAAAATGCACCTGCCACAAGCAGTGATAAGATACTATGGAGCTCGATATGGAAGCATCACACCCAATAAGAACATGAGTGAATAAAATTATCCATCATGTCTGAAGGTCAAGTTATCAAAAACATCTGTTTACTAGAGATGCTGGACCATATGACTTAAAATATTAAGTGCTTTAATAAAGTCTTCAAAACTAGTTTCTCTGTCCCCTGTGAACTGTGAGGAGCAACAACTGCAGATAACACAATGACAATAAAAGTCAAAACCCTTAAACTCTGGTGAGAGAACATCTGGGAAAATGTAGGTGGCACGAATTATCACTTGCAAGTATTCAAAACTAATAAACAAATAGAGGAAGCAATGCCAAACACATTTATCTCAATAGTGTGATTTCTGTTTTAAAGAAGTTTTCCATCACAAGAAAACAGGTAATAAGTCACTAATACCTGATATACCTTCATAATATTGACAGTTCCTTCTCCATGCTGGCCTGAGGATCCTTGGCTCTGCAGCAGATTTCTCACTGTCTCCTCCATTCTAGAGAATAAAAATATTTACAAAAGTCAACTGTATGGAAAGAATTTAGGAGTTGCATTCAGTGGTTTTGTTCTTTACAAGAGCCTAATGCATTCATGGCTACCATGAAATTAATATTTAAAGATAATCCTAGCCTTATAATGTTCTCATGCTCCATGTTATGAATAACACATTAAGGGCACTCTTCTGTCTTTTGAATATGCACAGTAATTAGTTGTATTGTTAAAATCCTACAGGAGCTCAGTTACAAAAAGTAAAAACAGACGTGTGCATAAGACATCACCTTGTCAACAGTGTAACCAAACACCATGATAAAATTCCTGTCATTTAGGAACAATCAGTCAGGATTAAAAAGCCCACAACCTGCTGTATTCTGAGCCAATAGTCAGGTTTGTGCAATTCAGACAGACTGTCTATTACATTACTAGTCTTTCCTTGCTGTGTTGGAGGTGCAGCAGAGTGTGCCAGGATGTTGCTTTATGGGGGCACAGATGCTGAACACATTCACCCTTCTCTGCCCATTCAAAGGGATGTGAAAAGCAAGTGCAGGGCTACAATCTGGTACCACCATCTCATGAAAACATAATCAACTTCAGCTCGACCAGCGAAAGGAGGGTTTGCACTTCCATTTTAGAAGGTGTTAATAAATGACATCAAAAGTTGTCTTTGATCTACACACACTGAACAAGCATGTTAAGACTGACAATAAGGCTGACCATGCTGCACAGAGGCTGCTCAGAATAAAGAGTTCTGCTCCTTCCCACAATAGGACTGCTGGGAATAATGGAAGGCACCTATAACACACTAGTCCCATTCAAGGTTGATGAGAAATTAAATCCCATGGGTTTAGGAGATGTCACTGAGGCTGACCACAAATAAAGGGCCAGGGGTCTGTAGCTGGTTTCAGCTCTGCAAGTATGGGTAAGAGGAGGAAAAGGATCAAAAGCCAGAGCAGTGATGGACACAACAACAGAGACGCCGAGTTTCACAACAAAAAAATGCTGAGTGCCAATTCCAGCCAAAGGTCCTCACGCTTCCCCCCACTCCGTGTCCTGCACAGATTCTCACCCCTGCAGACCTTCTTCTTCAGCCGTGTGGATGCAACAGTTTTCCTCACCCTCCCCTTTATATTTTCTGCTCTCTTCCTTTTAAGCAGTCCCTTGACACAGTTGGAAAAACAGCCCAGCTGGAATAGGGGATGGAGAAGGAAAAACTACAGCAGCACAGGCATAGGGGTGACAGGAAAGGAGGAGAGAGAAAGGAATACCTTAACTCATATTGCCAGATACCCTGTATATTAGAACAGTGACCTTGAAAAAAGAGCCAGTATTCCTAGGCATGACAGACCAGAAACTGCCTGCTGTTGTTTATTTCTACTGTGTTTAGGAAAACATGACGTTTGAGTAATATTCTTTCCAAACACAATTGAGCAGAAGAATTATTCACAGTGTATCTTTATTTTTTTGTTTTGTTTATTTCTAAGGTAACAATCCAGCGAGACCGCAAATATTAGCTAACTGCTCTGGCCAAAGGCCAATAACATTATCTTTTATAGTAGCCTTTTAGTCTTTCTGTTCTTTCAGGCTTATTAGAATGAATTGGCATTGGCTAATTTAGCAATAGTATGATGTTATTCCCGGTTTTCTCCTTTCAAGTCAGCCCACTGTGCTACGTTTCAGGAACCCAACACAGGGTGTTCATTCTACTGAGATGAACACTGACATTCTACTTATTTGTATGATGCGGGTTTGTCATTGATGTGCAGACTTCTACACTGCCAGAATGCCCACAGAATAGTTGGACCATCTGTTGACCAAATGTGCATAAAAACAAGCCAGCTCTAATCTCTAGTGCAGACAGTGGTGCCGTTTTTCAGTTGCAGATTGGAACCATTTCTGCTCATAGGCTGACCTTAATCAGATGCCTTTTACACGAAAGAACTAATCATTTTGGTTCATACCATAAATTCCTGTGCAGTCCTTGCTGAAAGACTTGATTTCTTAACATGCTTATCCTTTAATTTTTCAATTAATGGTGTAATAGAATTCTTAATTATTCTGTTTATCTATGTGTATGCAGTTTTAACTCTAGTCCTCTGCAGCATTCTTCCAAATTAATAAACAAACAAAAATGGGAGAAAGAATAGATTCAACTAGCACTAAATCACAGCTTTTCAATTAATGAAAATAAAGTCTAGTTGCATATTACTATGATCACTGAAACCAGCTCAGAAAAATTACAAAGAATTCTTAAATTCAATAGGTCCTTTAATGTTCAGTCAAACTCAGAAGATCTCTTTTGGACCATAGACCCATCTTGTTGAACAAGCACACGGGAACTGGAGATTACACAGTTTCTTGTGGCAATCAGAAACACCTCCCATCAGCTTTCAAATTTCTAAGCAATAGAATAATCTTTGCAATATGATGAAGACCTCGGCTAAACACAGCTGAGACTTTTGTTGTTTTGGTTTTTTTAGCCGTTATAAAAGCTTGTAAGAGTTGAAAACGATGAAGTTGAACCACAGGCAGAAGAGGCAGTGTGTGGCCACGTCACTATGGAACCAGCAGTGGGAGGACCTTACAAGTCTTGGGTAACCAAGGAACATCTAAAAAAGGTTAGAGAAAACTAGTTTCTGCCAAACAGGGAGGTGAAATAAGCTTATAAATTTACTGCAAAGCTCTGATGGCCAGTGATCTTGCAGTATGTAAGCTGCTGCTTCTTCATTAGCATTCCAGTTGTCCATTTTTAGGAAGGACTGCCCAAGCAAACATGGTACAGGAGGATAATCAAGACTTGTTTCTTATGAATGAGAATCTCTGAAGCACGAATTAATGGCAATTTAATTGAAAAGTGATTGTTATAGTATGATCTAAAATATTCTCCACAGTGACAGTACATGCCAGGATGATTTACTATAAACTCTATTTAAGGAATGCAAAAATAGCTGAGCCTCTATAAATTTAGCTTGAGATCCCATGCTTTGCTCCCTCAACAAAGCCTCCAAAGGACATGCAAATTTTGGAAGTGAAGCAGAAAAATTATGAGCTTTATGAAAGGCTATTTCTACACATCAACCTATATCTTTCCCCTTCTGGTAATCACGAAAGGTTATCTCCTCTTGGCCATCATTCTAATATCCCTGCTGGACCCACTCCAATATCTAGCACTTCCCAATTACATCTAGGATGGTTATCCCCACGTGTGCATTCTGCCTGTTTGCTGGGCTATGCTAAACCCACTGTTTTGCCAAGGATTCTCTGCATCTTACATAACTACCAAGCTGTTAAAATCTGCAAAACCAGTTTCTAAAGCTTATCACTTCCAAGTCTACGTTCTTCAAGCACCATTTAAGAACATTTATTTCCCCCCTTCTTCAGTATTTTATTCACTGTCTTTTCATGTGAAGCATCTCGCTTAGTACCATTAAATTTTCTGTTACCTGTATTATTTGAATAGAATATTGACATTTTCTTTAAACTGAAGTATGCCTTTCAACTTTTATTTTTTAAAAAATCTAGGGTTTGCTTTCTTTCAGGAGAAAAGTAAATGAAACCCATGTTTGATACAAGCTTAAGTTTCCTGGCACAATGTCAGTTTATAGTAGAGAAACAGTCCTCCACCATGGCAAACCTAAGAATAAATTTCTCAAAGCACAAAAAGAAAAGAAATGAGGCATTCAGGAAACAGAACCTGTTCATGAAACATATGAGTTTAAGGAACAAAATATTAAATGCTACTGTAGAAAGCGATGTCAAGATTCCATGTGGAAGATTATCTGCAATTACAATCAGCAGTGTTCAGGAGCATCTCATCCAGAGAGGATTCCATGAAGGGACTGCTCTGAAGCTGCTTAGAAGAAACAACAGTCTGTGCCATGAGAAGAGACTAAACAACTTATCTTGCTAAACTTAAGAGACCAAGGGCTTAAGAGACCAGAGTTACACAAAAGAATCAGTGACAAAAAATGTGAAAGAAAACTACATCAATCTAAGGTCAATGAATGACAAAATGAGTAGGGAATATTGTAGTTAGAAATACCTTTATGCTGGAGTTAGGATGTTTTTTATCATTGAAGAAGTGGGATTCTGAACCAGTCTGTTAGGTAGAGCAACAAGATGAGAAACCCAAACAGTTTTAAACCAGAGTTGAGTCATTTGCGAAATTAATTACACATCAGGATAAAGAGCTGAGTACTTGAATTTATGACCTGCAGGTCCTTGTTGCTGTTCCTCCTGGAAAGAAATCAGTCATTCCTACACTTAAAATATGCAATTTGTCCTCTGCTGTTGAGAGAATACCAGGAAATCAATCCAATTGCAACGGACAGGTATTTATTTTGGCTTTGTTTCTGAGTGTGTTTCTGGTCAAAGGGGTGAGAGGAACCCATGAAAAGGAGGAAACCCCATTCCCTGCCCCCAGTGCACAGATGCTGATGTGTCCAAGATGGCAGAAGGGAGCTTCCTCTGTGCTTTTGCTGCAGACTTGCTGTAAATGCTTCTTGCCATCTTTGGGACAGCTCTGCTGCCTTCATCTCCTAGCAAGAGCCAGAGCAGTTTCAAACAGGCCAGGCTGGGCAGACCCCAATGGGGTTGATGCATCATCGGTGGGCAATTAAGCTCCTGAATTTCCTCCGAGCTTTCTCAGGACCATCACTTTGACAAACAGGCACATCCTTTGTGCCATCCTGCAGAAAGTCTGCTCCCTTTGTGCCTCTCCCAGCATAAATAAATGCTCTCTAAAGCCTGTGCTCTGTTCAGCCACATCCCACACAGCCCCTTTTACAGTTCACCCTCCCAGGGACAGGCAGCACGTAGTTACTCCAGCACTAGAAGGTGCACGACAGTTTCAACCTCTTCTCCCTTGACCTACTTCCTTCAAGATTTCCACAAGCTGGCAGCTACCTTTTGCTAGGTGGTATCACCTTCCCTTTCCATCACCTTCAAGTTGATGTGACAGTACTTGGTTGGTTGTTTTGAATGTATGTCACAAGAATTCCTTCAACTTGATACTGCCTTAGTCTTACTGGGATGTGTCCAAAGGTTCCTACAGAATCTTACTGCAGCAGCTGAGGTTTATATATCAGTTTTTATCTTCTCATGTCATGCACCAAGTGCAGGACTCTTTTTAAAATCTTAGAGCAAAAATATCAATAACAGATCTTTCTCTATCTTCAGCTTAACTTACTTCAATGTAGTTAAAATTCTCAGGTGGGTATTTCTTCTAGCTCTTATCTGTGAGACAGTGAAGCTTCCTGTCTCTCTCCTGGGAAGTCTCCAGTTTAAGTCTCTTGACTACTATTTTTACTAAGATGTAGTCTGGGTTTCAATTCCTTCAGCTGTCTCAGCCCTCCCTACCATCTGATCACAGAGGAAGGAACAGGTTCCCATGTGGGTTCTCTGCTCTTTCAGCTCTTGGTTCACCTGTGAACCAGCTGGTATTTTTGCCAGCTGGACTTCAGCTGTCTCTTTGGAGACTACACTCTCTCTGGCCTTGGTGGCAGAATTCTGAAGCTCTGTCCAAGCTCTCTCACCAAAACCATAATCTAGCCAAACAAAAACCTTCTCTGAATCAGTTCCCAGATAAATCTTTTTTTCTTACTGATTCATAGTTTTGAATTTCAGGTTTGGGGTTACCTGCACCTCACTTCCCTCACCACTCCATTCAAAGCTCTGCAATAGATCAGATTAGACTTTCTCCTCACAGTGAGTTCCTCAAACTACCAAAAGACTTCAAAGTAAACAAACACACCCTTCCTGCTCCTAAACATATAAAAAAAATTCTGTATTTTAGATAAGGCACCAGATCTTTTAAAACAGGGAAAATATCAAAGTGGCTTTACAAGATAAAACAGAAACAAAAAAAGCTCATCAACAGCAGTTCCTGTTTATTGCATCCTTGGAGGAATGTCTTTCCTTCTACCTGACTTCAATTAAATGAGTGTTTGTCTGAACTGCAGACTCTGCTTACGCCCCCCTGGCCCCAGGGATTTCCATTAGCATTGGATACGGCTGCCTGCTCTCCTCAGCTCTCCCCCTGACCTGCAGGCTCATCTCCAGACTGTGCAGGGACCTGCCAGCCACACTGACAGCCTCGACACCCTCTGCAAGCCATGGTGGTTTCCAAGCTGCAGCGTCCCATCCCCTCCCTGTCCCCGTCCCAGCCTGGTGCTCACAGAGACCCTGCAGCAGGCTGTTAGCCCAGGGCTTCAAGGGCAGGTTGCCAGGAGACAGACACAACCTTCTCCAAAGAATTTAGGTATTGGAAATGGACTAAAAAAAGAGAGAAGTGAAAACAGATATGTGATAAACTTAAAAGAGAACTGACAGATGGGAAATGCTGGGGCTTTAAAGCCCAAGGGGTTTTCAGTTCTACTTAGGATACAACACTGGTACATCCCTTGTAGCTGTGTGCTGGGCAAAGCCTGCAGAATGCACAATATCCATCCTCAATATTTCAGCTGGAAAACAAAGTAATAACATCCTTTATAATAGCAACAGAAAGACACACATGTAATGTATAATTTATGTTTATTCCTTCTGTTCATCAGTAGGGGTGCTTATCAATCCACAAATATCAAGGCATATTCTCTTCTGCAGCACCATCACTGCCCTTTCCCCACCACAGGCTCTGGGCAGCCAGTTCAACCCTGTGGCATTTGCAAGTGGGAAATCCAAACTGCACAAGCCATGCTCTTTGGACATACTCACCCAAAACATGCCTTCCAAAACCAGACTCCAAGCATACTCAAGCTGTTGCCCTAAGGCCAAGCTGTCTAAGGAAGAGCAGCATCATAATTATCTCCAGTGTGATGACAGCAACTATCACAGGGCCATGCTGGAATGAAACAGGTCTCAAGCTCCAGTCACATGAGTGGAGGAGGATCCTTCTTTTGAGTGGACAACCTAATCAGGTGCAAACCATTCCTTAAAAGTACATAGAATTGAAAGACTGAGCACAACTATCACTTTGTTAAACCATTGACCATTGAACCCAGTGGAAATTCCCAAGGTATCCTTAAAATAACATGAGTATGTGCCCTGAGCCTCAGATAAGTAGCGTAGGATTTTGAAAGGCCTCAGCACTGGCGTCCCAGCTCCCACACAAGCCTGAATTCTGTTATCACGCAATGGCAGGTCTGACATTTCTCTGAAACTGCTCTAACAACCATCTGAGCCAGGAAATGTTGGAAGTGTTTCCATTGTCTCAGTCATACAGATTTCACTCATCAAACTTCTATCTACAGCAAAAAGCTTCTGAGCGGCAATAGAAACCAGTGGTAATGTTTATTTCTGTGTTAACAGATAGACAAATGCCATATGGACTGTATGGGTGTCTTCCATCACCAGCCCTGTGTATGATTTTGTAAGTTACAGGCATGGAGGATTAAACAAAAACCAGTCCAAGACTAAGCCTCACAGAAAAAGCTTCTCGCAGGCAATTGAAAAGATTTTTCAGCTGAAAGGACCGTCCCTCCTACAATTCCCCAGTAACATATTTGGGACCTCAGGACAGGACATATTTTCATTAAGTGGATAGAACCAGACACATACAGAAAGTTATTTCTTGTGTCAGCTTAAACATATGCTCATAAGTTCAAACTATATTCATGCTGGAGGCACCAGAAACAGTCACAATTAAGGGCTTCAGAAAAAAATACACAGCTATGCAGACAAACTGCAAATATTTCCAATTTCAAATAATGGTGGGTTCTTACTTTTTTCTTGTTTTCTGCATTTTAAACAAATACTTGTTCTTCCATGTTTGCAAATGTATAGATAGATAGACAGATAGATAGATAGACCTACCAGTTCTTCTAAATACACATTTAATTTTGCATGTATCTGCATTTGTCTGATACAAACAGACCATTACTGCTTTACTTACAGGAATGTAAAGCTGCTCAGAACTGAAAAGCTCTTGTTCAATTCTGAGTCACAGTTCCAAGGTGGTACCAAGACTACCTTGACACAGCTACATAAATGTCTGTGTGTTTCCCATGAACAGAGAGGATGCTCTGTGGAGGGAGGCAGCTTTTGAGGGGTTGAAGGAGATACAAGAGAAATGTAGATGAAAATGAGGTCAATCATCAACGAGCATTTGCAGAACCCTTCACAATGCAAACAACCATTGCATTTTCATCTACACAGCCCATTGTGAAGCTTTGTGGCACTGACTGAGAAGTGCTGAGACCCACCTCTGCTGTCCAGAGTACAAACAGTAGCTGTAAGAAAGCTAATGAGGGGAGGGAGTTCTTTTTCTACTTCTGCAGAAATTATCATAATTTGTTTCCAGTCTCTCTGATTCCCCAAGCACTTACATGAAAACCCTGTAAAATATGTAATTCTTCTGATTAAATGGCTAGTGAGCCTGCCTATTATTGCTGTACAGAGAGACACAATTCCTTTGACTAAGTATGCATACCCTTAAAGTTGTTCAGAAAGTCCCATTATAATGAATATCAAACAAAATGCTCTGATGCCTTCAGAGGCAAGGAGTGTAAAGTTTTACTAAATTCTTGTCTTCTTTTTAATTTTTTTTTATGAGTTTAATAACTTTAAAAGACTAGTTACCAATGGAGTTAATGGGATTCTAAACAGACAAACATTCAAGAAACCATTCCTGGTTTGGTTCAAGAATCTAAATCTCACATCTAAAATCAAGTTCCATGGATGTTCCAGCCCCTTCTTAACATTGTACAGCCAACTGCAAAGGCCCAAAGTGACCTTCTGAGTGGTAACTATGTTTTTCTCTCTTCATCCTTTCTTCCCTTAATCTCTCTTCTATTCTTTTCTGCCTCTTGTGGGTAACTTAAACCCTTATTTTCTGTACATTAGGCACCCATAGCTGAAGTTGCACAAGTTTGTGTTTGCTGGGTGTAACCAAAGTTCCTTACTATAGCAATGCTTGCCAGTCCCCCTAATCTGCTGTAATGCTTTTGTGAAGTTGTGTGTTGTCTTTGTAAAAACCCTTTTGCCAAAGTACCTGTATTCTCACCAAAGTAAAAGAAATCTCTTAGAGAAAAACACGTAGATATTCTCTGGACATTGACTCCAGGTACCAAAGAACCAATGGCTTTACAAGGGTTCGTGTGAGTGAAATCTTTTGAAGCCTGACATTAAGATGTACACCCAGTAAAGTTGGACCAGGGTGTAACGCAACAGGAGATCGTTTAATCAGGGTTTGGAGCAGGATTTGCAGCCTAACTACCGCCCTAAATGGAGAATAACAACATCATTCCCTCCTCCCTGTTCAAGCACTCATTCTTTAATCATCTGTCTTCAGCACAGCACGGGATACATTTTCCAACAGCTCTGCAGGATTTTAGCCACGCGGCTCCCATTGTGTTTAATGGGAATCCTGTGGGCAGAGCTCTGTGTGAGGCTTTCAAAATCTTCTCCAAAAATCTCTAAATAATGCACTAGTTGAACATTACCCTGTTTACTTCTCATAGGACATGACTATAATGAAACATAGGTCAGGTCATTTATAAAAGTAGTATTTATTGCAAAGCTTGTCAGTGTTCCCTACAGGGATTTTTTTTTTCCTCTGTAAAAATATTTAGTATGACTATTTAGGATTTACTTTTTCCACAATATCTAAACCAGGGAACAAAATCAACTCAAAGCACATTTGCTTCAGAAGGGAAGACCCATCAGTTAACACATCAGCCTAAGATTCAAGAAGTCCCTCTTCAAGACTTCCCACTGTCACAGGATACCTTTGTGGCTTTGTTTCAGATTTTTCCTCTGAAAATTGATTTAACAGTTTCTATTTCATAACAGCTTTATGATGGTTATAATAAATACCAGTGAAGCACTAATCAAAGATTCATCAGACACAGAAAAAAAGCTCCAATATCAGCTCCCTCTCTCCCTTCAAGGGGAAGGCTGTTTCCATGATCAGGTCTGAGAAAACATGGAAGTTTTGAGAAGCGTAAATCCTTGCCATCCACTAAAAGCACAAGACCTTCATTTCTGTGCTTTCACCTTTACAAGCAGCATTCAGGATAAATCCAAGAAGGTGCAACTTTAATCAGCTTTCACGCACCCAGACAGCAGACCATAGTCCAGCATCCTTTGGAATACAAAGCATACCTGGCTACGCAGAAAGTTTCAGGAATTTCTATTTCAGGGGACGTATCCTCAGCTTTTTCAGCCTGTGCTAAGTGGAGCAGCATTACTACAGAGAAAAGAAGGCCAATACACTCCCTAGGCAAAAGCTTAGCCAAGGAACAGCAAAAAGAGCATATTTAACCTACATTTCTGGCTTCAGAAAGTAGCACTGGGTATAATATTAGCATCACCAGTTTACTATAAACTGTTACCTTATCCATGCAATTTGTGCTGTTTAGAAAATGTAAGATCTCCTCAGGAATACAGACATTCATGTAAAGTTACCTGAAAATTTGACCCGGCAAATAAAATGGTTCTGTTGTAAACTAGATAAGTACTTTTTTCCTGGACTTACAGAAATCAGATGACTCTACAAACTACTATGTCTACCAGTTTCAAACTGTACTGGCATGAATTATTGCAAAATTGCCTAACTTTGGGCAGCAGTCATTTCATTGAACTTAACAGTTCATTCATAGAATCAGAGCCTTTGTGACTTAAGTGAACAGACAGCAGGTATTTTAGCTAATTTTTGTTTGGAAACAAAGCCTCACAAACCTGCCTTACTAAGAAATAATTCAGTAGTTCTCCTGAGGGACTTTTTTCTCCTTTAACCAACACAAAGAATCCTTAATTACCTATTTTAAAAAGTTGAAAGGAAACAATCCTTATCTTGTAATACACCATTACAGTGCATGAGACTGATTTCTCAAAAAAACCAACTTAGATATCCATGTCCAGGAGGGCAAAAGGTCAATGAGAACAAAAAAAATCTGGAATGATACACTAAAATTGAGGTTGGGTTGGACATGCAGAGAATGCAGGGCAAATGCTGACCAGCAGCATGACACGGTGTCAGAGCTTCAAATATTCCATTTGTTCTTCAGAAAGGAAGGGCAATTTACCTTCACTGTGAGCAAAACCATTACAAAGGGCAGGGAATCTCGTGCCTGACAGGGGATTCCAATAATGGGAGAAGCAGCTACATCAGGTCCTTTTACATCCTCAGCTGGGCAGGTGGGAAGACTGAACTCTCAGCCAGTTTATAAAGGCAATATAACCTGTGGGTATGGCAGACATCTAAGGCTCCTGCTTGTTCTGTTAAGCTCTCTTTTATGACACAATTATAATAATTCACTCAGGTTTCAGTGTTCTGTAGTTACAAGGAAAAAAGATCATGTTTATTACAGACATGACCCAGTGAGGTCAAATAGTACTTGACACAAACGAACGCAATGTCACCTTGCTGGCACTGAGTGAAACTGAAATGAAACTGAATTACTTTAGATCACCCCTGCTCATACTATTTTTAAAGTAAGTGCTACAATAGCAATGTATAAGTTATCCATGTTTGCCTGTTTTATTAGTGTCTTCTAAACACTCAAGATTACTACAAAATAAAGATTCTGACAGTGTTTCTATTAGCACAGTATTCTTATACCTTTGTTAAGTTCATTGCTAATGATTCACTTCTAAGTGATTTCAGAATCCCACAAGAACGTGTAATACATTTCCTTATCCTTCATCATCTTAAACTCTCACTCACTGTTGATGCCACCAAGCACATTGTACATTCTGAGAAGTCACTTGGCCTGCAAATGCATAAACTAAACCTGCCAAAAAAATGAACTTACTGTTTGGAAATGTAAAAATTACAAATCCAACAATATTTGGAATTGCTGAAGTAATATGGCAACTCATTTTACAATAAAGGCCACGGTCTTCTTTCACACAGGCTTTTTTGTTTTGATATTTACACTGATGCATGTCCAAATGAAAAATACTCTCATGGGACAGAGACAAATCCTTACCTGGTGGGGTGATCACTTTCACTGTTTGACTCCTAATACTCTTTGCTAAAGACAAATATTTTCAAATTTGAGCAAATATATCTTGATTTTATAGACTATATGCCCATCACTTTGAACAAGTGGAAAGCTTCTGGATTTTGAATTCATTTGGGAACAAATCTTTCAGTCTACCACTGATGAAAAATTAAAGAGAGAATAAAGCTATTGTTAAGTTAAAATGTAAGCAATCAACTCATTGTACTATTGGGTATGCATTATTTATCAGAGGCTGCTATTGCCAAGAGAGTTGTTTTAAGCATCTGCTTATAAACAATATCAAAACACATACAAACTGCAGGAACTCAAGTGTTAGCAAGCATTAAGGACTAATAAATGGTAATATACCTAAGAAATCGTGTATTAACAGTAATCTAACGGAATGCACCTTAAGTACAAACATGCCTTGTAATAAACAACAGTTTTCAACTGTGAATTTAAAATCCCATTTTCCTGTATTCTGCAGAATACCTGATGACATAAAGATATCCAACACTCCTTTACTCTTATAACTTAATTCATTATAATTAGAGATAAAAAATCAAACATAGCTTTGAGTTGTTCTAAACCCCAACAGCAAATGATGGCAATCTGCATTTGAACAGTATCTTGTAACATCCACACATTACAGAAGTTTTTCAAAACCATCAAGTGGACTCTATATGCTGGTTTTTCTGAATCTACTTTAAACAGACACAGGTTTCACAGCAATAAATTTCCACCTTGGGAAACCAAGGACATTTTAGCAAGAGTTAATGTCAGGCAACCAAGAAACAAGACATGCAAAATCATTTGGCACTTCCTACACTCTGTGTTTCAGCCTAAAAGCTTTCTCAAATTTGTTAAAAATCAAAGGCACAGGACAGTCAGAAGGGTTCAAACTTCCTTTCAGATGTCAGTGAAAATGATAGCTGACTGGGTTAATAATCTAGTCAAGAATAAAACCCAGCAGTCCAGCTCAGTCCTTTGTTACCAAACCACACCAACTATATTCTGCATCCCCTTTAATAATGCAAAGGCATTCTTTTACATCTCAATCCTTTATGTAGACACAATGCAAACTCTATCACTTGGCTTAAACTTTGCTCTGTAATCCCAACATTTAAGGAACAACATGAGCATTGTCTAAGTATTTAATTTTTCTGTGACTTTTCCTAACATATGAACAGCACATACAGAACAGACACAGAAATAATAAACAAGTTTTTTTCATTATTTTTACTGTCTTAATACAGCTACAGATACAATCATAGTATGAGAGAACTGTACCTTAAGAATTACTGGAAAGTTAATTAACAAAAAATCTGGTTTCTTCTAAAGTTTGGAGAATTTTTTTACCAATTAAATTTGCAAGTGAGTGTGATAGCCATTATAAAGTAGATGCCTGCATGACTGACTATTTAGCAAGTTGACCAAGATTTACCTCAGTCAGAGCAACAGGATTTAACACACCACAGATTTAACTGCTATAAAATTCACAGACCTACTATACTTCTCATACTCAGCATTTTACATCTATTCCTGAATATTACGCCTCAGAGTTTCTTTTTAGTTGAGAAACTGCTCATGTTCATGAAGGAGAGTAAGATAAAACCAGGACAGGCAGGTGATATCAACCAAAACACTCTGTAAGGGTGCCTGGCCTTTAGCACTGAATCAGACAACCAGTATCACCCCTTACATCGAGATACTGGTGCTGCCTAACTGAGATATAAATTCAGAGCACTTAAAACTTGTGCTTGTCCCTCCATTGAGAGACAACAAAGCACAGTCCCAGCACCAGCACTGGATGTGCAATGTCAGTGGAGCAACCACCTCCCTCTGGATGCCCCAGCAAGTCAGACACCATCACCAGTGTGACCCTGGGCTTTCCATGCCTTGGGTACATGTGGTGCTGTCCCTACAACACACCATGGGATTAGGACAGCAGCTGACAATCTGAGTTCAGGTTTCTCACCAAACATAGGTATTTCAGAGACAGCATTACTGACAGCAGGTCAGAACCACATGGCAGGGTCACAGATCACAGTCAGAGGAGAATAAGACACCCCAATCTACCCAGCAGCAGCCCATGTCAGAGCTTAAAAAAAATATCAAAAACCTAACCTCAAGAGGATAGAAGTGATAGATGGCATCTTCAAGGAGAAAAAAAAAAAAAAAAGATGATTTCAGTTAAAATTTGACAGGATTACCAAATACAAATAGGCAATCTGAAAGGCTCTTCCGTTCAAAGAGTCAGAACTGGAGCCTACACATCCATTCCCAGCAGGTATTTGAGGAAGAACAAGGAGAGATCCCGACATCCTGACTTGAAATTTGCTTTGATATCAGCAGCCTGTTCAAATGGGATTTTATACAAATTTCAGCAGAACACCAAGTACTTAGTTCCCTAATGGAACAGATAATTTAGAGAAGATGCAAACTTACTAACATTAATCACACTTAAATAGGATTTTGGAGAAACTTCAGAAGTGAAAGGAAAATTGAAGCAGCTCACCTAATACAATCACTGTGTGTGAGCAAGTCCCTTTTCTAGTAATGCTCGGGGGAAAGTATCATCTACTTTCTCCACATTAATTAATGGAGAATCATCAAATTTAATCATTGTGGGGGGGAGGGAGTATCATCTCCTTCTGAACTCGGCCTTGAAAACTTATATTCAGTATAGATCTAAGATAATGAATATTTTATGATGTAATATTGTGCTGCGCTAAAAACACTTGTATTTTAAAGATATGAAAAAAATATCACTTTTTAACAATCAAAGAGATACTTCCTTTGGCAGTAGAAATGAACAGGTTACCTTCAGAATCCAAACATACATAAGCATGGGAATCCATATATAAAACCCGTTTTTAAAAAAATATTATTATACACTCTCTATTAATGTCTAGAAGTATAAAAACATGAAAGTACAGTAAATGTGAAAGTCTGATTTTGAAGAAAAAGATTTTAAAATTGCAATGTATTCAAGTTATGAAAGTTGAACTTAAACTTTGCTAAAGAACAGCCAGTTCCAACTGTTAATTATTTCTAAAATACCATGGAAAAAAATTTATTGGCATCTATTTTTTCACTCATGTTTACTTTGGGATGAAAAATTTTGCTTGAGGTTTTCAAGCCATGCAGACTGCACAGATTATACTGAATTACAACACTCATGCTTTATTAAAACTTGCAACTATATATACTAATGAATGTCATCTCATATAAAATTTATATATTTCTGCCCACACATTGCATAAAATTGAGATAAAATGCCACATATATAAACAAGTGATAGCTAAAGTTTTATGAACTATAAACACAAGGTCAGTAGTGCTTCACTTCTGTAAGATAAATTTGACATTTGGACAGTGTGAATCACAACCAGAACTGCAGTGGCCAGGGAATATAAACTGCCTATTAAAAAAATAAACTAAAAATACAGCAAATCACTCTTGTATGGACTTCTCAAACCATTGTACCACCAAAAGCTAATGCTTTTTCCAGCTACTGCTAAAACTGTACCATCCTCCAAAGAATCATGAATTCATCTTCTGAGCCACGGTCTTTCAACATGATTTTCAATGCCATTTGTATACAGACTTTTTATAAGATCTAGTAACAGAAATAAGAAAGAATTCACTTTAATGCAGTGGTGTCCATTTTTGTCACTTTTGCTCAGGAGTTACCTGCACTCAGCACCATAAGATGGCCCACCTTCCTCTGGCAGTGCATAACAACCCTGCCACACACGGTATGTTTTAACATTGACAGGAAAACACATTTTGAAAAAATGGTTGTACTTTAAAGCAAAAGACATGCACAACAATTCCACTAAATATACTTAATTTTTTTTGGACTTTTTTTGGTGAGCATGCCTGCATTTAGGTCTGTATTTCATGATGCAACAGGGATAACAGAGAAAACCACTCATGTATGCCTTTAAAAGAATTGCTTATTCAGACCATCTCTTAGAACGCAAGTCTTAGCAAAGGTCAGGTCCTCAGCTTTCTTCAGGGAGAAAAAGTTCCAAGCTAGAGCTGGCCAATTGAACAACTGGATTCAAAAGGTGACTACTGGAAAAAAACCAGACAACATTCACCAATCTGCAGCATCTGCAATGCTAAAGATCTGCCTTAGTCACACAGAGGTGGGGCAAAGTGCTCCGTGGGTCCAGGCTAGTGGCATTGAGCAGAGTTAGGAAGTGCTGGATTCTGGAGTTTTTTCTTTTATTTTAAAGAAGCAACTTTTAACTCAACCTTTGCTACTCAAGAGTTCCATTGTCATCTTGATTGAATGTTATTTACACCACTACATGTGCACATTATCAATCTGCCTCCAGGGCTTCCTCTTTGGTGCCCTATTTTTAAATCTCTACAGAAGCTCAGTCCCTGTGCTGGATTACTGTGTCTAGTGTTGATACTGCCACAGACATGATAGGCAGATTTAATTTAATCAAATCCTGAGCTAGCCCAAATTTTAAGATGAATTTAATATTCAATTAAAGGAAAAAATAGCAAAGAAGAGGGAATACCCATGAATATAATTTAAAAAATTGTGCTGGACAGTTTTCCTTAAATATTTTGACTGCTTTTATTTCTACAGTTAAGAAAATGATATCTCAGAGACTTACCATTACTTTTACAAGAACTCATGACTGCACTTTCTTCTTATCTGAGTTACTAACTAACTGAGTATATTCACCACTATAAAAAGCAAGTTTGGGGATCTTAAT
This sequence comes from Margarornis squamiger, assembly GCA_035222235.1. Taxonomy (NCBI): domain Eukaryota; kingdom Metazoa; phylum Chordata; class Aves; order Passeriformes; family Furnariidae; genus Margarornis; species Margarornis squamiger. The sequence goes on along the minus strand of JAWWTY010000160.1, from coordinate 6,751,830 downwards.
GCCATGTTTGTCTAACTTTAGGACTAGATAAGCATGCCTATGTTACCTAGGAACACGTAATAGGAATCTATTAATAAACTTCAATAACATATTCTCCAGGAGATGCTCTGACAGCCTGTTCTGCATTATCCTAAAGATTTCCTTTTATTATCACTTTGTTGATCACTGTATTATTATGGGTCCAGTCCACTGAAGAGTGGAGTAGATTTTCAAGAGTTTACACATTCACACCAATTTAATCAAAAATTCACACCAGTTTAGCAGTAATTCTCAACTTTTTAAACAGAGAACCTTCTTTTATTGTTGGCTTGTTTTGTTGCAGACATTCCATTATGGGCAGAAATACGCAGATATCACGCACCATAAGCACTGCAGAAGTGGCCACCAATACAGAAATGCACCAGGAGGCTGACACCTTTCCTCCTCTGTTCAGCTTTCATTTTTATAAGGAAACACTGATCTAGTGAATGTTAAGAAAAAAAATTCCTAAAAATGTTTCAAGAGCTCAAATATAAGAGGGAGAAACTGCTCCACTTTTAACGTGTCCCCCTGTGTGCAGTCATAGGCCACTGCACAACCTTCCCCAAGCCCACCGCCCACAACCATCTCAGGAATGGATAACTGGGATTTAGAATTAAGTGGATATTGCTGAAAACTATTACAAAAGATGACATAAGCACTCCAAAAATACTTCAATGCCATTAATTTTTCAAAATTGACAATTAACAGACATATAACATCTACAAACTGCAAGAAGCTTTAAAATTACTGAAACCTTTTGTATCTACCTTCCTTGTGGGGAATATAATCGAATCAATTCGGTTGTAATTACCTGGGACTCATATTCAATTTAATTCAATTATTTGGAATGTGTACACACTCCAGGAAAACCTCATTAAGATGGCTCAGCAGTTTGTTTTCAAATGGGACTGGTAAGTCAACATTTACGATTAGCCATCACAAAGGCTGCCCATCCACTCTAATGGTTCAGAATAATCAGTTATTACAGGCAATTCAAGACAGTACATAACAGTGAATAAAATTGTTCTGCAGTTGTGTAAGGAAGATCTGACCTTCTAAGCAAGAGAAAGACACTGCTGGAAATTTTTGTTTCCCTTCCTGCCTCCTACTTGTGATTCAGGATGGCCCATTATGCTGGGGGGATGCTATCCCCACTGTTTCCCTCACAGAAAATGGACTTTAAGTTCTTTGGAGTCCTATGAGAAGCTGAGCACTGGAATAAAGAAGAAAAAGAGGTTTTGACCTCAACATCAACAGCAATAGGTTGACTTCAGTATACTGCCTGTCTGCAATACATTAAACAGCAATGTCTTTCTATTTTGCCCTAAGCAAGAGTAGAATCAATTGTTGTTTACAACAAAATTCTTCATGCATGTTTTTTACATTTTTCCTCTTCTCCCCCTCCATGTGTCCCTCTCCTCATATTAAACACTCTGTTGCTCTCTTTTAGTAATTCTTGTAACATAGGAATAAACTGCTGCAGAATAAACAGCAAGTGTTTGTGACACATTACTGTGATTAAGGGAAATTTTTGAGCAATTAAATAGATTTTTCTTTTCATCTTAGCATCTGAAGAGGCAAAACACGCTTCTTTTTCCACTACCTGGGATATTTTTGTAACATCAAAATCATTAGCATATTAAATCTGCTGGTTGGATGACAACAAATGTAACAAGACCTCAGGCATGAACAGGAGCCCATTGTACAGAAGCACATCTGTGAAGTCAGACACAGCTAAATCCTGGGGTTCACCAGTAGGTCAGTACACAGCTCTTTTCAGTCCAAGTAAACAACTGAAAAAGAAATCAGCAATATCTGAAAACTTCATCTGAAATCCTTACTTAAAAGATACTGGTAGTAAACTCAACTTTTTCCTGGTAGTAAACTCAACTTTTTCCTGGGATCCCTCTCTCAGAAGTATCATCAACCACACTGCCTGTGTATTGTGCTTTTCTAAATTCTGTCACAACAAATGATGCCCCCCAAAATATTCATATATTCATTTTTTCAATTATAAGGAAATTTCATTAAAAAAAAAAGCACAGTTATTTCATTTTCAGATTAATATTCACATTGCATTAAGACAAAACAATCATAGAACAGTCTGTTTAACTGGTCCCCAGCTTCTCCAAATCATCAACATCCACATGATGTATAACCCAGTTCCTAGCTCTCAAGTTGGCCAGTTCTTGTCTGGAAGTTCTCAGTTTATTTTTCTATCCTCAATTTTCACTTCTTATTAATACAGTCACTGGCTGGGAGCCAGTAGTGAAGTTCTATTTTTGCCATTGCCCTGCAATGTGTTGGAGAGGTCATTTAGTTTCTGTACGAGTGGCTGATACCAACAGCAGGTGAAGAAATTGGGTGGGGGTCTCACTGAATTCAGGGGGACACAAACATTGAGGTTGATGCTTTGAGTGATGTAACTTTACTACCAAGGCAAGTATCTTGCAACAGCACTAACTTCTATTTAAAAGAATAGAAAAGCACTATGAGTTCATGTCTTTCAACTCACAAGAACCAAAAAAAGTGTTTTAGAAAGGCAAAGTAGTTACAGCGATTTTTCCACTGCTTATGGGTAAAAAATTCAAAAAATTGCATCTTCCCCAGTGACATGGGGAGTTATAACAGTAACAGACCATAAGTTCACAAATAGCTCCCACATCTGCATCACTGCCACACATGAAAATTTTATAATACTTTTAGAAGGCAACACACTGTAAAGTAGAAACACACCACCTCTAGTTTTGTTTAAGGGCTAAGGGTACCCAAGTAGTTTTTGTGGAGCATTAACATCACCCCCCGGTAACAAACTGTGAGGAAATAAATAGATGTTAACTAAGTACTTGCACTAAGTATACTGTAACATACATAGTTAATAAGGTTCAGTGGTTAAGCAAGAATACTTATCTCTTCACTGCACCTATCATCTCTTGTTACTATTCATGTCATTACTTAGCCGTAGGTCACTCAAATTCATTCTCCCAGGGTAATATTATAACCTTGCAGGTATTTGAAGCAGACATAATAAAACAAAAAGGTTAATTGTGCATTCTGTCAGGACCATGTGGCATCAGGCCATGACCATCAATTGCCTGGTAAATCTTATCTCAGTTTTCTTTGCTATTTAAACTCTCCCTGGCTGAATGATAATTTTTCACTGCCTGAGCTGCCTAAAGGGTAGGTTTCAAAATAAAGTTTCAGGTTCTTTTACTCATACCTTGGTTTAACTTTCTAAAATCCCGAATTTTGGTAATGCTTGGTATACTCTTAGAGCTCACCAACCTCCTAATTATTTAATACTATTTGCTTTTTAGATTAAATGTACTATGAGACTAGTCTCCCTTAGTACATGGCTACAAGTGAATGCATAAACCATCTCAATAATACGTACTTAACAAATTATATTTCTTGCTATCTTCAATCAAGACAGAACAAGGCTTGTGCACGATATAACAAAGGCAGAAACATTAAGCACTGTAGCAATTTCTTTAACCTTTTGGCCAAATTCAAATCATACAGGAAAAAGCCCAGCCACGTGTGAATCAAGATCACCATGAGCTGGATTCATAAGTGAGCTTGTGTGTCTAAGACAAAGGGTTGAGTCTGATTTTAGAAGGGAGGACAGCAGCACTAGAGTCATCAAAGGGTACCAGATGTGGTGGGGACATTTGGAGTAGAGCTGTCACTTATGCCAAGGACTGAAACTGTCTTAAATCAGTCACAACAAGCATAAGAGGTGGAGAAAGATCACATTTAGGGGGAAAGAGGAGAATATTTCCATGAGGAGGCCATCCATTCATGACATCCTCTTGAAAGACAAGTAGAGCAGCTAAAATCCCTCAGTCCAAGCCACGTGGAGATACCGAGTCTTCCAATTCTGACTCAAGCGCTGCTTTTGTTAAGTGGTGAGAAGAGAGGACCCTCTCCACTATCATTTCTTCTTCCAAACAGTTAAAAGACAAATTCTGAGCACTTCACCTGTAGCACTCATTTACATGCTTGAGCTCCATGAATTGGTATCATCTGCCCCTCCTCTCTAGCTGGTTTCTCACTCAGCATGAAGACTTTCTGAATCGCCCTTCAGAAGCACCTTTCTTTGTGTGTCATAGGGGGAACTTGAGCACCTAATTTTGGATTTTCTATTCCCTCTTCAGGTACATTTTTTTTTCACTAGAAAGCCCTTTACTTTTTCCCATTAAATTCCAAGTATGCAACAGATGGACAAAGCCCAGGGAAAGTGGAACTAATCCATGTCTGTGTTCCTTAAAGACAGCAAATGCTTTCTTACTTCATTTAATACGATACTGTGCGTGCAGGAGCAGCCAGGCAAAGACATTAATATTATCACTCTGTTCCAGTAATTAATAGCAACTCCCCTCACAGCTCTGATAAGCTGGGTAACACATTTATTTCTTGTCCTTCCCTGCTCATGAAATACTAATGGAAGAGAAACTGGTGCAAGACTCTTGCAATGACCTTGTATTAGGACTGCAACTCCTTTAAACTAACCCAGAAACAGGACAGAGCCATTCGGAGTCTCCAGCAGTAAATGGTATGGGACAGCCACTAAAAATTTAGAGAGCATGCAGCTTAACGAGGCATTTCAATTCTATCCCAACACATTATTAATGCCAATTATAGCATGAAAGATGCTAATGTAAGATACTTCAGAGATTAAACAAAACACTGGTCCATTTTGGAGATGAGGTTTACCTTAGTTAGAGTTTCCACTCCCAAGCACAAGTTTATCTGTTGAAATTTTGCAACCTGTTTCTTGACCTACCACTTTTAGAATTACCTAGAGCAGTAAAAATGGAAAATTAGGCACAAGCTTTCTTCTCCAGAAGAAGAAATAACTAATAAATAGGATGAAGACTCAACATTACTATTGTAGACATATTTTGGTATGTAATTTCCATAAAATTTCCCCTTCACCTCTTACTCCCTATGAAAGAATAACACACACATCCATGTGTATCTTGAAGAGGGATGTGGAAGAGACAAGATGGTCATGCTGAGACACTGCTGGCTATAGGTTCATAAAGCAAAAAGAAAGTGTATGTTGAGAGCAGGGTATATCTATAGTCAGCCAAAGGCATAAACCTCTCTTTACATCCTGACAGAGCTTGCAGAAAGAAATATACTCTTCAAATGCTGCACCTGTAGATCCTCACAAGATAGTACCTAAAATGTTGGGGTATCTGAAGAAAACTGTCTTTAGCCCAATATACATGAAAATCATATAATAAAGTAACAGACATGTTCAGTAGTAAAAACAAGTTAATAAAGAAGCAGAATTTTGTTTTATGCCTCCAGGGGTCTATTACTAAACAACATGATATGAAATGACGAGTTTAAGATTAAAGCTCTCCCAGGAGTGTATTTTTATGCTTTTTTCAGCTTGGGGTTTTTTTTCATTAGAACTAAAGGCACATAGATGTTGATCACCAGCATGCAACTTAAAAGGATGAATTATAACTCCTTGGGGGGGGGGGAGGGGAAGAATTTTAAAAGAAAAAGCAAAATAAATCTTTTACGAAACAAATTAGGATATTACCAAAGAACTTGTTGAGTGAAAACATATTTGACTGCCACATGTTCTCTTGGTATTTATTTTGCTTGTGACTTCTGCTGTATGAAAGCCATCATTAGCGAATCAATCAGATCAGATTTCTACAAGGATAAAGTGCCCTCTTCCAATAAAAGGAAACAGAAGTTCTCATTAAAAAGCAAAACATGACAGTAGCATTTGACTTTCTCATATATAACTCTTCTGCTCAGTGCCTGCCATCCCATGAAACAAGTTTAATGGCAAAGGCATTGGGCTTCGGCTACACTGAGCAAATTCAGGTTAATGGAAGAGATCTCACTTCAATACCTTGGTAATCATAAGGAATATGAGATCAAAAAGCTGCTGAATACCAATGGCCAAGAAGGTTTGAGTAAAAGTAATTCAAGTAATTTTAATTATAACAGCATTTATGTTACAAGTGTAACCAGGCACAGAGAACTTGCACTACAGGAGTATGAAACTGCTGAAATCACTTTGAGGTTTTTCTCAATAGAAAAAAAATGAAGTAAGAATATCAGGTAGTATAGTATGGATATCAGGCTCATGTGCAAAGCCACGAGAAGTATTTGAGATATGATTTTCTGGTACATGGCAAAACTTTTGCTTAAGGACTCCTAAAAAAATGACAGTGGGCAGCAAAATTAAATGCCAGCCATGTATTAACATAACTTACTCCACTATCACCTGTCACATTCATCCTCAGCTCGAAGACATTTACTTTCCTCACTTGCAACTTCCTCTCCTTAGCAATAGCCACTGGGATTACTACAATCTACATCCACATATATATATATATATATATATATATATATATCAGTACAAAGACAGGATTCTGAAGTATTATGAAAGGCTGGTTTATGTGCATGTTAATGTATGCCTATGAATTATGTAAGTGCAAAGAGAGCCAAAAAATATATCACAGAATATCTACCTACCTCTATTCACATAATGTCTAACAGTGTGGCCTCACAGGAGAAAGGTGACAGCCACAGTTCACACATTTTAGGTTCTGACTGCTCTTAAGTAGCTTCATGTCTCTTTGCTTCTATGTGTCTGTTGGCAGAAGAGGTCTGTGCTCCACTACAGAGGGATTTTCAATCTAGATTAATTGCATATCAAATCCATAAGAGCAAAACACCAAAAAAAAAGGTGCCTCGTGAATAAGATGGCATTATTTGTTCTTTTTGGTTAAGAATTATGGTTTATTTTTCACCAGTGGTGTCATGATTCTATGACTCAATTTCTTTATCAACAACTACCTTCCCTCTGTGATCCTTCTGCAAAGTTATAAATGAAGCAATTTCTATTTTTACTCTCATGTAGTTTCAGGAACAGATGCAGGCATGTATCTGCCTTTGGACAAGCTGGTAATTGTCCACAAAATCTGAATGTGTTGGACTTTGCTCACCTATACTGCACTAAGCTTCAACTTCACAGTTGAGAGTCACAGCCAGAATATTTAACTGCAGACCTGCAACAAAGAGGTTTTCTTGCTTTTTGCTATATTTGTAGGACATTTGATGACAAACTTTATAGCAGTTACATAAAATATTTTTATTTCTTTCACTTGCAAGTGGAAGTTGGGAATTATATGAACAAAAGCTACTGTCATCTTTTTCTTCTCATGTGCATATCTCAGTAATTACAAGTTACAGGTGTCATATACTCAGCCAGGGAAAAAAAAAAAATGTGACATGTGACATTTGCTTTCAGTTTGTGGGTTTTACCCTTTCAATTAAAATAGTTCTCTAAAAACGTCTCCACTTGCTATGCCTTTTAGAGTCATAGGAGCAGATCTCCTGATTAACTGGAAAAGATTTTGTATGACTAATTGGATAAATTTGGATTTCCCCTATATAGTCTCCTCGTTTTTGGAGATGAACACCATCAGTTATGTTTTGACAGAGGCTTATGGTCAATGGAGTTTCTCCTGAGCACAGCACTGCAGTAGGCAATGCTTTAACACCAGATTTTACACCAGGCAACTTCCCTGCAAGAACAAAAGATATTCAGGATATTTTAAGCATATGAGAATTCATCATTGATATAATTTGGCTTAAAAAATTAGCACCTTTAATGCAGGTTTAAATTATGATTTAGATGACAGACTGAAAAAACTGAAACACAATCTCAAACCACGAAAGAACAGAAAATTCATAAAATAACCCTCAAATGGTGGTATCAAAAACTGTCCTATTTCTATATACAGATAAGTTCCTTTAAGTCTGACATGTGAAAGCTTAACACATGAGAGCTCAGACTGAAGAAAACAAGCCTACATAGTGACTCCTGTCAGAAACCATTAACTTCACCTGCCAAAAAAAGCCGCTGTTGTAGCTGAAACAATCCCCAGGAAAACAGTTCACCAGTTATAAAGAAAGGCTGCACACTTAGCACGGAATTTCTCTGTTAGGATTTTCTGCAGTGCTGAGACATACAGAAATGCCTATAGATAAATCTTCCCATTTTATTGCTGCATTACACTAAGTGGGTGGAACATACCCATGTAAGCAGCACTGTTAGAGCTACTTTATGACCAAAATTGCCTTTAGTATTAAATTAACTGCACAAGTTGAAATTGAAGGGACTGATGGGAAAGAATACCATTCCTGGAATTAAACATCCTGTTATATATTTGTACATCAAAAACTGCCTAACACAAAGGAAAGAAAATCCAGCTGTAAAGAGCCTGTAGTCTAAACAAACCTCTCACCATCTCACCTCAACTATTTTTACACAGGGTAACACTGCAGTAAAAAAAGATGTAATCTATTTTCAGTAGCTTCAGATATTATATGTGGCCAAAGGATTTTTAAAAATAATAATCTATTAACAGAATCTTCTCAGAAAGGTGCCTAACCTAACAACATAAAGAAAGGAAGCACCCCAAACCTCTGCATCAATCTTGTCTCCCAGAGTACCAGCAGTAGACTGGAAGAGGATAAAGAGACAGCGTTCCCACAAATGTGTGGAAAACAGACATCACTGATGCCATCACTGGGAAAACACATACACCTGCTGAAAGACAGATAGATAGATAGATAGATAGATAGATAGACAGACAGACAGACAGTCAGTCAGTCTTCAGCTGGCTGATCTAACCAAAAAGAAATTTCAGAGTTCACGGCTCATTTGCAATCAAGCTGAACTCCACCAAACAAGCAGTCTACAAAACATAAGATTGGCCTAAAAATTAATTACACCCAGCAGGAAGAATTTGATTCATCCAGATTAGTTACTAACATGCCCACAGGGGGTAGATATAATCTTTCCTTAGAAATGAAATAAAAATACAATTCCATGTGTCATCTTTCAAATATATAACCAATACTCCCATTACCAGAATTTCCACTGTGAACTTCCTTAAAATAATACCAGCCAGTGTAATTTGGTGAGGTATCTGAAGACGTGACAGGAGGAAAATCTACTGTTATCCACGACAAAGGTACTCAGTTCCCTCGATGGGCATGACTAACTTCACTACAGCAGGCACGCAACTTCCAGTGACTTATTAGGAGTTGGGTACTAATGAAACACACTAAAACACCTGCAGATGTAACAAGGTACATCACTTGCAAATGAGAACACTTATACCTCATGGCCACAAAGTTCTACAATAAAAGATCCCCACAAGGGGTCTTCAAAGATGTTTAAGCTGCTCCTTCTTTTTTTTTTTTTTTTGCAATTCAGCTTCTCTCTTTTTTTATGTGGCATCCATTCAAAAGCCACACAAGGAAAATTATAATGATGATTTCATTTCTGATCCTGACTATAGTTTCAATTACTCTTGAAAGTTAAGACTTCCAGTATACTGGGGGCTAGGAATTTAAACTGCTGACGCTTGAAAAATATAAAAGTTACAAACTGACAGATTTTCTGTTTCTTACAAAGACTGCATAGAATTGTATCAAGGAACTTCTCATTTTCTAGCAATCCTTCCATACATTTTATAAACCTGAGCACCATTTGTTCCTAGACACAAAGGGTCTTTCTTGATATCAAAGCTTAAAAACTCAGGGATTTAACAGCACAGAAAGAATTGTGTAATTTTATTCTGCACCTGTGATGGTGAAACTGAGCAACTTCAGACAGTGGAAGAAGGAATTAAAAAAAAATAATAAATTTGTAACTGAACAGCAAAAAAATGTTACCTGTAACAGAGAAAACATATTAAAAATTATAAATAGGATGGATGCTTAATGACAACTGTAAATTTGTCTCTTATGAAGGCAAATCTTCTAAAGATCCAGTCTGAGATGCACGTGTGACTGAGCTGGTCTATGTGCAGTCAGTTCTCAGAAGTTATTGTCACGACAGGTTTTTAAATAATAGAAATCTTAAAATTCACACTGAAATGGAGAGGAAGAATACAGACGATGACTAAAATTTGGAACTTCATTTTTAAGTAACCATAGCATTATCACAACTTGCAAGTGATATTAAGAAAGCTGCCTGAACCCTTTTGCTGCAACGGAACTAGCCCATGATAAATCTATGAAACTATTATTATAAAAGTATCTAAACCATGGGTAAATTAAATTTGTGGCTTGTATAAATCACCCATTGCTACGCATCAGAGTTATATGCTTTCCATGGCATGAAAAATGATGAAATTTCACATAAAACACTGAAAGAAGCAACAGTCCTGCCCAAGATTCCAAGTGCTGCAAAAGGGGTCCTAAGACCTCTTCAAATTGATTGCACACAAGTGTGAACTCTAACTATTAGTATATAATCAGCTTTATGAACTCCACTGTACCATTAATCTTAAATTCTCTCAGACTTAACACAATCAATAAGAAAAGTTTCTGCAGAAAGATGCAATACCTGCAAACAGCCTCTCTTAGCATGAAATTAAAGTCAGGCTCCTGTGAATAGGCTCTCCCGGGGAAACTCCTCTTGTGCACGTTCCGGGACATTGCCAGTTCCTTTTTCTGACTTGGACAAATCACTTCTCACAAAGGGCTACTCAGGAACTGAGCTGCTTTTTAAGAAAGCATTAACGTGGCCCCACACTGTGCAGAGACTCTTCTGCATGAAGCCTTCATTACTCATACATTTCAAATCTGTTGCACAGCACACGGGACACCAAACCCACTCATCCTGTCTGGACCTCTATTTCAAAGTCCGCAGAGCTACTGTTTCCACTTGCTACTGGGGAAAACAGGCTTTTTCTCCACCACATGTTAGCTAGTGTCTGACCTACATCAGGAAGAAGAATGAATCTTCCACTAATCCACATCCTAATAGCCAGACTTTCTTAAACCCCAAACAGGAAAGCGAGGCATGTGACAAGAAGAGTTATTACTGCCCCCACCTTCTATTTAATATTCTTGTTCTTCAACACATATCCTTTTGTTCTCTATGCAAAAATTTATCAGAGTGAATTAATGACATTTATAATAATCTACTATGTTCAGAAATTACAAAGATATGATCTGTCATTACTCTGTTGATCAGAAAGTGAGGTATCTCTGTCCTAGTATTAATACAATAAACCTTTTAAATCAGCTTTAACAGAACTCAATCAGAACGTACTTTCACTAAGTAATATTCTGTACTGGACCTGCAAGATGTTTATTGAAATAGCACCATCTATGCCATAATGAATTCTGAAACCCAAAATTACACAGTGGATCAATTTTTTTATTTTTTTTTCTTTCCAAAGATTTTCTTAAGCTGATTTGGGAGCCTACAGACTTAGAGCACCAGGTAACCAGAACTTTCCTCTTCTTGATTAGTGAGAAGGCTGGTGCTGACTGAAAACTTCATTACACTGGACAGGCATCTTCGGAAATGTGTACTGGGTGTTTTTCAATTTAGGGTTTTCAGAAAATCTAGTTGTGAAAGGTCTTATCAGTAGCATACTGGTGGTTAGACCATGTAGCTTGGAAATGCAGACAGGAAAAACAGTTTCCTGACATCCAACAACACTGTTCTCTCCCCTCTACCCCTTTTTCATGTGACATTTAAACATTTTTTTAGTATTTTAAAAAATTAATTCAATGCTGCTTAATAAGCTTAATCAACTGCTAGTTCACTATGTTTTTTAGGCAAGCATTCGATGCCTGATTTAAAAATCAATGCTATTATGCACCTTGTGAAGTTCATCAGAGTCAAGGGATCTTTAGTCTCAGGCATGACATTGCTTTACTGAAAAAACAAAGATTTATTTTGCAAAACACTATGGCTTCTACAGATGAGAAGTCCCATGTACAAAAACTTATGTCTATGTATGACAAACAAATTTGCTTTTCTTTTCCTAGTATTTATTTCTGCTACCTCCATGGCACACAGGAAGATGGGGGCTGAAATTCTGACCTCAGAGATCTGCTGGATTATTTGGCCCTCAACTCCCACAGCTGCACTACCCAGAGGAGCTCCTGATGATGCCCCAGGAGCACCTGATGCATCAAGAACTCATGAAAAAGAGGTCCAGGGAGCACACTGTAATGAAATCAAGACTTTTCCCTCTCAACCCTTCATTCCACCCATAAAAAAGCATGATAAAATGAAGCCTTCTACTCTTCTAAATGCCCCCTCTTAAAAATAAACACACAACCATTTATCAGGTGGTCTGTTTATGAGGTTATTCTCTTAAAGGAGACCCAGCTCTACCCACATCCCACTGGGGAATTTAGTTCTGTTGTAAACTCCCAAGGAAGCACTTGTGTCCCTGTTCTGAACTTTCTACATTTTAAAGAACCATCACCTAAGATTTTGTGAGCAATGTTTAGCCTTGGCTTGCTTTTGAATATGCTTTTTAAAATATCATTTAAAATTCTTGAAAATAGGCATTCCAGTATTTGCTTCTTCACTAAGCACAAGTTACCTGAATTTACCATTCTTGATTCTGGAAAGGGAGACAAGACACACACAGAGTGTTCCCTTTTCCTGCTCGGTTTCCTCAGCACTGACTGCTCTGATGCCTTTCAGTGGGAGTTGGCTGTGTCTGAGCCAAGGCACACGCTTCCCCTGGTATAATCACTGTCTCTGCCCACAGATCCCGTTTGGTAACACAACTATGCAATTTTCATTAATCTTACCAGATTCAGGTGGACTCTGGTGTTTTTTCCTCACTCATTAAGAACACAAGACCAAAGAACATGCAGGATTGCATATATATATTGGGCTCTTTGCAGAGGTCCACAGGACACATTTTTTATGAGTATAGATGTACAACTACTTTGAAAGATGATCTGACACTGGGTATGGGGTTAGAAATAAAGGGGTCAGTAGCCACTTGAAACATTTCTGTGGCTACAGAAATGCAGACTCTCTGTGAAAGACCTGAAGTCTGTTTAGAGTTCATCTGTGTCTTTTCATCCACACATATATCTTTTTTTCACCTGGTAAATGGACCAGATTTTCAGTTATCAAGGTTTGCTTTCGGTGTTAAATACTTCCCATTCTATTCCTTAATGCTATAATATAATTTCACAGCTGTATTAGTTAGTGAATTGCTCAGAATTTCTCTGTTTGCTTAGCTGTAAAACATCATTCTTTTCATTTAGAAGACAACGGAGGAAACAAATCCCAAGAGATTTTGAATCATTTTCATAATCTTCTTTTAAACCCAACTGATTTAGACACAGAAAAACAAAGGGTGAAACATGTTTACATGAAACAAATGTTTCTTCAGGTCAGAAACAGAAAATTTCAAGCTACCTATAGTCTGAATTATTAGCTTATTAGAATGGTATCAGCTCTATTCCCATGGATCAAGAAGGCAATGAAACTATTATTCCCATTTATTAATGTATTTTTCAAATGCAGATTTTAAATTTCAGAAAGTGTGATTATTTCTCCTCTCTGCTTATCTTCCTAACATAATTTGCTGAATGTTATGTCTGCAGGAGATGCATACTCTTCATCAAAAGCAATGCTGCAGAAAACAGCAGAAGCATTTAGAGGTTTAACTGAAAAGTTTAAATGCAAAACATTAAGAAATAAAAGATAGAGAATATGATACTCATCTCTTTTATTTAATCCAAATGCATTTATGAAACCGAGAACCATACAGTTTACAGAATAATCAGCAACATTTTGCGTTCATCTATGTAGCAGAAATAAAGGGAATCAGCACAAGAATTGGCTAGCACTTTTTAAACATTAATCTCAATACTGCAGATATAAATTTCTGTTAGAATTACATAAGAATACAGAGAAACTAAACAAGATGCTTAAAACAAAATATATTCTTATCTACTACATTTATGGGATCACAAAATCACTGGCCCACTTCAACTTAAGCATGATAGAATGAAATCACATCCTCAAAAGAATTAGTTAAACAGTCCTAATCCCTCATCTTCTAAATCCAGCACTACCTCTCAGCCTTCATATTGTTTAATCTGAACAGTGAAGGAGACTGACATCTAATTCTCTGAACAACATGATGATTAACCCTTCAAAATCAGAACTAAGGCACAGACTGAAGAGTCAAGGTGACTAAGATTCCAACATCTGAATCAGCATTTTTAATTAGAAATTTGCCTAACCACATAAACTTTGCTAAAGAGCAGATACTCAACAAGCATCAGTCTCTCCTGAATGCAAAAATTCTAATACTGGCCATTCAGAAACTCCAGTGGGTGTTTTAAGTGAAAGAGAATCCAGATAACCAGGGACTGCAGGAAGAGCGGGCAGGAGAAGACAGACAGGAAAGGGTTGAGGGCAGCAGCAAGAGAAGACACGGAACAGATCAGGAAGGTGTGGGGCAGTGTGAACTCCTCTGTTTATAACTTAGCATGTGCTGCCACTGCCTGCAAGGGTCTTGCTAAAGAAGGCACAGGCATTTACTCTGAAACAATCCATCTAGAGGTGCCTATAGGCAACGTACTGGGTGCAATCTGTATTTCCTGGCAGAGCTTTCCTCCCATCCAAAAGAGAGCAGCTCAGTTCAATGTGAGAAAAGCAACTGCTCCAGAAAGATGGCAGTAACAGACGTACAACACCTGTGAAATTGGTACCAGTGAAACACATATTCAGAGCATCTCTCTTCAAGAAAAAATTAACTTCTATTGCAGCAGGCCCAGGAAAGAGTCAGGATAACAAAGTTGGGCAAGTTTAGTCTGGTAAAGCACAGGTTTTGGTGGGGACAGGATTAGTCTACATGTATGTATGAAGTGAGCCTGATATAGGAGCAAATATACCTAAACTGAGCAGTACTGTATGTACTACAAATAAGAGCTGTCCAGTACAGAAAAGACGTGCAACAGCAAGAGTTGGACAGAATAACTGATCTACAATGGGCATGGTGAGATTATGGGAGGATTATGTGCCATGATTGATTCTGACAAGGTGGGCCATGAGGCCTCTTGGCCTAATTTGAGACCCAAACATTTATGGGCAACAAATACCTGTCAAACAAGCAGAGCAAGTCAAGAAAACAGAGAAAGTGAACTACTATGAATTATTCTCCATCCCACGCACGTTTGCTTGTATTATAACTAGATTAATATCCATATTAAAATGTGAGATTACTGTAAACAAAGACTCTGTATCTTTTAGATTTAAAACATTATAACTACTCAACAACTTTCCTAAACTGGAGGGGAGGGTTCTGGAGAACTCTGACAAAATAATGAAGCAGTGAGTTTTTCCCAGTGCACAGTATTTAATTTCATTAGAACTTCATCAATGTCAATGCCACTCCAGTAACATGTGCCAACCTAATGATAAAAGGTTATTTCAAATTTTTATATACTCCAGATGGCAATGATTCAGAAAGAATCTCACTCTTCAGTTCAGCAGGATTAGGAAACCTCTTACAACAACCTCAATTGACATTTCTCATCCCGCCAGCACTACAATGGATCATGACGTCTGCGTTTCACATTGCCGTTGCCAGTATAATTGTACTACTACAAACACACTGATTGAGAATATACATACAGCACTGCAATAAACATTAAATATGTCATAAAATACGCAACAGAGGGCTCACAGTGAAATGCAGGCAAGTCTGGAATAGAAAATAGAAAAACATCGCTCATTATTTTTCAATGCTATAAATTTCACCAATTCAGTATATAACTCAAAGAGCTGAATGAAACCCAGAATATTTAGAGTATTTTTACAGGAATACTCACTAAAGTACAAAACAAGTAAAACCAGTGGCCCATTATTCTCCCTTGTATACACTAAAATTGTCTTCAACAAGTACTTTAGAAGTGAATCCAAATGGCCTCTGTGAAACTCAGTATTTCTTTAACGTTCTACATTAAACTGACACCAACATAACATACCCTCCCACTATTCACTACTGCATAGGCTTAGACAAAATGAGCTCTTTGCTCTGTGAAGGGTTGAGACTAAGGTGTAAGGACTGAATTTGACAGACATTTGCCTTTTAAGAAAGACATTCGGCGTTGAATTGGTTCGGGATTTTTCTCTGCAGTTTGAGGGAAAAAAACCCATAGTAGCAGCAGACATTTAGACTACTTGAGAAGATTAAGAAATACTTCATCTTTAACAGAGTTCATATTCTGAAATACACTTGCATCCAACAAGCCAGTGGGAGGCATCTCTGCTGTAGACCACTTTTAACACAGATCCACTTTGATATACAGCAATTGTGACTGTAATTAAGTCAGTCAACTCCATGGCTTCTTAATCTGCTGATTACCCTTCTCTGCCTTACCTGCCTTTCACAAAGTAGTTGAGTTGGTCAGAATTTTCCATTTTCTTACTGATTTTTCCAGTAAAAACTAATATACAGAAAGGCTTGCTTATCATCTAGACACAACCTATATATGATTAGTTTTCTTGTGGTTAGTAAATGCAAGCTGGAAGGAATCTGCCAGTTGAAGACAAACAAAACACAGCAATAAAGACACAATCGACTCTGTGCCTCTAAAAGGGCTCAGGATGAAGGATGAAACCTACAGCTAAAGACAGACAAATGTTACCTTCTGATCAGGTGAGACAGTGTATCAACTCATGCCACGTTCATTCAATTAATAGACTGCAACTTGCAAACACTGATAAGGGTACTACAACTTAATGATCTAATCTGTATTCCTAGATAATGAAAACTTAGTTCAAAACACCCAGTTGGCCTGAGTTTCCAGTTCAGGCACGATGTACAGCAGGACGTGCTTTCTTTCCTATGTGCTGGCATGAAAAAATGGGCAATTAAATCCCAAAAGTATAGAAGAACAAAAAGAAGGATTAAAAACGCTTGCAGAAAAAGGTATGTCAAGTTCTAAAATGCAGCATAATTTCCTGTGCCAAAACAAGAGGCTACAGAAATCTCTGTGCCCTTGCCGTGTTAAGCCTCACCATCTCACATCTCCTCCTTACCACTTTTCTCATGACAAATGCAACTCTTCCTTGGCATGACACTTTTCCCTTCCTATCTGGAATGGTGGTGAAAACCAAGAAGAGTAAAAACCCTTATCTTGAAGAAAGCAATTGAACTGGGATGCAGTTTTCATGAAAGAGAATGATGAAAAAGAAAAATATTCTCCAAAGTATAACGCAAACTAAGAGTGTGGATCAACATCCTAAAACACTCAGTGATCTCTGCAATGTGACTTGTTCTGAACAGGATTTGTAGTTTCTTTGCATTCTTTTGCAGCATATCCTTAATTATCTGGTTGTCACAAGAGGAGCTCGCTGTTTTATGCAACACAACAGTCTACTGACATCCTTTGGACAATGTTCTCAGGATAACCTATGTGTAGTTATTATGCTGCGTGCTTAGAAGATGGATGCTTTCTGAAATACATATTTAATGAATGCTATTTAATACACAATTTGACTGAAGAGTAGTAGTGCCCAATTTGTAAAATTTGAGATTATGGGGCAGGCACTACACATGGAATTAAAACCACGTTACACTGAAACAATCATTCAAATCAATTCACATTTGCTTACAGTATCTACACACATTATGACCAAAGATAATCACATTAAGATTTTTGGCAATGCTGTACAATAAAAGCTACCTGAAATAGTAGACAGTAATCGTTACTAAATTGAAACAGAATCCCTGTGGAGTTAAGAATTATAACAATATTAGTCATGTAAATTCAGCATGATTAATGACACTGCAAAAAATACCAAGACTGTAAGCAATAACCCTCTTCCAGGCAAAGCCCACAGTAATTACTGAGGTCCCTTCCTGCCATAAGCCAGAGACACCTGACTCTCACTGGTGCATTGTCAGTGCAGTTATCTGGCACCTTTCAGGGCATGGTGAGGACTTAGCCCATCAATTTTCCTTATTCATTTGAATAGTTTGGATCATGTCAGATGACTTAAAACTGTTCCATTTGTCCCTCAGTGCTGTTTTTATTCTTAAGAAGGGAAACATCTATTCCTTTCCAAGGGACATTCCCTCTGCTAAGTCTAGATCCAAACTCAGTGAGAATCAGAAGAAAGGCCTCACAGCTGTCCTTACTGACACTGATGGACTAAACCCAAGCATCTTTTCTTTTGTAAATCCCATTTTTTCCTCTACATGACATATATCAAGGAAATGCACAAGCAGCATCCATGCAGCTGAAACAAACTTATGCCTTCAGGACACAAATCCCTGAGGATGCATCTGTAGAGTACCTATGAAAATGTAGAATCAGAGTAAGGGATGAATAATTAGAACTAGGTCTATAAACCTATACAAGAAAAACAAATCCCTTCCTGTTCTCTGTTTACCATATCCCCTAAGAAACAAAATCCCACAAAAGTTTGCACCTAATATAATAGCTTTTCAGCTCTAATTATACTCACTGCAAATTTTAATAATATTTAAAATGTGTGCACAGAGGAAAACACATACCCAAAACGTTTTGATAAAAGAAGAAGATTAAAACTAAATTTTTAAGTTGCACTGTCCAATTTTGAGCACTGACAAACAAATGAACTGCTTCATGGCCTGTTACATTAGAACAATACTGTGGAATAATTACAAGTTCTAAGGTAAAATTAAAATTACCATAATAATTCTCCTGTGAGACATTAGAACCTATGCAGACTATGAATTGCTACTAGGTTGCAAAAATGCATTACCACCTCAAGTCAGGCAGATAAATTATTCTATTTTTATTAGTTAGTGTAGATACTTAAAAGGTTATGCAGAGCAGGATGACAAACTCATTATATTTACAAATTATGTATTGGCCACATTTAAAGACCAGCTCTGTACTTACACACCAGCATTAGAAAGCCAACTATGCAAACTGGGAGTAAAGATAAGGTTCTACAAAAGTTCAGATCAGATGTGCAGAAGGCACAGCAGTACCTTAAAAAGGCTGAGCACTTTTCTGGATGAGATTTTATCTGCTTGCAATTAGAATGGGAGTGTAGGCTCCCTGGCTTGGTTTGTTGTAAAATTGTAAAGGTAAAACTTGTACTCACTCAACCAATGAACCTTTGAAGATTCCAATCATGCTCATAAAAGAGAAGTATAACTATGAAGATAATTTGATTTTATGTCAGCTTTTTAATCATAGTATTCCCTCATGGTTTAATTTGCTCTGGACCTACCACCATCAATCTGAATACACACCACTGCTCATTAATGATACATTTACAGTTTACAACACAAGTTTTATAGTGCAGAAAAATTACTAATACAAGCTAGCTCAAGCATTTAACAGAAAAAAAACACCACAAAAATTGTGATCATAAACTCATGTTTCCCTCTGATCCATTAGTAAAGAGAAACAGTCTATAATCTGCAAATTGCATATCAGATATGGGTTTCCAATCATATGACAAAAGGAAACCCAAGTCTGAAAGGACCGGTAAAATAAAATGGAATAAATCTGTTATTTGGGTTGTAACTTAAAGCTAATCATGAAATCAGAGAATCAGTCTTATTATTGACTTTGAAAATGTGTGTCTTTCCAATATAAATGCTCACTTTGAAGAAATTAGTTTCAAAGAATGGACAGTACATGTCCATTGGACAGAAGCATGGGGAAGACCACCAGTTGAGAGAGGCACATCCAATGGAGGTTTCAAAACCTTCCTGTCATTTCCACATCATATCCTCTCCCTTCCCAGGAAGGGGTCATTAATAAAAAGTGCCATTGTACATTACAGGGTAGGAGAAGTCAAAGACAGTCTGAGGGATTGTGTTGGTGTGGAAAACAACTCTTATAGACATTCCTGTAGTTCAAACCAGACTGATGCTTTTAAAAATAGCCCTTAAATTTACCACAGTCATCCAAGACAGTTCCTAAGGTAACACCAGTTTTTTGCTGGCTTTCTTCTTGCCTGTCCTCCTTTAACTTCTCTAAGGTGACTCCCTAGTATATTCTACTTTATCATCACATTGCCCTTCTCTCACAGGTAATTCCTCCATTTCCTTCTTAATATTTTTTTTTTTTTTTATACAGACATTATGAAATGAAGATAATTTTTTAAAAGACAAAAGTACACATACAATCTGAAGTAGGATTGTCCATGTTCAGGTTCAGAAGGATGGGTCTGGCTTTTGCATGAATAAAGTAGGCTTGGAAGACTTCTATCCCAATGAAACAGGAAACTCTCTCTTACTGGTTTTGGTAAGAGACATGGCAGAAGGAATTACTGATATTTCTAAAAGCACTTAGTTTAGGCAACAATAAGAATGGCCTTCTTTTTAGAAACAAAAAGCTCCAAGCCTGGACTGGCAGAATTTTGGCTTTTTCGATCGTGGGTTGGTTTATAGGACACCAGGGCTGCTGGCAACAGAGAGAGTACACATGTCCCAGAGGGGCAAAAGGACCTTTGCACAGGAGTTATCAGGGCTCATTGAAAAGCTTTAAACTAGATTTGAAAAGGGAAAGGGCTAAAACCGGGCTCACTGGAGATAAGCCTGGGGGCTGCACACCAGTGTTTGAGGGACAGTGTGCTAGTAAGGTCCTCTGTTCTGCTTTCTCAGTGGAAGTAGGGGATAGAGATCCATGCAGAAGCCAAGATTAAAGGGTTAGAAACTGTGGAATGCCCTAAGAATGGTCATGGAGGAAATTCTATTAATCATGTGAAGGAATGTGTTGGGTTTGAGTTGTCTCTTTACCTTCTATGGCATCAAGGAACTGCAGAATAACATGTGACACGTCTATGACTTTCCTATTTCCTGATTTGGGAAGAAACCAAATTATGGCAAGTTACACAGGGAAGAAACAGACTGAAACTTTGCATGTTCCAGTGCAATTTTAAAAATGCATCCATATGGTCAGCAAATCTACAATAAGTAGAAGCCCTCCTGACAACAACAGCTCCTATGTACCTTGGAAACTTCTTACCACACGTGACTGCACAGCTCTTGGGTACCAACATTACTCAGTCATAGCACTTAGTTCTTATATCAGCACTCTATTTTCTTAAATCTAAATATGTTTTACAACTATCTGTAGCTAGAAATAACTGCAAAAACACAGCTACTGCTGTGCAAAATAAAACACACAGAGCTGTGAACTTCAACAGGTACAGGATTTCACAGTACATAAACTTCAAACCTCAATCTATTTAAATAGCAGTAGCAAGGGAGTTGACAATCTCACCAAAATGAGGTGTTCACTATCCTCTGACATAAAAGGTTCTATAAACCCAATCACTGTATCTGCACAGGAATCCCTGCTCTTACTCCCAAGCTTCCAGGAGCTTCCTTCAACATCAACACTCACTTTGGGAATGAAACAGACAAATAACAAGAGATGATGGATACATCCCATACACTAGCTAATACAGATAGGTTCTGCTTGGTCAGGGCTGTGGTATGAGAGTGCAGAGAATATTCAAACCATCTTTTTACTACAGAAATCAATGCATGGAACAGTCTATGCAGTGCTTGGACCTGCATATGGGCATTGGTAACCTATGGTTAACCTATGGTGAAAATGCTGATATAATGTCTTGTGTGTTTTAAAAGACAGGGCAAGACAAAGGATTACACTGTAACCTAGTCCTACTTTGGTCTTAATCTATTACATTATGCAAAGGCGCAAAAAAACCCACTATATCCCATTAAATCATAGTGCTAGCTAGAACAGAGGAAGCAGAATATCATTTCATGCTCTGATAAATCAGTAAAAAGCAATAGATGCAATCTTCCAGAAATGTAAGTATGATGCATACTGTGAGCACATAGATAAATACAAACCAAGCCCAGGATTTTCTGAGCATGCAGATAGTCAAGTGGAAGATAAAAATGACCCATTTCCCTGGACCCCTTGCAGGGAGCTTTCAGCAACTGAGAGCTGCCATGAAACACCACTCCATGATTTACTAGTGCATCAGGGTACTGAAATAGGGTTGGCTCTTAATGTAGCTCCAGTGTCTTACGAGTCCACAGAAGACGGAGAACTGCACGTACCTCTCTGTGCATCTCTAACAATCCCCGAAGCAAAGCAATTCTCTGCTCTCTAAAAGTGTTACACAAGTCAATATAAGTCATGCAATATAGTTTTGTATAACTTCTGGTCCTGGCATGACTTCTGTGTTCCGAGTTAACACTGGTTCTTCAGTCCTCTGTAGTCACGTTGACCTCATTGCTTCTTTTTTTTCTTAAATTCCATATGAAAATCTGTGTTTCAACCTGATGGTTTCTAACATGAGAATGAGAATTTAGTTTTTGGAGAAAACCAAGACAACACATTCTTTGAAGATATTTGTCATGTGTATGTACTTTCAAAACCCCCATATTTGTACACAGAACTACAAGTGGGAAAAATTAAGCCTGGTATGAAAAATTATAAAATTTCTTTTTTACCTCTTGTTGGTCAAAAAACAGGAAACCAGAATATTTAGTTCAAAGTAGCCTGGAAACTGAGTAGGGTCAAACTCCATATACAACTTGGGGAAATATCCTCTGGGTTTAATTCCAGGGGTTTAGTAAAACCATTCCCTTATTTTCTGTCAGATGAAAACTATTCACACAAAAGCTCCTTGATCTTCCTTAGAACACTGCTTGACAGTTCTCAGCAACTATTAGAGATGAAGTATGTGCCTAGGTGTTGTACATGCACATAAATAAAAATACTAATACACTCACCCCATCAGTGTTAATCTAAAAGAAACTTCATTCTTTACCTCTGTCAATTCTAATCCAAAGACAGGATCAATATCCCAAGCACTAGGTCAAAGCCCCAGTAAAGCAGCATTCACACCACGTCCCGAGGCTCAGCGAGTTCAGCCAAGGGCTCAGCAGCCCTGCAGTGCCAGCACTCTGCACAGCACACGGGGAGTGGCAGCTCCAGAGCTCATGCCTGAAGGAGCCTCAGTGTCCCCTCCTGTACACCAGGCACCCGAGGGGCCTCCCAGCAGTCACAGACCCCAGTGGGACAGACCCCACGCTGGAGCAGGGAAAAGGTGTGAGAAGGATGCAGTGGCAGAGACCAAGTGCTTTGTACTGATTGCAGCAGTTCCCCACACAACCCTGCCACCCAACAGGTAGAAGAGTCATGAATAAAGGAATGGAGTTGTCTCTGGGAAAAAGGGAGGGCTGGGAGAAAGTGTTATTAGTTTTGTTGCTGTTTCTCACTATCCTACACTGTATTTAATTGGCAACTAGTCAAAGTAATATTTTCCAAGTCTACTTTGCCCTTGATGGTAACCGATGAGTGATCTCCCTGTCCTTAACCCACGAGGGCTTTTTCCTTATTCTTTTCTCCTCCAGTCCTCTTGAGTAGGGCATGTGGGACAGTGGCCAGGTGGACACCTGGCAGCCAGCCAAGGTCAACCTGCCACAAGGTGTTTGACAATGGTCATCCTGCAGCCAGCAGCGAAGCAGGAAGCAAGTGTACAAGAGAGATACACACCCGAGATGGAGCACTTACAAGTTAGCAACTTATTCACTACTTTTCCTTGTAACATTTCATATAGTATCATCTAATCAAATCTGGTGATATCAAAACCACAGGGCAGGATGACAGGGTCAGCCTTTGATACAAACTCTATCTTTGGGCGAATCTGCCTCCCACAATCACCCTACACGCAGGGCATGCAGGGAGGATGACAGCAGATTACTGCAGAACTACATAAAAAAGGAGAATTGTAGACAGGTTCTTCTCTAATCTTCCTCTGAGAAAAGGAGTCAATTCCCACCCAGTATTTTAACTCATCCCTGCTACAACAGAATCAAAGGAATACCATCAATAGCTGCCAGGAAAGCATTTTAATCTCCCCAGAAATTACATTAAAGTATTTTTAATGGTGAGCATTAGACAAACTGACCAAACACAGGGGCTTACTGAGGTGTCCTACTCGTCTGTATTTCCCAGACATGGTCTTTGCTGTATGTGGATTACCAGGCATAGCAGTAAGGCCAGAAAGTGCAAGCAGATGTGACCTCTAAGTCAAGCAGATGTTAGAAATTACAATGTGATGATGCAACATCAGCATGCTGATGCAATGAGAAAAGTCTCCTTAACAGAGCTGCTAGAAACACAGTCACCACTTCAGTCACCTGCTGACAAGAGAGAACGGAGCAAGGGGACTTAACAAGAACTGGGGAACACCACGAAGGATGACTCTAAAGCAACAGCCACACAGCCCTTTTGT
>JAWWTY010000160.1:6673295-6727636 GCA_035222235.1 Margarornis squamiger | reverse complement strand
ACCCTACACGCAGGGCATGCAGGGAGGATGACAGCAGATTACTGCAGAACTACATAAAAAAGGAGAATTGTAGACAGTTTCTTCTCTAATCTTCCTCTGAGAAAAGGAGTCAATTCCCACCCAGTATTGTAACTCATCCCTGCTACAACAGAATCAAAGGAATACCATCAATATCTGCCAGGAAAGCATTTTAATCTCCCCAGAAATTACATTAAAGTATTTTTAATGGTGAGCATTAGACAAACGGACCAAACACAGGGGCTTACTGACGTGTCCTACTCGTCTGTATTTCCCAGACATGGTCTTTGCTGTATGTGGGTTACCAGGCATGGCAGTAAGGCCAGAAAGTGCAAGCAGATGTGACCTCTAAGTCAAGCCGACGTTAGAAATTACAATGTGATGACGCAACATCAGCATGCTGATGCAATGGGAAAAGTCTCCTTAACAGAGCTGCTAGAAACACAGTCACCACTTCAGTCACCTGCTGACAAGAGAGAATGGAGCAAGGGGACTTAACAAGAACTGGGGAACACCACGAAGGATGACTCTAAAGCAACAGCCACACAGCCCTTTTGTGCCAAGTGTGGCTGGGTTTGTAGTAGTCATTTTTCCCCTTGTCAGAAGTGACAGGCTTAACCCTGCAGTCAGTATTAATGTGAGGGGAATGCTGAAACACAGTCTAATGAGAATTGCACTCATCCCATTCGCAGTACCCTGCCAGATCAAACAAGGCCCGTTTCCTACGCTTCCAATAACATCTATTCTTAAAAGCCTGAGGCAGTTTTCTGTCACACACATTGATACCAATAAATACCACAACCTTAACTGAAAGAGTTTTTGAAATTTACCCAAAAGGGATTTTAAGATTTGATAATGGCCTTTTCAATTACTGTTTACAGATATACTTTATAATAGGATTCATTGAACTTGTTTCATGCACACCAAAATAGTAATCAAACTAACTTAAGTAAAGCTACCTCTTTTACTGCTTTAACATTTAATCCCAGTTTAGAGTCACACAAACTCTATGCACTCAACAGACAATTTCTATTGCTTGCTGATGTACACCAGGGAAATGTAATCAATTTATATTGTGTCTATTAGTGTGCTTTTTAGAATGATACTATAAATCACACCTTCTGCTTCAGGCAGAGTTGTTGCTTTTCTGTTCCTACTGTTGTAGGAAAATGCTGAAAGTAAGAAAAGCACAGCTGAAACCCAGCCCAAGGAGGTACATGGGACATGGTGTATTTTCTTCTCTAAAGTCCAAGATGAGAGAAACCAAAAAGAATTAACCTAATTTATCCAGAGCTGGATGCAGAGGCAGCAGGCACACCACTGCCCTAAATGGTGACCCACCATGGCAGCTGCCAACAACCAAAACCATAAAGTCAGACTGCATGGCACTGTCTTGGTAAAGACTGCACTGATATGTATGTATAGAGTTTGTCTCTGTGCATTTTTGAGCAACATGCATCTATACATTGTCATGCCAAAAAGAGCCTTAGAGATTTTAACAGCTGCAGCAAAGCAACAGAACTCAGTGGGTTTAAGAAAAAAACAATCAAGTGTTTCAACTCAAGGGGAGACTATACTAAGGCAATGCAGCCAACTACAGTGTAAAATCACAACTTTAGCTTTAAATAGTTTTCCTGCATGGTTTCTCCACACCTTAAACATATTTATCTCCAATAAAATGAGAAAGCAAATTTAAAACTACATGGATACACCACTGCACAATTCTGGAAACAAAACTTGGTTTTAAATGCTTTTTCAGCAGCTATCACGTATTTATCAAACTAACCACTGTGTGACTTTAAGGCTCTGGCAGATTTATACAGATGTTAAGAAAGAGAACTTCGATTTATTTCAGACTCCTAGCCTGAAATATTGCTTACTTGGTAAGAACAGAAACGTCAATCAATACACAAACCCCTCACCTTCTAAAGTTCTCAATCTCAAACTATATGCTTATATGACAGATTAAAGTTTTCACACAGTTTCATTTAGGAATAGGCAGCTTTGTTTCCCTGATTAAAAAGGTCAACCTACAGCTTAACAAATATTATGTTTCATTCTTGCAAACATGCAAAGAAAATAGTTTGAAATGTAAAGAAACAGCATCCAAATCACAGTTCAACTCATTGCTTGCATCTAGATGTAGAAATGTCTACATAAATCCACTAAGTTAAGGAATTATATTTAAAAGATTTATGCTACAATATATGTTCTTACATTAGTTTATCTGCATCTGAAAGGCAGAATGTTTGAGCCCACAGTATTATTCTCCAGCCATCTTCTGAAGTACTTCCAATTCCCTTGATTGTAACATCTCCTCCCATCACCACCTGTCTTGTCCAAATTGTGTTCAAATTGAGAAAAAAAGTCTCAAATCCTTCAAACAATGCAGAATCTCTAAGCAGCACAAGATTATCCAGCTGCCAGTTTCATTATTTGTTCAAACATGGTAATTAAAAATACACTCTTTTAGGGAGAAAGTCTGTCTGTGTAAGCAAATATCTTAATATTCTACTAAACATCAGCAAAAAGTATCCTTTAATATTTATCATAACAAACATAACATTTTAAAGGCAAATAAAATATTTAAGTGACACATTCCCTTCCTAGCATCTGGTTTACACCAAGATGAAACCACAGCCTGATGAGGCCAACAGCAGTTTTCCTCACAGGAACAACCAAGTTGCCATTAATGAAAAGTCGTATTTAATTTCGCCTTCAAACAGTTTAGCTAATGTGCAGACAGCCTTAAAAAGAACATAATGCTGATTTAGATGGTATTCACCTTTATCTCAATCAGAGGTACAAAGATAAAGAGACAAACAACTTTAATTCAAAGAACTTGCATTGCTCTGCTCCTTGATAGAGCCAAGCAAGCTCAACTGCAAATAGTAACGGGAGAAAAAGAATGGATTAATTTGAGGATAGTGGACTTCAGGGATCCTAACTAATAAAATAGTTATTCTTTTCAGAAACATGGTAGAAATGAATCAGACTACTGCAGTTTCACAGGAGCAATCAAGTGCTACCCTGAAAAGATCTGAATTTGTAACAGCTAAAATTCTATGAAGTTACTGGGTGAATCACTTTGGAGACTGCATTCCCCTCACCCCTTCTTTTCTTAATCATGTCAAAGTTTATTTCAAAAGTTTCTACTTATTGCAACAATAATACTGTTCTAAAATAATGACCTCAGAAAACGTTTCCTTAAACAAGGTTAATATAGAATAGAGCAAAATATTCTACCCAAGAATACTCATAGGGTGGATTTATTTTGTTTGTAGTACTCCAGGAGTGTCATCAGAATAAGTCAAATTGAAACCAAGGATCACAGAAGAGGAACAACAGAAAACTGAAAAAGGAATACCCTTAGCATTTTTATTGAAGAATTTCAGACTTAACTGAACACTTGGTGGTTTTTTTAAATAGTTTTTTGAATTCTGAAGAGAATTAATGCAAATTTTACAAACACAAAATAACAGATGAGAACAAATTTCATTATTGCTATCAATGGTTTTTGCAGGGTTGCCTAGAAACCCAGATTCAAATCAGAGGAGCAGCATAGCAAACACTGAGAAAAAAAACCACAAAAAATGCCCAAAACAGAAAACCCTAAAAATCACAGGAAGCAAAGCCAAGGAAAAAAAATCACCCCTCAGGTATTTTTCACCTTATTAAACTGAACTTGAGCTCCTCAACGATTCACCAGTCCCAGGGAATGAGTTAATATTCAGTCTTGATGGAAAATATACAGCATAAAATTCCATTGTATCTTTTGATTTTTTTAGGTTGTTTTGTTTCTGTTCATGTGACAAAAACAATAAAAAAACCCTATTTGATGTACAAGATCTCATCATGTATCACGAAAACAAGAAACAGCTCAAAACCTTACTGCTGCCATACGAATGGTTTGTCTGAAATCCCAGTTCTAAGCTGGTTCTCTTGTAAGTGGAGCCCAAAGCTCTGGTCCAGGCAATGCAGGAAGAGATTTGAAGCATATTCAGAATGGTCAAACCCTTTCTTGTTGTTCAACAGAAACAATAATGACAAGCATAATGACTTAACAATGGCACAAAGATTTTCAGAAGTGAAGACCTACACTTAGAAAATTGTTGGGAATTCTAACAAATGCAAAATTCCCATTACATATAATGATGGCACAAGCCTTTTAAGGATGCTAACAATCATTTAGCCAAGAGCCCGTTATCTTCACAGAACTGCAGGCGAGCAGGTTTTGCTTTAAATTAAATCCATTCAAGTTATCAACAGGTCTGATGGATGTTTCTGCACCAAAGGATGTTCTTCCCATATTTTGAACACAGTTTACTAGTGCAACATACCTGGAAAACTGTTCTTGCAGCCCACGCATCTGAGCCCTGCTCCGCTCCGACTCCAGTGTCACCTCCCGTAATCTTTTTTCACTCTCCAGTCTCAAGTGTCTTTCTTCCTCCAACTCATGTATCAGCTTCTCACGCTGAAAGACCAGAAAGCATTATTTATTAATCATACACATAAAACATGCTTTTAGGGAAAAATTAAGATTTAATTAGGAAAAAAATAATTAAAAAACCCAAAATCATTGCCATAACAATCCAGTCCCATCAGTTTTGTACAGCATGCTACACAGAGATGGAAAGTCTTTCAGAACATCCCATGACATTGAGCTACCCTTACTTGGCTCACTCATAGATGTCACTATACTGAAAAGTAAACACCCACCCTCTCCTGACGAGCTCTTTTCCTTCACCTCCATTCAAAATAAATTAAAAATTATATTTCAGATCTGTGATCACTCTTGTTTGAATGCAGACATGGGAAGCATGAAAAGAGTCAACAGGACAACTTGTCACCCATCCCTTGATGTTTCAGCCTCACAAGCAGGAAAGGACTTGATTCTGCAGCCACTGGTTTTCTTGTTGAGGATCTCTATCAGCAGGACAGAGTCTATTTGAATCTATTTACTGAAATACTATGACAGTGAATATGTTCTTAAAAACTGAGTACCCATCAAATAAATATGAAAGCTATAATAGTGTAATTAATTTTACTAACAGCTCCCAGAGGCAGATAGCATAAGGGTGTTGCAAATTATTACAATATATCAACAAAAAACTCAAGCCACAACATACAGCACTACCTGGATAAACCTACCTATGTCATGGTCTAACCTTTTCTTTAAAAAAGAAAGAACATAATATGAAAAGGTACCTAATGATTTTAAAACCCTATTTAAAAACACGTAAATGTCATTTAAGAGGTGCAGGAGAACTGACTTAAAAGTTATAAAAACTGCTATTGGAATAAAAAAAAATGTATATACAGCCTTTTCTGTGTGGCCCTGTTAAACAGAAACGAAATTAAATTTTTCCTTGTGAGTTTAAATGAAATAACAAATCAATAAAAAGACCCCAAGCATTTTATCTGGTACTATGTCATAGTCAGCGATGGGGTTCCAATGTCTAAGAACAGGTTAAGTCACTGTAAAGCTACAGTGGGTTCACCACCTGTATACTTTGTGCCTACAGAGCAGGGCAACTTGTAGCCTGTCAGACAGCCTGACACGGTTCCATTGCTCACCTAAATTTTCATGACATACCTGCAAAAATGTGTATAAAAATTATACATACAGTTTCATTAGTAAATAACAAAGGTATCTTAATGTTAAGCCATTAAATGGGGGAGACAGGTTATTTGTACAAATCTCACAGCTATAAATCTTACTGGATAATAATTTACAATAGCAGTAACCAAGGGACTGAAAATACGAACATTACCAAGTGGAAAAAGGATCTTAAAGACAGTGATAAATAAGCAGATGCCACAAAGGGAGGTTGCAAAGGTTTAAATGAAATATCTATAAGCTGATGAAAAAATAGGGGGAATTACTCAGAGAACAGAGGGGTTCTGTCTGGTTGGCCATATGTAACACCTGGAAAATGGAAAACTGCAGCGGAGACAAATTACTGGCAAATAAATACGTTGTTCTAGCTAAATGATCTAATTACTGTCCTTAGTGTTACAAGACCTTGTCCTGCCTGTGCTGAGTAATCCTTGGTTTCTGCCACGCAAAGAGCAGAGTTCAGCACCAGGCAGAAGGTGCACAGCAGCTGTACAGAGCATGGCTCATGAAGGATAACTCAAGGCTAATGATATGGGAAGAATATTCACAGCAGTCAGTATTTCTCCTGCTTAGATCCCAGCAATGCCAGCTTCAAAATTATACTGCTCCAGAGGCCCCTGCTGCATACTGTTAGCATCTTCTCTTATAGAGGAATTTCACTGCTGCTAAGGACACATCTAGAGCTCCTAGAGATAGCAAGGAAAATGACATAAAAGAAATAACTTCCACCCAGGAATTAAGAAAACTTTCAGAAGATACTGGTGTCTACAAAAACTGGGCTTAAAACCAAATATGCAACTGTCCTGCAGAAACTGATAAGCCAGCTTGGAGGAAACTCAGGTGCTGCTATGAACATGTGAGTGGCCGAGTGGACTCAAAGCATCTGGCTGTGCCTGAGGTGCTGAGATGCTTTTACCTGATGCAGTAAAAGCTTCACTATGCCAATGGACTGAAGAGCAGAGATTCAGCCATGCCTTCAGCACTCCTTCAGTGTCACTGCAGCCACAATGACCGTATTCTGATACAGCAACTACCTCTGCATGTCGGCTACGCTGGCCATGCTCTTCTCCTCGAAGAAATCTCTCTACATGATGTACAAAAGCAGATCTCCCCATGACAGGAGTGACAAAAGGTGACAACTTTGGAAAGCAGATGAGTATCCCATCCAGCTCACTGGCAGGGTGTTTTGCAGCTTGGTCACAGCCCCTGCCTGTCCTGTGGAATGAGTGTGCTGTCCCTCCACACACAGCTAATCACAACCCCACACTTTCCACTACAGCATTGGATATACAGCAGAGATTCACAAGCCCAAACTTTCCCCCACAGGTCAAAGAGCTATATAAGCTATTTGTGGTTTCATTCACCTCTTGGTGATAGGTCAGATAATGCTGCTGCCACCATTTACTCCTTCTATTCATTTGGGGAAATCTGTATCACCATCCTACACAAAAAGATCAGCATATCCACATGGGTTTTCTTAAGAAGAAAGGATGTAGGAACTACCTTAAGAGAAGTACTCTTAAACCAGCAACAAATTCACATTACAAGAACAGCAACATTACAGGAATGAAATCCCTACATATTAGGAACTTCTGGAATGAGTTAAATGCCCAGTTCCAATTCAGCCACCTCAAGGGCAAGCACCACAACACAGTTTTTGTTATATGAGCATGTACTGTTGCTGTACAAAATTCAGGCTTCTTTCGGGGTAAGGGATGAACAACAAACAAGTCACAAGGCTACAAGACCCGAAACAAAAGTACTGACCTATGGCCCTGAAATTGTGAGTTCTCTTCCCAGCTACTAAAACTCTCCTGTAGGAATGGGGCAAAGACTTGCCCACGGGATAACTGCAACAACACCATCAGCCTTCACTTTCATGATTCAACACAAGAATTTATTGGCAACCTTGCAACGCTTCTGCCATTTCTTGCAAGTGGAAAGTAGATCTGCTTTTAGTCAGATCACAGACATTAAATACTATAAAGTGGGGAGAAAAAGGAGTAAGAGACCATCCACACTTGGGGTGGTCTCCAGGACACAAAACACTCATGTATACTACACACAGAAAGTAGCTCCCAGCAGTAGTGACCTTATCTATCAGAAAAGAGAACTACATTTTTATTCAAACCCAGAAAAGCCATAATGAAGTGTCAGAAAAGAAAAGTGAGCCTAACGTACAGAAAGGCCAGGATTAAACAGATTTTTTTTGTCTCCTGGAAGAAGAAAACATATCCCTGAACTCTACAGAAATTTTGTGCTGTCATAATGCCCTTTATAAGCTCCTCTGTGCTAACCCCACTTTATTCCTGTGAAAAATAAAGGTGTGTGAGAAGAAATGAATGCAAAACTGGTTCAAGGCTTTATAATGAATATAAGCTTAATAGAAAGTGCCATGGGAAGGAAAGGTTAAATAAGAAAAGTATGATGTGAAATGCATCATTCATTTTAACACCACAAAAATCATTGCCATTTTCCAATGAAGTTATGTGTTCCCACTTGCCAATTCCCCTTTAATTGCAGGTTCTTCCCTCCATGAGCTCCACTCAAAGTATTTTCCCCTGCTTTCTCTCCTTGCCTTCTGCAGCACAGCTGTACCCTTCTCCCCTTAGAAGCATAACCTTTACTTCACTCCTATTTCCCTTTTTCAGCATCTCTAGACAGCCTGACTTTCATCACACCACCCTGTCAAATTTCTGATAACTTTCCAAAGAGGCAAAAATTTTATGTGAACAAACTGGAGAGAAAAGACAGGGTTAAGTAAACCCTACCAATACTTTTGTGGAAGTACCAGAATATTTTAACATTGAACAAATACTACTTGCAATTACTTTTTCAAGAACATTTCAGCAATCAAGTTTCACCAGCTACTCATTATGCTCGTGAGCCAGTGTTTGCACTTCAGCGAGCATCTTTCTTGTGTAGCTGTGGAAATGTTCGTGTCAAAATGTTTCATTTCTCATCCAGTCAGGGACATGTACCACACATTAAGTCATCTTCTCAAAGTTAAGGAAGGAATCCAATTTGAGATACTCACGATCAAAACAAAACGCACGAAAACTATTTATAACTGGATTGAAAATAACACATGGATTTGACAGCAAAATATGTTTTGTTCCCCAGCACCCCATGAAGAGACCAAGACACAACACTTATTCTCAGAGTTGCTGGTTAATAGCCTTGCTCTTGGTCTAAGGACCGACCCTGTGCAGCCATAAAAGTGTCTCCTGAAAGGAGCTCCATCGTTTACGTCTCCTTTAACTCCCTTGGGAGGATTCACAAATGTCAGCACATGGTTCTTTCACGTTCTACGAAACTGCAAATGCCTTGTCTGTTAAGTGAGGGAACAGGAACGTGGCTGGGGCGGGTGGCAGCCCTGGGAGGCAGACGGCAGCACATGGTGCACAATGGGCCACTCGTTTCTGAACAGCCTGGCACCCAGCACGCAGAGTGAGCATGTGGCACATTGAGGTTTTGTATGGAAAGGCTGCCATCTTACCACTTTACCCTTTCAGGGCTATTTCACTGTTAACTTTAAATCTAGACATGGATGGTACTCAAGCCTTCCAAGTCAGGGACTTGGAGTTTTAACTCCTTCACCTGTCACTGCGGGTGCAAGCAGCAGATGTCTCAGTGGAATGGCAGGACCAACTCCATGGCAACACTTCTCAGAGAAGTACTTGGGGCTTTCTCCCCACGAGGGTCAAGCATTTCAGCAACTCAAGCAGATGTCTCACTCCAGAGGGATGGTCACGGAGAGACTTCAGCCTGCATCCCTAACACCCTGTACCACTTCATAAGGGAATCAGACTCCCCAAACTGCACTTTGCTGTTTCCAATCCATCTTTTCTTTATGTTATCCAAATCTATTTTAACAGGCAATACTTTAGCCTACCCGACACCAAGTCAGTTTTGCCTGTGAGGTTAAATGGTGAGCGATCTCCCTGTCTTTATCTTCATTTACAAGATTTTCAGTCATTTTCTGTCCCCTGGGGGCCACTGAGGAAGGAAAGCGAGGGCAGGGCTGACCCGAGGCTGAGGTCAGCCCACCACACCAGAGTATTTTATTCCTAACTTTTTAATATATCTTTCACATATCATCATACCACTCCTTTGATCAATAATGTTACTATATGCTAAAGAAAAAATGTGCCTGTGTGTCAAGATTTAAAACTACAGTTAACTGCAGCTGAAGAATTAGAGGGACTGGGTAAACACATGCCATGCATGCTATACAGGCCATTGGTATTCATCAGGGAGACAGCCCAACCCTTACATAGGACCCCTCCTTCTGTTTAGCTTATGTTTGAGCCTTGTGAAAAGCAATTCTTCAGAACAGCTAGATGTAACCAGACTGATCTGTTCAAATATGAAAAACATCTGAAAAGAGGCACACTGAACCTTACCATTAAGGTTACCTTATCAGTAGGGTACAAGGCTACTGTTTAAGTAGAAATAAGATCCCTCTGTATTCTTGATTTTTCTTTGCTTCCCCAGTGTATCATAAGAAGGGGCTTGCTACGGTACCCCTAATTATGCTAACATGGGAGCACTGTTTTGTAAAAACTTCAATATGAGAATATTTAGCACAGGCTTAATGTTGCTCAAATCAGGCTAATAACCTTCACATTAAATTTTTAACAACTATTTTAAAGCATTTGCTAAAGAGAGTCACAATTTCTGTGTAATTAATATTGATTTCAAAGAGATATTTTGCAATGAATTTAAATGATGGGAAGAAAAGACTAAAATAGTTTTTGTTTAGAATTTGAAGCACCATTAAGTCATTGATAATCTAAACCGAGTATTTCTGTGTTTACTTTTAATGCATTTTCTGATGCTATGCATCTGACACCTTGCCATAAAAGTCATAATTTAATAGAAAGAATCATAGCATGGTTTACAACACAACATCCTACGAGCCAGAGAGAATATAGCCACAAAAGTAGACAACAAAGAAAACAGAATGATGCAAACAAAGAGCAACTACTAGAAGTGCACTAAAATTAGTTTTTCTAGCAAGTCAATACTGTTACGAATAAATATGTACATTCAAAGTACTCAAGGCCAGTATTTTATCATCCTTGTTAGGCCACTTTGAAAGACTGCTGCAGACAGGAGCCATAGAAAAGCCTGGGACAAGAGGTGAGAGAGGGATGGTGAAACAATTCGATTTTTCAAGAATTAATTATGAAATATTAATTGAAACAGAAACTGGAATCTGCCACTTGGTCCCTCAGTTGGCTTAACAAAGAAAGTCATTCTTTCCGATGCAATGAATATTTAATTCCCCCAACATGATGCATGGTGATCAAATGGTACTTGTTCAAGTGTCACAGAACATACCTGAGCCCAAGCTGCCCATGGCTGAAGCTGTTGGGTAAAGGGAAACACAAATGCTCTCAATGCTACAGGTATTTTCTGAGAGCTTTTTTGGGTCCTGCAAATAAAACCGGCCAAGGAATCCAAGTTGGTCTACCCTCATCTCTCTTACACAGAAGGTGGGTGAGATCTCTTTAGTGTGGTCACCTCCAGAGACAGATGGACCTGCCTGTCACCCTCCTGCAAGGCCCAAGGGTCCCACACAGGGACTCTCCCTCTAAACTCCGACTGTACAACCTGGTCCCAAAACCAGCACACAGGAGACTATAGTCCTCTGTCTGTCTAAACTTATTTCACTCACAAATGACAAGAAAAAATGTGATTACAAGAACAAAGAGCATATGTCATTTTTTATTTCATCATACATTGCACTGGGTACTGTATTTTCATTCAAATTAAAATGAGTCAAACTTCAGTGTCCTTTGTTTGCTACTCATCGATCGCTGTTAAACCAAATGTTTCTCATTCTGTGATCAATACTTCTCTGCAAAAATAAACCCAGGCACTGACAAACAACTTTGCAGAACATTGCAGCATTCCTTGTAGTGGACTTTGTCAGCATGAAAAAACATTATCCAAAAGAATGGGGAAAAAAGAAGGGCATTGCTTATTGTGCTTATTACAATTTTTACAGGCTGCTTACAGCTGAATCATTTTACTGAAGCAAGACTTTATTAAATTAGCCAGCTATTGAAACCAGAGCTTTCTGACAGTGGCAGTTAATACGCCTTTCTCCCTTGGTACTCTTTCCAGCTACACTGGGAATACTGACAAATACACTTAAACACCCAGAGCCTTTCCAGGGATGAAGTTAAAGGTGTATTTAAAGCATACTGAAGCATTAAGGTATAAACAATAATAACACAAGCACTTGGAGGGTTCATGGAGGGAGAGGTAGCTTTATTTCCACGTCTCTTCAAAATAATGAAGTTAAGGGTGAGGTTGTGTGATTGCTTTTGCAATCAAAATGAATTATCTTTCACCTGACACAGACTTGTACTACTATGGAAGAAATTTCCTTGATTTATATTAAGCCTCTGTTTTTTCCCCCAATTATTTTATGATGTAATCATTTTCCCTAAACTTATTCCTGCTACAGCTCTGCAACAATGAGATATAAATAGTATAAAAAGCAGTATCCTAATTTTAGGCTGGTATCTCCTAGATTTTCATACCAGTAAGAAAAAATGATGGTTCTTTAGAAAAGCATTTTGCTCTCAGAATGACAGGCTGCCCAAACAAACCAGAAAAATCTGACACCAAATAATTTGTATCAGCATTTTCTAAAACTGCCCTGAAAACAGTTAAAATTAAACAATTTGAAGCAAATAATTTATTTCCCACTATGAAATTTTTATATGCTAACACATTAGGCCTTAAATCAGACCAGCACATGTATCCCATGACTTTCAGATCTAAACTTCAAGGTTTGCTTGGCTCTAAGATGAATTGCTAGCTTGGAAAGGTTTATTATTATTAGTGATACACACTTTATATTCTTGGGTGATAACGCTGCTCCAGAGCAATTCAAGTAAATTAGAAATGTTGCTTGGTGTAGTTACTCCTTCTGAACAAAACAAGTTGCTAGCTTTCATTGTGCACTAGCTCAAAATTGCCACCATGTGGAGGGACAGCAACTTAATTTAGCATTATTTATACTGCACTGATATGGTTTTAATTGCACCTGTACGACAGAATAACTGCACTGCTGAAGCTCCTTTATCATCGCGAGCCTGCAATTAATCTGAATTAGGAAGTTGTGAACCTGAATTAGTTGGAGTTGTGATAACGTTTATTTTACAAGAAAAAAACAAACAAACTAAAGAACTCGTAAAATTTTATGGCACAGAGCTAGATAGGGAGCACCAGTGTCTGCCCGTCACTTCCAAGAGCTCTGAAAGGGATCTCTAACTGCCCAGCAACTCTTTTAATTCCACAAAACACCCAATGACAGGCCAAGCAATACATACTTTGAAAATCCCGTTTCCTTAATAAAACTATTGCTGTTTATTCAAATTCACAATTGGTAGCCCAATTCTGAAGACTTGAATTATCTTCAGTTCTTAGCATGATTAATTTGTTCCATTTTAGACATTATTTTCTTATAGTTGGAGGGGTGTAGAGAGAATACTTAGTGAAACTGGAAGTCCCACATAGTCAGATCACAGAATTTTTTTTAATTATTAACCTTAAAATGATAACACTTTAAAAAAAAAAAAGAAGATTTTGCAAATGTAATTGAGCTTCTAATAGCTTCTACAGACAGCAATTAAAGAAATCTCATTTCTCTAAATTAAGCATAATGAAATGTTTTTCAAGTTCAAATAAAAACTTGAACACTATTAAAACACGCATAATCTGTATGAATACCTAGTATTCAGAAGTGTGAGGAAAAAACCCTCTGTTGATACCAAAATAAGAAATAGTGGTATTATTAAGTGGTACATTATTAATGTAAGAAAAAAAATTTCCCTGAAACGTCTTAGATTATAATGGCTAATTATAATTCCAAGCCCTTTGCTACACTTCTGTTTTTTTGTAAGGTGACTTGATTTGTATGAAGATTTCTAACCAAGCATAAAGCTCTTTGCTTGTTTTTCGTATCAGGTATATACTATCACTTCTTACTAAAAACAAGTTTTATAAATTCATTTGCAAACAAGCAAAAATCACCAGTCTGTGTCAGTTTGTTTCCCACTTGTTTGATTCCAGAAAATTTGTAGTAATGGCATTTGAACCATAAAACAGCACAAAAGAACTTGCAAGAGCCAACCCACCTGGGCAAACAGTATCAGCTGTTTGATTCACCTACAATTTCCTATCAGATCCGCAATTCTGGAACATTTCCTGAAGGGATATCAATGCAGCAATGCAAGAAACAGAAGGTAAAACCTTGTCTGGCAAAACTGGTGTAAGCTCCTGGTCACAGAAATACAACTGCAGTTTTGCAGTTTGAGTTCTTCATAAGACCAAAACTGTACTGTGAATAAACAAAACTGGCACCAAAACATAAAGTAGTAACACAGTTTTAGTCTGCATTTACACATCTAAATACCTCATAGGCTCCAAGAGCTACATTCACAGAGTTGAATGTTCTACTGATGACAGACTGCAAGCCTCTCCAGTCGCTTTCCAGTCTTATTTAAACAGGCCATGGGAGTGAACTCCCCACTCAAAAAGATTAGAAATAAATGAGGTTCAAGAAAAATCCAGATTCAAGAATATGTCTGATCTCATGGGATATTGACTATATTTGGGTGTCAGAAACTCCCTCTTGGATCACAAGTCTTGCAGTGAAAGCCAGAAGATTTGCCTGAAGTTCTCTTAAGCAGTTCTTTGGAATTCTTGTGACCTACAGCAATGCTTTAAAAACAACTGTACACTGTAGAGGTGCACGAGATGAGCTCTAGGCCATATGATTTGGGGTAGTTTCCACATTTGCATTGGCTAAGATTTCATTTAATTTTTGATATGGCATCAGTTTCTTTTATGGTCAAGTAATATGGTCAAGTAGTATCTGCAGTCAGTTTGAATGCAGTTTCAGCCTAGAAATAAACTTGAGGAGGAAGGAGGGAAGAGATTCCATGAGCTCTGTAAACAAGGGAACCCCATGGGTGATACTCTTTCAAAATTAAGACAGTTTTCCAAAGGAATTTTTGAAATGCAGGCATTTTCCACATCTTGTCTACACTGTTTGCAGTGTCTGTAAAAGATAATCCCATGAACTACGGCAG
Source organism: Margarornis squamiger (assembly GCA_035222235.1). Lineage (NCBI taxonomy): Eukaryota > Metazoa > Chordata > Aves > Passeriformes > Furnariidae > Margarornis > Margarornis squamiger. Next base: position 6,712,882 of record JAWWTY010000160.1, on the reverse strand, counting down.
ACAGTGGTCAGCTCAAGACTCAGATTTGTCAAGTTCTTTTTAACCAGGTAACAATATTTTGATAAGCCACTATGTAAACATTACTACATAACAGTATTTTTGGCATACTTGCAAATGCCCATGAAGTCTAGACAGAGTGGGATCAGAGCGAAGACGTGAATTTGCAGTCATACTGGACCCTCATTTCTGAAACACTGCCACCTGCCTATTTAAGGAGAACTTGCTACAGTGGAATAGTGCCCAGCAGAATTCAAACACAGTCTATGAAAGGGCAGAAGACAAGGAACAGGTAAAAAGTCAGTAAAGCTGACATGTCACTCAAGCCATGCTGTTTCCACCTGGTATGGATTTAACCTATGGGATCCACATGAAGCAATGCAGTATCTGCAGTATTTATTGCTAAACTTTCTAGAGTGTGCAATGAAGGGATGCTGGCCCAGAGCACCAGTAACAAGGAGGACCCAGCCACCAGGTTTTCTGTGTAATGGCAGAAGAGGTCACTGCCCCAGACTGATCACTCCCGGACACTGGCTGGAGGTCACCAGCCTTTCCAGTCAGCAGAGAACCACCTGAGGCTCAGCTGAGCCCCTCCCAGGCTTGCTTTGAAGTAACCTGTGGAAGGCAGCAGAAGATGAAGCACCAGCATAATCCCTACCCCCTGCACAGGGGTGACAGTAACACCCTGCAGGGACACAGTGACATCCGAAATGACTCCTGCTTATCTGCAGAGTCCGTGTGTCTGCCTCCTCTGTCACTGACCAACATGTTCTTCAGATGATAGGCATGGTTCCTGTTCTAAAGGACTGAATGCTCACAGAACAAACAGGCACGGGGCTGAATTAAGCACTTTCCACTTGATCTGTGTTACTGAGATAGGAGTTAGGCAGCAGGATAAGCATTAGAAAAAAACCCCCACACTTCTAAGAGTTTTACTTGGCTTTAACAGATTGGTCAGTGGAACTCTTCTCTGTTGCTCCAGGGAGCTCTGGGATTTACTCACAGAGTATGATAGCGTGTGTTTCTTGTCCTAATGCTGGGGAGTGTTACGGCTTCCTCACTTTCTGGACTTCTCATTAATGTATTTTTATTTCCTGCTACTAATCGGATCACACAGAGGTAACTGAAATAGATCTAAGGCTAAAGAAAATTTTTGAAGCTGGGAGAAGCAGAACTTAACCATTCCAGTCATGAGAAGTGGCTCAGAACAGTTTGCAGTGTCACCAGACCCCCACAGATCTGGGATAGGCCAGTATTTAAGTTTTCACATACACTCTTCTATTTGCCTTTCTCAGCAACATTCAACACCTCCGGCACCACTACTTTGCTGCTAGCTACCTTTGCCTAGAGCATTTCTTTTCCTCAGGCTCTTTACAGAATTGCTCATGAACATGTCAGATCTTATTACAATTTTTTCTGTGTTCACTTGTAGAGTCCATTTATGGCTGGTAAGGAACTGCAAAAAAAGACACCTTATTTACTCAGCTGCTCCTTGCATGTATTCCAGAGTCCTATTACTTTAGTTTTCTGACAAATGTGTCTCTTTTTGAGATTTCCTCCTTTAGCACTGTGGGCACTGCTATAGGCAGGAGGGAAATGCTGTGGTTTTCCTGTTGGTTGGGGCATCTTCGACAGTATTTTTAACAGAGCTGCCGCTGCAAAATCTTTGTTAGTGCTGACAATGCACATATGCAGAAGAACTGACTCAATTTTCAGGGGCCAATCTGAGTCTGAATGTCTGGTACATGGCAGAACTTGAATAAATAACAATTTTGCATGCTGTTATTAATTCGTTCACTGGTCAAACTGGAGTAATTAAAAGACTTTGTCTCCACCTGATATCATTTTGCAGTATCACTTTTCAGTAATAGGTTCACTTGAATGTCTGTTCTTGTTTCCATGGACCAAATTCAGCTCAACTTTAAGTGCCACCATTCCACTCCTTTAGTTCCCTTTCTTACTAGAACAGGTAGGCTGGATACACTTCTACAGCAGGAGGTCAAGAAAAAGATATAAAAACTCTGACACTTACTTCTCTGGTCTTAATTTCTTTGTTAATCTTTTTACATAGGATGTAACTGTTCTGTTGTATCTAACCATACTTATTCTAATTGTTAATTGCACTTAATCATATACACGTCTCATTTAAGACATAACAAAAAATATTTTTTTTTCAAATTAACAGTGAGTGTTGACAAATGTAAATGTTAGTTTTATATTCTTGGGAGAGAAAAATGTAAAGATGGTTCTTTTCCTATAGAAAATACTAGCCACTAAAACCAAGGAGTGCAGCTCTCCCATCTTCTGACTCTCCCACCTTCAGCACTAGTTGAAAAAAATGAGCAACTATTAGGCTAGGCAGAAGTTCTGTTCCTCAACAATAAAGACACATAACCATGTAATTAAAATTCAGGACACTCCATGTGCATCCTCTACCACGTAGAGCACTGGAACAGCAGTCAGGAGAGTCGTTCTGAATTTTTTGGTACATTTTGGCCAGCACACCAAGGTTTCACATCACCTCCACACACAGCTCCCTCATCTTTCACCGGGACAGATGCTCTGGAAAAGCAGGAGAGCAACCCCTCTCCCCTGGATCAGGACAGCTCAGCAAGACTTTAAAGGCTCCCTGAATCACAGCTGTACCAGTTTGTCTGTCCAGTGGGTACAAGGAGAATGAAGAGTGGGTTAGCAAACTCTATGTAATTATATAGTCTTTAAGCTTTGGCAAGTAATAAATTCTGCTGCACATCTGCAGTACAGGAAATTTGCTCTTCACCAGTGCTTCTGGGGACTCCTGTAATGTATTACTAAAACAAACAACTCCTGTCACTCACTCAAGCCGTCAAGTTTGACATCAAATTCAATACAGGAGAAATATGAACAAACTTGTTTAAATGGGGCTGAGAAGAACCACCAGAGCTGCACTGACTGTGCAAGCAGAGAGAAGCAGAGCTGAGTTCCTGGGAATCAGATGCAGAAGGGTTTGGTTCAGCTCTTCAGCTGTTGTGGGTTCACAGAGGTGAATGCCATTGAGTACTAGTGGTCCTCTCCTGTCCAGGCAGTAAGTTCTAATTCAGTAGCTACATGGAAAGAGCAAAACTAAGAAAAGTTTCTCTTTCCTGTCTCTGTTAGATTAAACACATTTCCAGAGCTGATATTCTTGTTTCCCAGAGTTCACAAGGGTGTTTCTGCTGACCAGCTTGTGTTCCTTCTCAAACTCTTCCTTCTGAAATGCATTAGATTGCATGTGTTCTTCACACCTCGACTGTCACTCACCTCCTCTAACCTATTTCAGCTTGTGGACAGGTTTCCCTTATCCACTCATGGAATATACAACTGCTGGAAACCTACCTTTATATTAACACAGCTGACAACTCTCACAGTCTACTTTTAGTATGAAATAAATTTTCGGCTTCTCATTAGTGCATTTATTTTCTGACATACAAGTTTTCCCTTCTGAGGTAGTTTATTATGAATGACATCAGGAAATAGTTCATAAAACAAGATTTCCAATAACCACCTGGAAATTCTGACCTGCTCCTCCAGCAACACCCACCGAAAAAGTTTCTTAAATGGAAAACTGTGCCAGTCACTGCCGCAGGGCACTTTTTAATACTTACTACCAGGAACAGGATGTTCCCAAGAGATAATAATTTTCCTCCAACACTCAAAAATCATTTCTAAATAAGCAATGTCACCATGGATGCCAATCACAAATGTGCATCGTAAAGATGTAATTACAAAATGACAGTTGTGTGAACTGTGCATACTGAGCCAAATCCCCTCTCAGTATTCATCCCAAGCTGCTGGGCTGGGACTATTCATGGCACACCAGCACCTCAGGATCCAAGCAGCAATCAGCACTATTTAGAAGCCCAGTAAGACCCTGATTCTTCCCCAAAGAGTTCACTGCCTACACAGGCAACAAACAAACAGTGGAAGAGTCAGCTTGTTTTGCAAATTAGCAATTTAGATCAGAAATTAAGTCTTTGCAAGATTATAAAGGATTTAGGTGGTAAAGGCAATTACAGTCCTTGTAGGACACCAAAGTTAAAGAACATGACCCTTAATGAATGTAGAGGAGTTTTAAACATCTGCCTGTTTAAAGTCACAGAGCAAGGTGCTGCACAGCAAGGAAAGCCACTTCACAGCCAGGTAAGGTCCTGTATCAGGCCTGGTACTTTCATTAGTTTCCAGACTAACTACAGAGTGCATCATGCCCAGCAGTATGGAAATAACACAATCCAAACATCACAGTCATTCCCACAGTCTAGACAGTCTCCTCTTGCAGGACATGCAAGCAAGTCTGATCACCAGTTCCAGACTTGGAAAACTATGTCATGAGATCTTCATTATGAAAGATCCCATAGAATATCAAAAGATGCCTTATCACAATGCAATGGACATGGAGCCAAAACAAACAGAAAGTATGTAAAAGCAAATTCCTGACAAAGCAAAAACTGATTTAAAGTTTATGAGACTAGAGTAGGGAGAGAAAAGAGAGGAAGACTCAGAGTTGCTCAAGTTGTATGAATCTGTACAAAGCTACACAAGTTTAGTATAGGAAGATACTACTTCCTTACTATGTTTTAATATTTCTCTTAAATCTTGGAGCAAAGAGAGGGATGATTGTGCTCTGCCAAGAAAAAAGAACAAAAGAGCTCATGGAACTTAATGGCACAAAGAATACTGACAAGTTCAAAACTTGCTCAGCTGAGCTGCGACTGGTTTTCCTGTCTACCAGCAAAGTGTTCAGTGGTCAGAAATGGGCCAACAGTTTTTCCCAGTTTCTGTTTTCTCTCTTTTATTCACCCCAAACAGACTATTTTCTGTTCCTACATACATATATTTTGTCTCTGCCAAGAGGGAACTGGACAAGACAACAGGACCTTACCATGCTCTCTTGGTGCTATGGATCAGGGCTCCATCAGGCTGGATGCTCAACAAACTCTTGTTGCAGTAAGGAGTTTTTACTCTAACATGAGGCAATTTAAAGCACTGCTTGAGCTGACTTGTTCCAAGGGTCAGCACCAACTGCATGGAACAAGCTTCAGGAACACGGCATGTGTTTAAATAAATGGGCATTTAATGGAAGTAGCAACTGAGCAACTACTGAGCAATACTCTTGGCACATAAATCTTGTCCTTCCTTATAGAGAAACTTTCTCTCCCTCCTGGTAACTTTTTCTGTCCCACTTAGGGAAAAAAAACGTTATTCTTCTAGACCCAGACAAAAAAACCCCTCAGTCTGTGAAGGGACTAGTGCCACATCTCACAAAAAAATATAAATCATCAGAGTGATGTTGAAGTTCACCTTGAGATGACAACAAAAAAGACATTACAGACCATACTCCCTGTGGAGTAGAAATGCTCACCTCCCCCAACGGGCTTGATTAGACTGGGGTGAAGTTGGGGAACTGGTATTTCTGCACCGTATCATCCTCTCTGCCATGCTTTAGCTGTACTTTACAAGGGAAATGAGCAACAAGCCCAAATCACCACGAGGGCTACTGTAATGCACCCCACAGAACCCCAGAAGAGCTGATACCAGTATGGAAACAGCAGGAAAAGGGTAGAATTGCTGCAAAGGCTATTGTGACCAGTTTTGAATCAGCAGACTCAAATCAGTAAGTATTTAGTCTCGGAAGCGGACCCCCATGATTTCAGAGTAAAACCTGAAAACACTAGAAAAGAGGTTTATTTTTAAAAAAAAGCCCAACAGGTATGAACCAAGTCTTAAGAAGATAAATTAATGGATTTTTCTTTGTTCTCTGAAGTAACAATGGAATCAGACCTTTTACAGTAACAGTTGATGGTATTATAAATCCTATAATAACAGTTCAACTAGCACAAAAAAGAAAAGAAAAAGAAAAGAAAAAGAAAAAGAAAAACCAAGCAAAAAGAGCTAGTGATTTCTTTTACTCCTTGTAATACACTAATTTCCCCAGCTACTTTGAGAATATATCACAGCAGTTTCACTACTACTAATCTGTATAGATTTACCTTCTGGTTTGCATAAAATTCAAACTGTTGTCCCAGTGCATACATTCACCTTTCCTCTTCAGAGCCTCTTCAGAGATGTTGTGACTAATTCTGTCCTACCTGAGATCCCTTTCTTGCAAGGGATAAAACCGGCCCATAAATGTTCTGCCTTTTCAGCCTGCAGATCTGTGGCTCTATTCAGGTCATCCTTGCAAAAATATTAATCCACTGAGTGTGTGGCTTACTCGAGTCAACTCCTGCCATTGCCTGGAGGAGCTCAGGATTGCAGAGCTTAACCTTTGATATGAAAATGGCTTCAATTCACTGTTATTAGTGCATGGGCACATCACTCCTATTAGGCAGTGAGGTATTGCCTAGAGCAGGATACATCTGCTTCTAGTCATAAAGCAGGATTTGCTCCATGCTGGAGCCAAGTGCCACTCCGATATCCATACAGCCAGAGATGCTGTGAGACTGCATGTGCCCTTTCTGTATTTGCACATCCTCTGCCTTTGTTATCTATAAATGGCAATTTCTACTGGAGGGCAGTTTAGCTGATATGACAGGCTTTCTACAGATTGTCCCTGTTTTTCTTTCAAACATTATATAAATGCATTTTGATGTTTGGTTGGCTTTTTTTTTTTTCCCCCCTCATGTTCAGTGATTCTTACATAATGCTGTTTGACTTTTTTTTTTTTTTTTTCAATTTTTACGTCGACTAAATCCTTGCAGAAGCCTGCTGAGGGGACAGACCACTTCGGTGAGCCCCAAGCTCAGCGGCAAAACTCAGTCCTGCTCCTTTGGATATAGCGCTGATCTTTCCGTTCCGGTGGCTACGGACAACACAGCGTGGGCAAGCAGAGCAAAACCCACCAACCCTGCGGACGGAGCATCCCTCTCTTTGGAATGGCGAGGACCAGGAGCCCGTTCCCGGCCCCGCGAGTCGGACCGGGCTCGTTTCCCGTGGCTGCAGCGCCCTCTCCTGGCGCACCCAGCCGTGTGTGTGAACAGCGAGGGAAAACCCTTTGCAACCCCTTCGTGCGGAGCTCGGCGAGTGAACCTGGCTTTGAACGAACCCACACTTTGAAAGGCAGCCGGCTCCGAGCAGAGGCAATCAGGCTGTCGTGGGAAAATGTCTGTTCAAAGGTATCGTCAGGTTGAAGCCGCAGAGAATCCTTAAATTCGTAAAATAAAAAAACCTGAAAATATCTATGTATTTGCAAATTTGAACCAAATGACAAAAAAACATGCCCGGGACACGAGGTTTGATTTTAAAACCACTGAAGATAAAACTGCAAAGTTGTGAATGAGGACATTTGGCCTAAGGAAGTATGAACAACTAATGAGGTCCAGGAGCATTAAACTAGCCTTGTAAAGAATTTCAATAATCATTATTGATGCTAAAACTACTACTAATGTCACTGAGTTTTCCATGAGGTCTGCATGATGAAGTTTCTCAGAAAAAGGAGCCAGACAGCATGGCTAGCTGTGTATAAATACACAGCTTCACACAGAGGGCAGCACAAGGGTCAGATTGCATCTTTTTGGTTTCAGATATTTAATATTCAAAGAGACATTGCAAAACAGCTACTTTGCCTCCCTCTCTCTCTCTTTCTAATTAAAACACAGATAGATGCTTTCGTAGATGTAAGGACACAGAAGTTGGGAAGGACAATTTAGCCTTTCGTATCTCATCTTTAACACTTCATTTATTACTAAATATCCTCTATTTTTAAATGACCCGGGTGCTGCTGCAACAACAGCCTTCCCCGGCGCCGGAGGCGATGGCAGAGATTCATCACGCCAGCGACAGCGAGCGCCTCTGTGCTCGTGGCAGTACATTGTGCTGCCATCTGTAAGAGCCTGGCTCAGGAGCAAGCTCAGGATTCCCTCTCCTCTGTCAAAGCAAGGTACGTAGTGCAGATGTTAGGAGCTGGGCCTCGGAGCACGCTGACCACGCTCCTGCTCAGAGGGCTCCCTGCTAGCTGATTGATGGGGCAGCATTAACACCAGCTGCGGTGCTGAGCACAGAGCTGGGATGGTGGCCTGAGTTTCAGTGCCCTTGGCAGTGCTGTGCACCAGGAGAGGTGAATGTGGCTCCCAGGAGAGGCACAATTTCCTATACTCATGGGTTGCCTCTATAACTGTACATTTTCAGCTTCCTGCAAGAGAAAAACACCACATGGAGATTTGGCTTTCTATTTTCAACTTCATTTCATTCAGCTCAATAAAGCATCATCAAGCCGGGGTCTGACCTTGTCTTTTTTTCTCACCAAAAAATACCACACACATTAGAAGCCTGAATTTGAGCAAAAGAGCCAACAACTGAAACTACATACAAAACCCCCAGGAGTTTGGAAAGCTGAGAATACCAGACTTTCTACTGATTTTAATAAAATTTCAGTAAAGACCTTTTCTGCACTTCAACACATCCATCTCCAGTTTGGCAGCGCGTGATGAGAGGGGGCAGATCTTTTCAAAGCTGATTACAAGTTCTGTTTCAATCTGGAAAAAAGACTGGATTGCACTTCCCATGGTTTTGTAAGAGGCTGTTACATATACCTAAACACATTACTTTAAAGAAAGTTGTAGCAACACAAGTGACTCAGTTCCTTGCAATAACGGGACATTTTACTGACACTGCGAGTTTTTTCATGCCTTTTCTTTTTACTTCTTCCACTCTTTATTTAAAAACTTGCAGTCTCCACTGTTTTACTGCAAAAACTGTTTGTAAAGCAAGAATTGTGCTGATCACATCAAAACTCATTAATATAACTTGTTTTTCCATTATTAGCACCATCTGAGCCTGTTGAAAGCCTTAACCAGGGCTTTAATTTTTCCACAGAGAGCTTTAAATTAATTAGTGGTTTACATGCTAACAAAGAATCTGATACATTCATAAATCAATCTAATGCAGAAGGATTACCAGAGGGTGGAAACCTATTCAGTGGGGACCTCACATTCACTTAACATGGTGGGTTTTTAACAAAAGGGTGCAGGTGTGGAATAGACGGGTACCAGGAAGAGCCCATGATAATCACTTTGCATCACTTAAAAACGCAGCAGGACACATGGTAAATCAGAGCCTAGGGCCCACCCTAAGTGAAACCCATGTAGATATAAAAGGCAATATCATCCCACTTTAACCTTCACAGCTAAATTGCCAGAGTGGTACAGTTTCTTTTATGTAGGTTACAGGCCACTGAACTAATGGAAAATAGAGTCGAATCAAAGGACTTGGATGGAAAGTACAAACTAACTAAACTGTGTAACATAGATATTAATAGAGGTATCAAATAAAAATTTAACATTTTTTCTGTCAAGTTATTAAAACATGGCACAATTGTCTATACTTTTGGCTCATTTTAGGCTTTTAAAATAGTTTCTGCTAACACAATAATTACTCTGTCAAAAGAACTCTGTCATGTAACTGTGGCAGCACTTTTCTCATACTTCTCCTAACCTTTGTTCACTGTTAAGAAAATTTCACCAAAATGAACACTTTTCCTGGTCATGTTTTATGTCCAAAAGTCTAAAGTCATGGACTTAAAAAAAATACTTCAATGACTAAAGCGTTTTCAGTCTTTACTATGTTTTGAAATAAACTTGTGATCTGCTTTGAAAGATGCTTATTTAAATTATGGGATCTCTGTCACCACAGACACCTGCACAGCCCCCATCAAATGCAGTAAGAACTGTACACAGACAAACTGATTGTCTCCTTTTCCCTTACAAAATGGTTAAATATCCTTGATGAGTCAGAAGAGACATGACTAAGAAAACTGTGAACAGGCACACTACACTATGAAATTAAAGACCATGAGTGACAGGAAGAGCCAAAAGCAATCCCACCTCAGTGCTGCTTAAACTTTCAGGAGAAGGATTAGCAGTAAGTAATTTTGCATTTTGATAAAGAATAATCAGTATTTACTTATGGTGGCTCATAAAATAAAGAAATCTGAGCGACTGTTAGGTATTCTGTGTGAATTACTGTATTTGGCATTGATTTTATATATGTGTCCACCTTGATGCACCTTGTGATGCTGGGTGAACTCAAGCAGGACAAACAGGGAAAACCACTGCACCACATGCCCTTCCAGCATGCAACTGGCAGGGCAGCACACACAGGGCCAGGGCACACACTCCCTGCTCACCCTAAAAATGAGTGTGGTTTACATAACGTGGTCACCTCTTTGCTCTGTGACAGCAAAACCCAAACAATGTCGGGGGTTTTTTTAAGAAGCAGGATACACGAGTGGGTATTAAATGAGGTGCCATCCTGCCAAAGGCTTGTGTGATGATTTGCACAGTTCCTGGGATGCAGGGCAGCAGTGTGGCAGCACAGCTCATCGTGCTTCCTGCCCTGCTTCACGCCTGCTGTAAGAAATGCTGTCCACAAGACTGAGCGAGGCAGTGAGGATGGCACTGAAGGTGGCATGTGCTGTCACCTGCGCTCCTCCCAAATGAAGGAGTTGCTTCCCTGGAGACCTTCACGCTGATCTAACCAGCACAACAAACAAAATCAAAACGGGAGCAAGGAAAGGCGATTAGCTAATTAGTGATTAAATAAAGCGGTGGCCCGTCCCTGGCAGGGAGGCTGGGGGGGGTGCCATCCCTTTGATCCCGAGTCGCAGCCAGTGACAGCACAGCAGAGCCCCTCGGGCGCCCTGTGGCTGGCTGGTCCCACTGCCCAGCCTCCTCCCCACGAGCCCCAGGGGACTCCCTGCTGTCCCAGGGGATGTCCATCACACCAAAAAGAGCAGCACATGGCCTTTGGCACCCTGTGGGCAGGCTGCTGGCAGCCAGCGCTTCTCCAGAGGAAGCCTCGCCGTTTGCCAAAGGCTTGCTTGCCCAGAATCCCTCGCCGAAATTTCGCCACGAATGTTTGTAAAGTATTTGCTCCAAACCCAGTATGTGCTGCTGGCTCCTCACTGCATGCCCTGACAATGCAGCTACACAGCTTACTTCATCCCTGGCCTCCTCTCGTGTTCAAATACTCCAGTCCCTGAACCCTTAGCGCTCTTGTACTGCTCACAGCCCAGCAAGTTCATTAAGGTTAATTAATGACTGCTGTGTTTCATATTAAAATCACCAGCTCTGAGCTCTGAGACACAAAGAACTTTCCATACATCAACGGCTTCAAAGCAATTGTCTCTACAGGGGCACTTGCCCTCGGCTCTAGTTGCAGGATAATTGTGTATATTATCCCTCAGGGAAAAGGGGAAAAACTACCCAGTATTTACCTTGAGGGAAGACTCTGCCCCCGTGGAGATACCTGTCACCTCCTAATGGGTTACAACACTTGGCCTCTCAACAAATTATACAAAATTACACCCTGGTTAGCAGGGCGATGTGATTAATCCCACAAACCCACAGTGAAAGGCACAAGAAGTGTCTGACACTCCAGAGATGAGACCACAAGGTTGGTGCATATACCAAAAGCCTGACCAGCTCTAGAAGGTTAATCAGTATTGCTCATTTCATAAAGTTTTGGATTATCCCACTAAGTATATTTTACACTCAATATATTATATTACTGCTATGCCTCCAAGGGAATGCTAGTTTAAAATAAAATTAAAGGAAATATTTCAAATAGAGCAAACAGCTCTTCCCAGATTTTGACATTTATTTACACTGAAAACTAAAATGCAATTGCAAATCCAATGCCTGATCTTTGCCATTCTTCCTCAGGCAAAATTCTTTGTGGAGGCAGCAGGAGTTTTATCTCAGTCACAGACTCCTGGATTGCAACTTAACCCAATAAAAGTTTGTTTCTTATCTCCTCCAGGACTTTTGTGCCCATGTACACACACTACCCTCTGGCCAGGCTTCCTGGATGCTTGAACCCCATCTGAAAGCCTTGTGGCCAACCCAGCCTCACCGCAGACCCCAGGGCAGGCACGTCAGGGTGGTGTTGGGATGGGAGCAGGCAGTGACTCCCACAGCCAAACTGGGCATGCAGCAGGGGCTCAGGGCAAACCAGCCATACCTGCCTGAGCAAACCCTACTCATCTCCATCCCTTCTCCACAAGGCATTCAGAGCCTCTGTCCCAGCAGAGCCCCCACAAGGCACTCCCCTCTAATGTGGGGCCATGGTGAGAGCAATCGATTCAGAGCTGCTTTCTCCTACTTGTCACTCAGGTCCCTCCAAATCTCACTTCATTGTATTAATCACTGCTGATTTATAAAATGCACTGACTGGAGGCAGGTGAGACTTTAAGGACCATGCAGCACAGAACTCATGGAGCATCTACTCCCCAGAGGCAGCTTCTTCTCCACTAAGTTAAACAAACTTGGGACCAAATTCTTTCACAACCAACTATGCAACTAAGATCAGTAGCAGTTCCATGAGTATGTTCAAGGGGACTTGTTTGGATTTTAAGGTTTTTGAACGGGTCTGCTTTATCCCATGAAAGCTTAAGACATTTTATCTTAAGACAGGGACAGACACACTCCTTAACAGATGGGAACAGTTCCTTAGATATTAAGTAATTAAGCACAGTCAGCACATGTTGGCTCCTAACAAAAATAGTTTTCAAGAGATAAGGCACTCTATAAATTGAGGTCTGCGGTTAACCAAAAATCTGCCATTTCATCTTTTGCTCACAAGGCTAATCTCATGAATTGCTACATGAAAAATGAAGATGCAAGGAGCATTACATGATTTACAAAATTATCAGATTGAGGGGTTTTTTTAAGCTTCCATGCTTGTGTTCTTCCATTTGTCTGTAGTTGGCTAAGATTTAATAGGCAAGTAAATCTACTGCATTTTGATCTGAAATTGTCTTTCCATGGTTGTCTTGCTTCCAATTCCAGTGAGGACCATCAGCAGGAAAAGGAAACAGCTTTTCCCTACCGTGGCTTTTCCAAGGAAGCCAAGGTAGAGCCTTGAGTTTCCTCACATTTATGAATACATTCTTGGCAGCGCAGGGCAGCCTCAATGCTCTGGTGACCACCTCCAGCAAGACCAAATGTACCTAAGGCCTGGGGCAGTGGGACAAGGATTGCAAAGCAGCGAGCAGCTGCAGCTTACCATGGCTCCTTCGCTCTTACTCTGCGCAACTTCCCTCTGCAGCCGAGCCACAGACAGCTTCTCCCTACGGAAAGAAAAGCGTGTGAATGGCACGTCATTTTTCACTGTCGGAGAGAACGCAGCACTTCCCCGTCGGGGTGGCATTCCTGCACATCGCTCGGGTAACCCTCCCGGCAGGCCCTGCTCCCCTCCCTGTGTTTCTCTGCAATATTTAGTGGCTGCATTATTGTTTCATTTTGTGGCAGTTTGACAGAGCTGTCAATAAATCAACTGAATCCAAACATCATTTGCTCCATTCAAACAACAAAGTAGCTCATCATGCTGGCGATATGGAAACAGACTGTGCAAATCAGATTGTGTTATTTATTTTCCTATAGCCTTGCACCTCAGCTTCATTCTGCACCACATTAACATAAGCCAGAAGGCTGCTGGCTCGTCAATAAATATATGCATAAAATTAAAACAATCTATTCTATACCTAAGCATACTGTGCTGCATTTTGCAACTACTGAATGATTACATTATTTTTTTTAATTAGCCTTTTTTCATACAAGATCCTTACCCAAATGTTTGGCTCGACTCAACTAACAATTAATTTGCTTAATTAAGGATTTGGCAATCACAACACACTTTCAAGTACACTGAAAAGTTGTAAGAAAGGAATGAAAAGTAGGGTTTAGCATATATAGAAAAGGAAAGATATTTTCACAGTGTATGGACTGGGGAAGCCCAGAACATGCCAAGTATGTGAACTGCTAAACCTTGTCAGTGGAAGGTGGTGCAGGAGCTGACAACTGCAGGAGGCATACAGATAGGCAGGGATTTATTCTGGAAGCTCAGCAAAGCAGACGATACTTTAGAGAACACATGGGACCTAATCAGCCTACAATAATCTAAAAAGGATCCACTATCAAATTTGAAGTTTTCTCATTTACTCATGTTTTGCCCAGAAATTCTATCAGGACTTACTGGAAAAAAAGACCTGAAATATTCCAGTGCAGCATCCTAGCATTTACATGGGATATATAAAATCTCTGGCCCAGTGACTGCTCAGTGTAATGCCAATGGCTCCAGCCTGATGACATGACCCTGGTCAGGGAGCGCCTGTTCGAGGGCTGGCAGGACCAGCCTTGTGCCCACGAGCCCACTGGCCATGCCACTGGGCCTTCCTGAGACAGCTTGGGTTAGGAAAGAAAACCTTCCTGCTGTGCAATGCAAAATAGTACAAAGTCTTGAAATCACATAGTCACATCTCTCAGTTCTTGCAGGAAAGAAGAGCAGGGACTGGAAACTCCATCCCCCAAAAACCCACAAAGGTGCCAAGGCAAGGCAGTGGGAGGATCTGGGCTCTGTAACAGCTCCTGTCATTGACTGGGTCACTCTCATTCACCTTGAAAAACTAACTGGTCTACAATATCTCATTCCCACACTTGCAAATACAAAGTACCCTTGAAACCATTTCTCAGGAACCATTCCTGACAAGGAAGATCTGCACATACCTGCCTAATTACTGCGGAATGACAGTGCTCCTGTCACTCAGCCACAGCTCAAGGTATGCCTGGGTCACTGAACCAGTCCCCCTCTCCATCTCAGCAGATGTGCTAATTAAGTTGTCTCCCTCACAGTCACCTGCCCCCACGTGCTTGCTGCACCCCCACAACGCTCCCCACCCAGCTGGCAAAGCACGGTTATCAGATTAACACCAGGCATTGCTAGTGTTGTGATTTGCAAACAGGTATGATGGTGAAACCACTGAGTACTGGCAAAAGTTGAAGATGATACAGCCACTGCCCTGTAGAGGTTGCATTTGTGTTCTCCAGCATGATATCAAGACCTTCTTTTGCACATGTGAAAAATTATGCAAAATTGAGAAGTGGCATTAGCATGAATAGCCCTAACAAAGGTATCCTAAAAAGAGCTTCTAAAAGACACATACCACCCTCCCTCTTCCTTGCTCAGATACTATCACAGGCAAGTTACAAAACTGGTTAATCCTATTTTAAGGATTTAGTTCATCTGCTGGAAATAGCCCCTCGCATTTTTGAACTGCTTCAGTGCCCTAATATGTTCTAGTGGAAAAAGCAAATATTCCCTTTGAGGAGGTTTTGACCTTTTAATTGCAAAACAAATGCCTAAAGATATTTTATGAGAAAATATGTGGGGGGTGGGGAGAGAATAAACAAACAAAACCCCCCTCGAACCACTCCTCCATACACTTCCTGCCAGTGGTCTGGAGAGATTTATTTAGTTATGCCTCCTCCATCAGGAATACTCCTACTTCCCTCTCTCCATGTTACCTCCAACACCGAATCAGTTCCACATTTCTGGAATTTCATTAGAGTAAATTCCATTCAAGCTCCATTCGCAAACAGGGCTCCACCTAAGGACACCAGGCTTCCTTCTCTGGGTGAAGATCCTGGCTGAGATTCAGAAAGGGCTTCCTAAGCAATTTTCCCAGTGAAGGAGAGCAAAGACTGGCATTCTCATACTATGCTTATAACATTGCTGATATTAAGAACAAAACCACTTTTCAATATAAGAAAATTTAAAAGAAACCTGACTATCACGTAGGAGAAAAAAAATCTGCCACAGTGGATACAGAAGAGCCATTTGTTCCAACAGTGTCTACAAATAAGCCAACTTTGAAGCGAGCAAACTCAGTGCTCCTGCTTCATGCCTCCCACGTGCAGTCCCCAGGTGAGGAGGTGTGCACTCACAGCCAGAGCCACACAGATGGTTACCTTCATCCAGACAGGACACCCAGCAGAGGCTCAGCCTGCCCCTGGACCACAGTCATCCCTGAGACTATTCCAGGGAGCTTCAGTTGTGATGCCCTTGGCCCATTGCCCGCACTGAGGAATTTCCCACTACCTCTAGACAAACACACACCAGTGTAATGGGCAAGAAATGTGGCCAGAATCCTGTTACAAGCCAACAGCATTTACCACCAATTTGCAGTGTTGGAAGTTTTCATATAAGATACATGACAAGGACCTTCATGTCTAAGGATGACCAAATAAACCCTTTGGTTACTATCCACCATCTCAGTCAGTTCTAATTAAGGCAGCACCTTCAGCAACTACTCTCAATCCCCATTTTTAACACAGTGTTACAACTGAATAAGCATTTTACTATAATAATAAGCTTTTAGCTGCTTTAGCCTTTCAGATGTTTCAAATGCAAAGAACATTTGACACGCAGCTTCAAAGTTAATCCTGTTCTTTTAATCTTTGCTTTTAAATAGGAAAAAACAGTAGCATTATTTTATTGCTATATGGTTTTATTTATTTTTAATCAAGCATGTTCCATCCCTATAGCACGTTTAATTAGCAAAGTTAATTAGCAACCACAGCCAACCTGGAAGGAAACAAAATCTTCTCTGAGGATTAAAAAAATTAAAACATGTTCATTGAGAAGTTCTCATATTCACTTTTGAAAAACCTCCAAATGATAAAAGGTTTACAAAAACGCTCTTTGAAAGAACAGTTTATGCTCTTAAGTTTGAATATTTGTATTGTAAGTGGCAAAATTCCCAGCCAAGGACTTTGCAAAGAAATAATTAAAGGAGCCAAACAAGGATTCAATTATATCCTTTCCAGATGGAACCAAGCACACAAGTAGTCACTGTGTGGATGGAAGAAAGATACATTTCAAGTCTCAGAATTGCTAGCAGAGATTGCAGTAGCTTGTTCTGAAAAACAACAGTTTGAGGAAAGCCCATTTAGTCCAAGAAAAACATGAATGTGCTAAATAATTCTGCAAATTCAGAATCCTCCTGAAAGTAAAATTTCTCCTTCACTCTCCTTTCCCATCAGTTTGACTCATTCATCTACCAGACAATAAAACCCTGTATCATGTAACACACACAGCTCAGGGCTTCACGACAAACCTGTGCTGCTTGAGCTTCCCCAAGCCATGCGGACAAAGGCGAGGAAGTCAATGCAATCACAAGCCCCTACCTATGCTCTCATTGTGAACAAATGCTGATACAGTTCTTCATATAGTAACAGATATCCTCAGATCAAACACCACAATAAAAGCTGCATGAAAGGCTCCTTTTTTCTTAGTTGGTCTTCTTTGTATTGCTACTTTACATGGACACAACAAACCCAAAAGCTCTAGCAGTGAACTTCAGCTTCCCAAATTTTGATTTTCACTTTTTATTTTGAAACCTCAGATTCAGATCATAGATACAGGGCTTTGCTTCTCCATCTAACACAGAAAGGTATTACTTAAAACAGCCTCTGGATATAGTTAAAATGTGCTGAAATATATCCACTTGCCAAGACCTCAGCCATATAGAAATAATAATTTTACCATTTTAATCAAGCAAAACAATTTTATCTTTACTGAAGAACACAGTCAAGTCACAAAAGAATGATCTTAGAAACATCATTCAAAAGTTGATGCTTCAGTGAACCTTAAGCTCCATGACCCACTGGGAAGAGAAGGGCTCAATCCCACCCTGACACTGTCCTTTCTTCTCCTGTCCTTGTCACACAGCACTCCCATGACCTGCCAGCATGCACTGACAGGTCTTGCATTTTCAACATCAACACTTAAGATTTCCAACTTTTCCTATTTGCTTTTCCCCAGCTTTTCTTTATGCAAGGAATGAATATGGACAAAACTTAACAGGTATGACAGCTCCCAAGTTCTCACTTCTCTACTTGCCTTTTTTTTTTTTTTTTTTTTTTTTTAATGAATGGGAAAGTGTTTTCTTCATGTTTTATTCTGTCTTGGAAACTTTCACTCCAAACCAACTTCATTTAGAAGTGGTCAGTTCTGCACCATAATGTGAAGCCCAGCTTTTCTTGTAATTTCATAACCTCCTCTATTTTAAAGCCAGAAAATCACCACATGACCACATGACCGGCTGATAAAGTCAAGCTTTGAAAATACATTGAACATTTATTTTATTGTTGGTGACTGTGGCCAAGCAGAGTGACCAAGTTACATGCCAGTGAGTCCTTCCGTGCTATTTTGGAGCAGAGAAATTCCAACCAAGTTTCCGCTCTACTCTATTGCTGTGAGATTCAAAAAGTGAATAAATATTTTTTTCTTCTCAAGAAGAAAAAGCAAACAGAAAAATGACAGAGACTCAAAACCTGAATTTGCAAGGCCTCCCAAACCACTGTGCCTTGGAACTACCCCTTGTTCATCACCTACCAAAATTATTTCTCATTAACTTTTTTCCCCCTGTATCATTACTTGTAGCCACAGCGTTGTTTCTCAAATGAACCAGAAAAAACCACAACTAAACCCCATTAAACATGGATTAAACATAACGTGGTGCAAACAGCTGTCCTAGGGGCAGGGCGCTAGTTTGTGCAGGGAGACACAAGCCCGGCTTCCTTCAACTCTTGGTTGAAAGAGTTTCCAGGGAGGGTTTCCCATCCGAATGCTGACCAGGCTTGACCTCATCGAGTCTATGAGATCTGACAGGGGAAGAGCCGAGGGTGGAATGGCTGCAGTGAACTAATGTGCCTCTTTCGGCTCCTGTTGCGATCGCAGCGATGCCGCAACCTCCCTTCTGACCGACGGCCACGCACGGCGAAGGCATTTGGAGCCTTAGAAATGTCAGCCTCGTGTGCACTGGGAAACTGGGCTTTTAGAATTGCAATGGTTTAACTAGATCTGGCAATAAAAGAGTCATCTTGCAAAAAAAAAAAAATATTCCCTGCAAATTTAAAGCTGAGCGAAGTACGAGCTTTATTTAATTATTTTTACAGTAATTGCAAAGACTGGAGTTGTAATAACGGAAGTACTAATGCTGTCAGGCAGAAGCAGAATAAATAGGATGAGCTACCAGCAAGGCACAGGCTCCTATTTACTGCTAATTTATTTGTAATAAAAGATAAGCACACAGAAAATATAATTTACATTAAACTTCTATAAGACATGATTCTGCCAAATCCACACAAGCAAAAGAAGTAGTAACTTATTTAAACTGTATTTTCTTTGGGTGTCAGTAACAGCAAGGAAAAAAAGTTAGAAGTGTAACCATAATCTAAAATAGGTATCAGCAATCCCCATGGGCTCCTCACTAACATTCAGTGCATTTTGTTGTATGTTAATCTGAAGAAGTTTAAAGATGACCATCTAGTTACTTCCCAGAAGACACCAAAAGAAATACCATGGAAGAAATCACAGGATAACAGTTCCGAAAGAAGGAGGCAAAGAGAGGAACATTGTGGGGGCAGAGCCCTTATTATAAAAGCAAAAACATCGTCTTTGGCTAAGAAAAAGAGGCAGAACCATAGTAAAGAGTTTAGAAAGGAAGGGTTATCAGGAGTCTTTTTGTGACAAATTCCTGTCCCAGCACAGGCACAGCAGTCGAGGTCAGCTGGGCACCTGACCAGGGTAATTCTCCTCTCCGGAGCACGTGCATGGGGATGGATGGCAGCACATTTCAACAGGGGCATCCTCTCTCACACTGGCAATCTTTATTGCTTTATTGACACTTGTTGTTTTCAGCACTGAAATTATGAGTGCGAGGCTCCCACTCTAGTGTTTCACTGGTGTTTCAGGCAACATTTCAAATATATCTATTAATGTTGGAGAGCCCTCTTCCGTTATTAGTGCTGACTTCACAACACTGCCTACCTCTCAAATTTTGTACGTATTTAGGCCAACAGACACAGTTACAGAGGTCTGGACCCAAAGTTCTAAATGTTGAGGTTTTTTTCTCTTCAGCTTTGAGATGGTTTATAACTTTGGTGATGTAGAAAAGCCAGCAAGTGAAGAGCAAAAGCTTTATAAATAGAAACCTTTAAATAGCTTTCATTAGTAACTGCTAAATAATTAGAATGACAATAAACAGAGCCACCAAACAAGACATGGAGATTGTATCAACCATCACAATCAATGTAGTTTCTCGACTGAGGAAAAAAAAAGGCAAAAAAAAAGTGATTCTTTCCCCATGATGCACATATTTAGTTGTAAGAGAAAAGATTAATGTCTGTATGATACAATGCCAAATCATTGAGATAATTATGAATTATACCAAGCAATCATTTCACAAATCTCCTGGAACATCTCACTTATGACCATTATTCATGAGATAATGCACTCAGCTGCAACTTTTTTCAGATATATTCCTCTGAAGTCCTTCTTTTGGGCTGAGATTCCAGGTGGAAGAAGAAAATTGGTGGGGGAAAAAAAGCTGATTTTTTTTTTTAATGGAAGACAAAAATGGAGGAAACCCTCTCCACATATTCCTAATCCTCCTTATAGTCTGCAGGCACTAGTGGGAGATACTTACAGATTTATTTTCAAAAACAGCCCAAACACAAACCAGCCATCTGCAGCAGGCAAAGGAGTTATACCTGGCGATCAACGGCAACCTCATGTATGAAACATCAAAATCTGTGCTAAGAAACACCAAACAAACAGCACTAGAGTACTGAACTCCAAAATACATCTGAAGTACAGGTTTTCACATAAATTAAACAGTCCATGCACTATGCAAACCTTGTATTTATAGGAAAGCAAAATTAAGGTTCCAGCAGGGCCAAATCCTGCACAGATTTGGTCCCTGTTTAAATCTTTTGGTTCAACACATCCCAGCTAAACTACTAAAACCCACTACTGCAAATAAATGAGCACTGGATCCGTCCCACAACGTTTGTTATTATGAAAAGTGGTACATTAACTGTAACCCTTATTGTCTCTGTTCCGAAATCCACACCATAAAATACCAAGCAAAAGCTATTTGACAAATTCACACTGTTGTAGTTTGGAATTTCTTGACATAAGTGACTGATTTATCAATTTTAATGTTACATTAGCAGTAATATTTGTATTTAATGCTGTATTATTTCTGCCAATAAGTTGCAATCCAAGAAGCATACAGTGGGAATGTGTACAATTAGGCAAGCTGCCAAGCTCTCAAAGACTTATCATCATGGAAAACCTCAGTGTTCAAGCAGGAAAAAAAAAAAGAAAAAGAAGCAAAGGACTAGTAGAAGGCAGTTTGGAATATTAATTCAGCAAAAGAAACTTTATAATATAGACAGCTGTTGCATATAGATCCTCATCCTTTATTACAAGAATTACTGTCTTCTTTTTTTTCATGTGGTACTTTTTTAAAGAGCATCTTACACTAACGAAAGCATGTTTCATCAAAGCCCTAAAGTGCTCCAAAAAATTTGGTACCAAATTTCTTTCTGACAATCTTTTCACAGTACAAGGCCTACAGTTTGCACTTTTCTAATTAAAACACTAATTGTAGTGTTCATCTGCATTCTGACAGCATCCTCAGAGCAACTACATCATTCTTATGACCACTACAGGTCAGCGTGGAAAGCAAATTTCACACTACCTCCTTTCCCTCTGGTTCACTACTCCTTCACCTGATCCTCCCATAGTAGTATAAGGCCCAGGAGCTTCACTTCTTTAAATAGGATGATAAGACAGTAAACAGATTGCTAAAAACCTTCCAGTTTAGCTTGTCAGGGCAGCTGAGTTCAAAGTGGGTAAAGAAAGAGGCACAGTGTCATTGCCACATGAAAGTTTGGCCCATGGAGAAGAGACAACAGTTTAAGTCACCACCTTCTAATCCCTCTTATTTTCAACACACAAAACTGCCATTCTTCATTTCACATGCCCACAAGATGCTTTTTTTTTGGGTCCTAATCCCTAAATCCACCTGCTCTCATTGCTGGAAGCACCAAAGCTGGTGACATTCGGCTGTTCAGCAGAGCTGACATGAGCCTGGCAACACATCAGTCACCAACACAAGGAAGATGCTCCTAAAGCAGATGCTGCTTCTAAACAAGTCAGATTTTTATTTATGGGAATCAGTGACACTGAAAGCAACAGCAAAGAGGTGAATACAGACATTCTGCCCACACAGGAATCAAAAGATTAATCTTTTAATGCACATTCAAGAAAGAAGAGCAAGGACCAGACAAGGAACCACAAC
Organism: Margarornis squamiger; assembly: GCA_035222235.1. Taxonomy (NCBI): domain Eukaryota; kingdom Metazoa; phylum Chordata; class Aves; order Passeriformes; family Furnariidae; genus Margarornis; species Margarornis squamiger. Next base: position 6,690,942 of record JAWWTY010000160.1, on the reverse strand, counting down.
GTGTAAGGCTTTTTGTTGCACCCTGCCTGCCCTCAGTGTGTCATTCAGTAATTCTCCTACAGAGCAGACTTCAAACCAGCCAACAGCTTGAGGCTGTGCATCATCATTAGGGCAAATGCAGCTGTTTTCCCTCACTGCAATTGCTCTTAGCAGTGTCTTCCAGCTTGGGAGTGTGTAAATTCTCCCTTGCTGTTTGCTGTTCATTTTCACTCCACGTTAAGCTGCTCTCCAGACTAGATGGGGTCTCAGTTATTGTATTTCTGGTTGGAGCTTCTGGATGGTTTGCAGTATCAAACCTTACACAGAAATTCAGATTTAGACTATTTTTATTGGATTGTTTACTTGTGTTAGTTTGTTGGGTTTTTTTCTAAATAAATATTTGGAATCCAGAAGATACCTCCTGATATATGATGACTTCTCTGGTGTGTGAACCAAACAGAACTAGCTATGAATCCCAAACCCCTTCAGCCATTTCTAGCAAATAGGAATTATTATTTTCACTGAACCTGGACTTAAGATGACCTTGAAAAATGAGAAACAAAGGAAGAAACAAGCAAACAAGGTTTTCTTTTTGCAAAGGCATTGGAAGTTGAGCTAAAAAATTCACCCAATCACTAGTTGTTCATATATATTTTTTTCTCTGGAGATTTGACACATGGAGATGATGTGCTGTGGAAATTCTTTTGAAAGGACATGCATTTCTCTAAGGGGTTTTTAATGAGAATTTATTGCTCATGAAAGATTCAGGATTGGCAGCACTTCAGTCTTCAGTTAATGATCTTTGTTTATTAACATAAAATGCATCACACTTAACAGGAGTCTAACTTTCCCAACCAATGCATCAAAGCACGAAAGAATTCCCACTCCTTCAGTCTTATCCCCTGAGGCTGCCTGAGAGGGTGTTAGCTGAAATTTATATGGTTGTCCTCTAGGAAAATGAAGTCAGAACCCTGGTTTCACGTAAAGCTGAAAATCATGGAAACATTTTTTCATAACCAAAATTACTCAGACATAAACTAACAGCAAGAAATGGCAGTCGACTGCTATTACTTCTCACAGCATCTATTCCTTCCATGCAAACCTTCTACCAGTATCAGAAGGTCTTTACTTAGTCCTAATTCTAATTACTTTTAAATTCCGCGGGTAACATTCATGCAAAGTTCTGATTCCATACCCTGTTAGTAAATTTCCTTAGAAACTCCAGAAATTTCCAAAAGAGTGATGAAAGCTGTAAGCAACTGGGTCTGTGAACCAGAGATGCCCGAAACACACTACTAAGCTACCTCTTGTATTACTAATGGAATAAAAAGGCTGAAATGTATTTTTTCACTCCTCCCATTCCCCCAAAAAGGGACAAACCACATCACTGAGGGAAAATGTGGTGTAAGGCACAAAATCCAAAACCATTGTTTTCAACACTAAGCCGAACAAGATTTCGATACCAAGTTAAGCAACTTCCTAGATCCCCCTGCTTTCTTCGTAATTAGCTTTCCTTCTGCTCTGCCCCAGAGATACATCCAGTTCTCATTTGTTTGTGAGAATGTTTAGAAACATTCTCATTTTTTCTCCCTGTTCTCTAAAAAACCTTTCACTTTTGCTCCTACAACTCAAAAAATGTCTGATTTTGCTTCATTACTGGCTGCCTTCTTATCTGTTTTTCACTCCTTTGTACCCAGGTCATCACAATTCCTGGCTTTCTTTCTAATCTCTTTTTTTAGGGGGGATATTACAGAGTGTAATGTGTTTCTATCCATACAGAAAGCCCACAGCATGAAGACTTCTAGTTTTCTTAACAGGCTGCATTTACTGTGCCTTTTCTCTCTCTGAGCTATATTTATTGCAAACTCTGTAACCTTCCGGATGTCACTCGTGTCCTGTTTTAATTGAACACAAACACCTTGAAAAAATCATGTGGATAAGGAACAAGGTCAAAGTGATTTTATTGTGCTTTGCTCAGTGTAGTACTCTCCCTTGACTTTTTTCTTTCTTTACACAATTGTTCAATACTTATGTATTCTGGTACAAATCATCACCAAACCTGCAATGACCTTCCATTCACAGAGAAAATACAGAAGAGGATCAAAGTTGTTCAGAAAGAGCCCTTTTCTTCACTGCTTAAATTGTTTTCTTTTTGTTGTTTCTTGCAATTTCGTTTTGCACCCTCAAGAATAAGAATACCATTCTAGTAAGACCCAGAAATACTGTTATGTCAGGTGGACACATTTCTGCTGGGAACTCTCTCCATTTCAGCAGCTCAAACTCAGATCAGGCCCCTCGAGCAGCGTTTTGCATTGTAACTCATCATTGCTCTCCTCTATCAACTCACCTGAGAGATTAGAAAATTTCTTCTCACATCATTTTATGGAAAATCAAACAAAGTGAACAGTGAGATAACACCTTTGGGTACAGCAGAACAGCAGCTCCAATGGCCACGACTGTTACCTGCACACCTGCAGACTCAGAATTGGGCACTGCGATTACAGAGCAGTAAAACAGAGTACTTTGTACTCAGGAACTTATCAGGATGAGTCCAAGTATATGCCAAACCACTCTATCATAAATATATATACATAAAGATGCCCTCTATACAAGGGAAAGCACCCACATATAAACCACAGAGCTTCCATATTTGCTGTGAAATCAGCTACTCAGTTTTACCTGTCTACATTCATGGTCTCTATGATTAAAAGCCTTAAGGCATCTATTCAATCATTTGAATGTATACTGTAGAAATTAAAAAAAAAAATAAATCAAATTATGAAAATAATTTCAGGTGTCCATCCATTTTTCGTAATTCTGAAAATAAAAACCAGTTTCACAGTTAAAGGGCTTTTGAGATCAACTCTGCCAAGATAATATTTTGTAAAATTATACTCATTATTTGTACTTTAAGAGCAACAGGTCATTTAATGATGTGCAACAGTTGGTTCTTGGGTCACCTGCAAAGAGCCATTGGCATAAACACGTGGTATGTGCTTTGGGTAGATACAGCCCCTGAAGGTGCCTTCCAATAGGACTCTCAGGAAGTGACAGATAAAATCAATGAAATAATTATTTTCTGAGAGCATTTCTCAAACGTCTACATAAAACATATTTAAGATGTACCAAAAGGCATTAATTGCCACTTAGTTTTCAGTTTCACAAATGTGGTCCTATTTATTGAATGAAAAGATTTGGAAAGAGAAGGTAATTCAGACTTTCCTATAAATCTCTGTGACTTCCCTCACATACTAGTTTCGTGAAGAAAAAAAACACATGAAAGCTAATAACAGGGATTTTTATTTTTGTTTTATTTTTTTTTTAATTTAAAGTGATGCTGTAAAGACATTTCCTTGGAAAAAGTTATAAACTGCTGGACTTCCCCCAGTCCTCCCCCAGGCTAGGGAACATGTTCCAGTATGCCTTAAACAAAATAATATTTTCTACACCATGTCTCACCAAGCCAGAAAGAAAACAAGTCGCACGTTGAAAATCACTTTGAAGTATCCTTCAGTAACCCAACACACAAATTCATATTCATGCAGCCTTACAGCAATAAAGTCAGATCCGTCCTAATGATATAATTGTTTCTTCTATCACCCTATCTATAAAAGAAGACTAGATAAAGTCAAAGGCAGTGGCCTCTGGCTGATTATGTGTTTTGACAAATTAGATGATTAACTGAAACCTCAGACTCAAGTTTTGCTGTCTCAGTAGACCCAGAAGAGGAGAAAAGCTTTGCTTTTGAAAGGACCTGGATCTACAGGGGCCTCAGCCCAGCCGGAGAGCGCTACTCAAAGAGCAGTGTTTGTACTGCACACGCAGTGGCTGCCACTGCACACAGCCTTATTCCAATACAGAAATTAGAGCTGTCACTTGAAATAATGGCAGCAGCATATGGTAATATATGCAAAATGCTGTCCAACATGCTCAAGTCGAGATGGAGAGACTAAGTTATCAATGACAGTTTTACCACATAATACACCAATGTAACACTTAACTACACTGAAAATGAAATCCAGACATATCAATGGAGCAATGGCAGTATTTTTATATTTATGAAGCTGTTTAAATTCACATATAGTCAACTCAAAACTGCAGTGGCTGTCTAGGAATGAAACAGAGAAGACTGAATAGCAATAGGAACGAGATTCACTTGTGTTGCTCAAGTTGTTTTACTGAGCTTGATTAAAAAACTCAACATGTGGTGCCCTGAACTTGCTTCAGTACAACATCTTTAAAACCTGCTCTCTGAATATTAAATGAAAAAACATTATCAGGTAAAACTTGGGTGCTGTCTATCCTGTCAGATAGTGTAGCTCAAGAAAGGTGGGCCAGAACTGTTACTGAAAACTTTTCCAGTTATTTCTGATGTGAGTACTATGAGTTTGGTACTGCCATCATTTTACAAGTAAATACAATAGGAAAAAAAAAAAAGTACTTCTGTTTAAAATGTGAATCAGGGAAACAAACACATTAAAAAAAAACCCTCTTGGGGAATTTTAAATTATTTTCCCTGAAGATACCAGCCAGATCTCCTCTGTGAATGAGGCCAGCTTCTCAAAGCTTAAATAGCATCAACTTCAATGGAACTTCAATTTCAGCAAACAAAACAAGTAATTTAAAAGATACGGGTGAATAAGGATTAAGATGTGTTAATGTTCAGGCATTTCCAAAAGCATTAAATGTATATTAAGAAATATCTAAAATATTAACTGTCTGAAGTAGGAAAATGGAATGATTTTCAGCAGTTCAAATGTCAACCAGACAATTAGGCAAATTTACATTTCCCCAGTTTCCACACAAATAGCATGTTTTGAAACCAATCTGATGTCTGAACAAAGCTTGCCATTTTCCACAGCAGAAAGATTCCAGTATTGTATCTGGGTAATGAACTGTGCTCTGAAATGACTTACAGGCATCACCACAGTCAGCTACATCACCCTTGGTAGGAAGCAAAATTAAAATCACCCAGTGCTCACGTAGCACCACCACAAGTATTACCCCATTTACAGAATCAGGGAAAGGTCTGTTCCAAATCAAGGTATTGATTATTTAAAAATTTAATTCCCCAGTCAAAAGCTATAACAAGAAAATAAATTCAATAAAAAGCATTTTCCAATTAAGTGAGTCTAATCTTGATTTTAAGTTACTCTGATATTAGAGATCATAAAACTAGAAGCACAGTGTAAGCATCCAGGTTAATAGAGTAGGAATTAAAACAGCCATATATAAAATTGGTGATTAACTTTGTAGGTAAATCTCCTGCTTCATTACATGGCCATCCTTTTAGTATATATAAGATCAAAGCATTTGACAGAAAGTTCATACATGGGCACCTTGAATTTTTTCTGTTTACACTTAAGGTACACGTTTACCTTAATTTCAAAGCATGGGAATGGGACTGCAACAAGCAACTACTTTAACATCCACCACCAATAATGAGCAATTTTCTTAGAGAAAGCCAAGAGAAGCAATCTCCTCAATGCCCAGGGTTCATTAGCCAAATTGTAACTGTGCGTCTTAACAATGTTTTGCAAGAGCGCATAAAGAGCTGGAAGTACTCGTATATACTGAATACATATTACTACTGCTCTAAGTTGCTACACAGGTGTTCAGAGCCCCTCCAGACTCAGGGGATCGATACCTAAGAGATGTTTGTGTTCATTTTCATCCCCACAAGTCTCCAAAGCAGAACAGAACAGCTTCTCCGTTTTCATCCCGCTGCAAGAACCAGCAGGTTTTGATATGCTAAGATACTTCCATGTTGACATATTTTTCTTAACAAGATATTGTCTTAATTAGTTTCATCTGCCATTTGGAAGTTATCTAGAAGACATGTTAAGGATTTTTTTAGTGAAGCAGAAAAAAACCATATGTTTTCAGGCTGCTTATTATTCCTTCCTATAAAACCACTACCTGCTCATTACAGCATTTCCCACAAAAACAGTTTTCATAGTTGACAATGAAAGCTGTTATCATCTAATTTCATCCCTTCATTAAACACTGTCAGTGAGAAAGCTTGACCAAGACACAGAGATCTTGCTTTGCCCTTCTGCTGGCTCTGGCCACAAAAGAGAGACCTTGCACCAGGAGCACTTCCACAGACCTCTGTCTGCAAAGGTCTCACTTGGCATCAACACAATGGCCCAGTGTGTTAGATGATAATACAGCTACTTGCTAAATTCAACATTATTTTAGTTAGCATACTCCTGCTTTTCTCACAATCTCAGATGTAGGAAAAGATAAACTCTCAAGGTACATGAGGTCTATCAACAGGTACTTTCCCCCAGCACTGTCCTGTGAAAACATCATGAAAAACTGTACCTATTTATAGACGGTGCTTCTGTATGCACCTATAAAAACTACAGCTTTGTTTGAAAATCCTGAGCTTCCAATTTCTCAAAATTGCAAGTGACAGATAGAGAAAACAATTTATTTTCTAGATAGGTACAGAATAATTTTCATTTTCCCCTATATGGAGATCATGATCTACAAGGTTTCCCAAAGACATACTTTCTTTAAAAACAGCAATATCATTTGGAGCATTCCCTGCAACAATACCAATCAACTTTCCTTTTATGAGGAAAACATTTCTAAGTAAATGCACACAAGTATCTGATAGTGTCAAAAGTATTAATGAAGAAAAGTATTTAAAAACACTAGAAAACTATGTCCACCATACCAAGCAGTAACTTAACACTTTAAACAGGCAGCCAGATGGCTGGTTTCAGCCAGCTCATTTCCAATGCCATGTCTTTAATCAGCTGAATTACCCCAGACAAACAACCAGCCTGGATTTTTAAGAGCAGGACAATGCTGGAGCGGGATAGCTAGAGCTGGAGATCAGCCGGTTTAGGAATTACTTCGGGCTGGGGCTCGCCAGCCCTTGGCAGGCCAGAAGCCGCAGGGCTCAGCCCCGCTCCCTGGGCCAGCAGGATGACTCAGGCACCTGCTGGAAGCCCCAGCAGCTCGGCAGGACCTGCGGGACATTCCCGCAGTCCCGGCCACAATCCCCCAGATGGGCTTTTAATTATGGCCCTGCCGCTGCTGACAGCCTGCGATCCCTGCAGCCAGAGCGCCAGAACCTCAGACACACAGCACCGCCTCTGCCAGCGCCCAGCTGGCAGCCCAAAATCACACATGGAGAGTTCTGCTGGAGAGCAAGGGGAACACCATGCTGTCACAGCCACAAAGCAAGATGTCCCTCCAACTCTTCAGACTTTTAGTCAATTTATATCCTCTTCAGCAGAGACTCCAACCACCGTCACACGCTGGCTGGATTTTTTCATTTAGGTTACAAATCTGCTCCTTCCTCAGTGGTCAGGGGATTTCCCCAGGAGCTCCCTGGCCAACCACCAAGCAGTCACACTGAAGGGCAGAGCCTTGCTTCCACCTATTTAACTGGACCCACCAACAGCCATCCTCTCTCTGCCTACATTAATTCCCTCCACAGCCCCTCTATCTGTATTTCCCCAAAGCACTCTTGCTTTTCACTAGTATTTTTACATTGCTGAAGCCAACAAGCTCTCACCAATTCTAATACATGTGTTTTGGTGATGGTTCTCCTAGAGCAAACTTGGTTTGACCCTGAAGTCAATGATTATGGTCGAAGTCAAGTACTGTCCCTGGGCATCACAGGAGAGGACAGACCTGGGGAGTGAGAGCCAACATCACAATCTCTGAAGAGGTTACAGCATGGTAACATCAGTCAGATCCACCACTACAGAGAGTTAACAGAGTCCCTTCCATTATTTTATGCAAAATGAGAAAAGGTGTCATAATTTCTCATAAATTGCTCAAACATTACAATCTGAGTACTCAAATACTTATTTCTACCTCAGCAATCTATGGGAAATGTGCAGTTTGAGCTGGTAATAGAACCACATGATAATGACTTCCAGAACCAGCCCCAACTTTGAAACAACGTGCCTTGAGCCTCAGTGCAGAGTGAAATGAAGACTTTACCATGCTGCCTGCAAGAAATGATCCCATACTCAATGCCGGCTGTTACACAATGTAGTGCTGTAGCACTTACTGCCCTTTTTATGCTCTTCTATATGCAACAGACACAAAAAATTGTCTTTATTTTAAACTAGTGAAAGTTTGAGAGCTTTCCAGGCAGGTAGGGTGTTGTTTTTTTGGGGTTTTTTCACTTTATTTTTAAAAGGAATTAAAAATCTAGATCATAACATCCACAAGAAGCAAGCACCAAAGTCAGTGCCAGCCTTGCTTATTTCCAGAAATAAAGTTGAGCAGTCTCAGGACCTTGTCGTTTGAGCATAGATTGCATTCTAGCATATCAGATGCTGCAGTAATGGGATTTTGTGAATCTGAAATGCATTCATATTGTGTATATAAAGAAATCTCTTGATGTTTTACTTAGTTTAATGCTCTTTTTCATCATATATACCCACCCATGCCCCCCCTGCTTTCAACAGCTAATAACCAATACATCTGATGAAAATTAATTGTCTTGACAGCTTGCATAAAAACTATAAAGGTCCAAAGGAAAAATGCTGTGGCAGCATTTTCTTTCTCTGTAGGACAGTAGCTATGGAAACTATCTTCAGAGGCCAACTGGCCGCCATCCCGGTACAACACAAAAAAAAATCAAAATGCTACTTTTACTGGGTTACTCAGTGGCACCAGTCTTAATTATCAACCTCTACGACGTTGCTGCACATCAACTACAGTAAAATATTCATTGATTTTGTTGGGACCAAAGCTGGTATAGCATTATAACACTATTACAGACCTTATGAATGCCCTCATATTGATAATTATTATGATTACCTGTCAAAAAGAACATATAAAACATGTAAAAATAGACAGCGATCTAAAACACCAATGTGTAAACCATCCAATTTTTAACACAAAATATTTCATTACTTCTTATGATAGAAATACTCAGGCAAATACTTGCAGCCAAAGAGGAAATCTCTAATCTTATTTAACTGTCACATTTCACTAACTGAAACTTATCCTTTGGGAAGGGTTTTATCCCATATAGATAGTCTGAACAAAAGCTGTGATTTCTAATACAGTCTGACAAAATCATCATTTTTTATGAATGCTGAGAGATTATGAAGGATTTTTCTCTGAAAAGGTAAGACACAAAGGAGCCAGAGGTTGACTATTGCAAATGAATGTGGCAACTTTCACTGCCAGCCAAGTAGTTCTGTAGAACAGCAACCACAGGTCACTGATGAGACTCAAACTTTTGAGGAAACACATCTTCCATCCAGAATGGTATTCAAAAAGTAGTGAAAGATTTCAGTCAATAAGAAACCTACCTGTCAGTAAGAAACTGGGATATACATATACCTCAATTATATACACGTTTCCATCATTACAGAGGTCAGCATTTCACTGAACTGTACAGTTTTGTGACTGTAGCACTCTGATACCTTTCTCCAGTTTTTCTGAAAAATTCCTTCTATCATAGCAGCAATTCTTATTTAAATGGATTACCCAGGCAGGACAGAATTATACAGAGCAGCCTTATGTTCAACCAAGAGCCTAATTTTTCCCAGTGCCACATGACATGGGCTGGGTGTGGGTCTACTGGGGGCTGTGGAAATGCAGCCTCTCAAAGGATTAAGCTTGAAACACTGGTACTTTACATGCCCTAAAAAACAAACATGAGAGTGTCTGAGGCACTGGGCTGGCTGTAGCCTATTATCCTGGTAACCTCTGAGCATCCACAAATCAATCATGGTCTCATTTGAAAAAGTCCATGGCTATTGACAGAAGATAACTAAAAAACAAGGCATGTGCCTAAAATACAGGATATTTTAGCAACTTGAAAACTTAGTTTAGCTCACATTATAAACACCATTTTCCATGGCTGTCTAGATCTCTGTCCTGCTATTCCACTGAGAAGCTATGTTCCACCTCCTCCTTACCTCAGGAGGATCTGCTTGTAGGAGCTGAGACACAGGCAGGAAGGCTGGATTTGCAGCAGGCTGTGCTGGTGTTGACCCATTTTGCCTGCTGAAGATACATCTCTCTAACCCAACTACTGTACTGGCCAACTCATTTCAAAATGAAGTGAAGCATGTGATTTTCAGGCTATTAAACCCATATGAATTATTATAAATATCAAGTAGGTCAAGACCATGTTCTCTGCTGCATTTTCTCTTGCTCACAACTAATGATCAAATGGCCTGTCTCCTTGTAATCTCAGTCATGACCTTCACCAATCCTTCAAGTGCTGTATGATTTTCCACAGATGAAAACTTCTTTCCCTTATACAAGAAGGATGTCTGAACTGTATTTATTGAAGATCTTGCAATTCATGTCTGTTCCTTGTTTTTGATAAATTAGCACAGTGTTGAGCAACTTTTCTTATGAAGCAGTGGATGCAGTCTCTCAAAAATATGTATTTATTTGCACTGCATATTAGACAGTCAAAGAATAAATTAAGACCTTGATGCAGTCTTAATCCAAACTGTTTTACTGGTTGACTGAGTGCCTCACCATATGGGAAAGGAGCTTTCAAATATCCTGCCCAGACCTCACTGATGGGATAATTGTAATAGCACTGGAAAAAAAAATGAAAACAAAACAAAAAAAAAAGGGGTAAGTTTTCTGCAGGCAGAGAGACGTGCACTGCTGCTTCATATGCAAAAAGAAACCCAGCTGTAGGGCTGTGATTTCATCCTGTCATGAAGGAGTTCTGCATCTGAAATATTGATTAGTGGGAATGGAAGGGAAGAAGGCCATGGCATGCTTAGATCCCCTCAGCACCATCAATAAATCCATGCCTGACTGGAACTACGGGTTATATTTTAGATCTAAGAACAGCTCTCGTTAATTCACCTGTTACCTTTACATAGCTATATCAGCAGAAGACTGCAGCAAAGCACCCCAGAATTATTTATTATATGCCTCACACTGAGGTTTGATCTAGCTACTACTAAACAAAGCAGGTTCTGTTTCAACTAACTTGGATCTGCACCAAAAATATGTGGTCCATGCTGCCATGATAAAAGAAAAGAGGAGATTAACAGAACTGAAGGGATGGACAATAGGGCTTATGTGCCAAAAGCCTGACTTCTTTTCCTGTGGTAATCTCATAAGAGACATCCATGACTGAAAACCTTGTCTTGCCTACCGTCCTTAAGACTATCACAGCTACACACTGCCAAGTGAAGATGTTAAGGAGATTAATCCAGACTCTAGTAATATTTATCCAAGTATTGCTAAAAATATCTTTCTTAGAAAAGCCTTTACACGACAAGGGAGAGATAAACTCACATATTGATACATCCCAACCTACCCAGTTGCTACCTTAGCACAAAACCTAAAATCAGACAACAAAACACACAATAATAAAGCATGTGTTTATTACTCTATGAAGTAAATCCAGCACAGACCACTGCCACCATTTGCTTTAATGGTGCACGCTACATCAATAAGTTAGAGAATTAGCACTAGCTTTCAATTCCTGCAAACCTGCAGTTCTCTTCCTGAACACTTCACTTTTTTTTTTCCAAGAGGAAGTAAATCAAAATTCAAAAAGGTAATTTTTTGTAACTCCTCACCTGCCAAGATCATGCTGATCTCCCAGTTCCTCCTCTCACCTGGTCTTCCTTACTCTTCCTTAAGAGTTCTGCTGCCCCTGGTTCCAATTCCTTGCCATACAGGTTTGTTACAGTCTTTCCTGACTTCAAAACAATAGTCATTCTTGGTCTTACTTCATTCTCTGGAAACACTGATCACAGGCCACACTGCCACTCATCCTTGTCTTTTTTTACCCACATCTTTCCTATCAAAATACCAGAACCGGTGTTTGACCCTCTATGAAGCTGCAGTCTCAGAAACCAACTCCTAGCTCCTCATCGGGGAGCCATGAAGCCCCAAAACTCCTAGCTCAAACCAGGAGCTGTTTTAGAAGGAGACCAGAACCTGAAGCCGTGGGATGTTTTGGGACTTTCTGGGTTTCAGATACAGAGTTTGGACAGAGGCAGCCCATGTTCACCAGCGAGGTGACATCAGTGTTTGCAGGCTCCTGTTACACAGCAGTCACACACCTGTGAGACACAATGCCAGCCACAGAGAGTGTCAGCAGTTTGAAGTAACTCTTCAGATATCCAACCCAGTGAGAATGTCAGGTTTTGAGAACAAATGGAAACCCTGATTTCAAAAGAAATCTACTCCTGCTCTCTAACAATTCCTCATTTTTCCTTGTACTCTGTAGTGTAATTCTCTCATCATTTACCGACCTGTGTTTCACAGATACATTGTGAAGTTTTGGGGACATTCTCTCTGATCATATTTTAATTCATTAAGTGCATTTGCACTGCCAATTTTATGAGGGGCACGTTTTTGGTGAAAACTTGTCTTGGGCCAATGTTTACGGTCCTGAACACACCATTCATGATCTTGTAGCTGTGCTCCAGGACAGCAACCAGAGCAACCCAGATATAACATAGATGCAAGATCCCCAGAGACTGACTCCTTGGTGCATGCCCAAGACCAGCAGCTGGTGAAACCTCTTGGAAGAAAAAGAGGAGGTGTTATCCTGGACCCACAAGGGATCACAGCAAATAATCAAGTTCTTTTATTTGTGCCATATTAGTCGATAATTCCAGTGCCCCTACTGAGTCTTTGGCTAGGCTCTACTACAGTGCCAAAGCAAATGTAAATATATTTATTTAACCAGAAGGAGCATTACAAAACAAAACCAAACCCCAAACCACAGCCACATACTACAACACTGTAACTATTTATTTACATTAGGTAACATTGAAAACAATGACTGGGTACAAACTTACTCACGTGCAAGATACAAGCTCTAGCAGTAATGCCAATATTACATGGGAGAGAGTCCCGCAGCAAAACTTAGAGCAAATCGTTCCTACTTTTATGAAATGCAAACACCCACCTAGAGCTTAGATACCAGAGGCATTCCCAGCAGTCCCTTCTATTACCACATGTGCTATTTACATGAAAAAATATTTTTATATGCTTGAAAGTTGGCATGTCAGATTCCCATTAGCATCAACAGGAATGACTGCAATTCAACCTCATTTTCAGTCACTACCAGGAATGACTTTACTGCAGATGTCAAGAAGGCCAAGACATACCACATGGTGAGTGTGGCTCCACTGGTAGCTTTGGGCTTCTCCCAAACTCAACAGAAATATTCATTTATTGCACTGGGTTTGGCCTACATTCTCCTCTAACCACACTTCACACAGCTATGCTCTTAGTCAGGACACTGCTGCCCTTCAGTAAGTCACTGGGGTCATCATTTTAAAAACTGCCAGCTGGCTTTTATACCTGAGAGTAGGAACATTCACCAGAATGCAGATATACAGTGGGCATGGAGAAGAGGTACACAGGCAATTAATTCAAAGAAGGAGCAAGGGAAAGAAAAAGAAGGAAAGGTCACTGTCTATTGCCACAGAAATTACTGTATTTATGGCAATTAAACCTGAAATTATCATTTGAAATCCTTACAGCATATAGGTCATCTTCAGGGAAAAAAAACACTTAGGAAAAGGATGTGGTATACTCAGTCACAAGAAACTTTATCATCATCAAATATACAATGGGATAAGGATTTTAGCTTTGTGTAGTGGCTTAGACCAAGAGCATGGGTAAAACCTTGGCACAGAGAAAGACTGAGAAGTCCAAAGGATTCAAGTGGACGTAATGAGAGAGCAGCTGCTTTGTCTGTTTAGAATAACATGGGCCACCAGGAGCCAAGAGCCTGTTTAAAGGGTTTATACACAATGCAAGGAAAATTATTAGAAGGTGGAACAAAGATGTACATGGAGAGGAACTGGTAAATGCTTGGCTCCATTACTCAGAACTACATGGATTTTAGAGAAATCCTATGAAGCGAGACAGGGAAAAGAAGAACATTTCTTTTTGTTCTTTTGCAGCACCCAGCAATGCTGAAAACTTTGCTTCTGTGATATATCAAACTTTTGTTCCCGCATCTTGGTTTCTCCTTCACAATCTTCCTGGCATTATGATTATTCAAAGGAATAATTTATGTTTCAGATGTGAACTGCCAGTGCACACACCACAGCAAAAGAGGTGGAAGTACTTGACTCTTCTTTATGAGACATTAATTTCTGTACTTTAAAGATTCTCACATTTGGAAAAAAAAATAAACCTTCCCGTTTTCATTTCAAGGGATAAGCACAGAAGAAAAATAAATTCTCAAAGAAATAGGTAATTCCAAGATCTTTGACTTTTAGAAGAATTTTGCATATGTAAGTATTGCTGCAGAACACCCAGTCTTTCTCTTAATGTTTAAATCATTTGAATACATCAAAACCATATGTATATTTTTTTAAATTCCACGCACACCAGCCTGTCACTGTATCCACTGTCTAACAGTTTAATACTATCAATTCTTTGGTCATTCCTAGGACTTTCTATTACACAATGTATATGAAACCTAAATATCAAAGGGTTAGAACCACGAAACAATTTTGCTGCAGCAAAAATCTCTCTGGACCTTCTTCAGAATGGAAGCAAAAATGCAAAACCTACCAGGCTTCTGGTTGATGTTTTTACACAAACATTACTAAAACTGTCTTTTTATCATCTGATTTCTGAGCAGTGACAACCCTTCTTTACTGCTCTGACAGCCTCAACTTCACCAAGGTGCAGTTTTTGGTGGAAAAAGAGGCCTCGAACCTTCATGGAAACATCAGCCCAAACCAGAAACATGTAACTGTGTCTTAAATACCAGTCCCAAGCAAGTTCCATCGGACCATGTGATTACAGTTTACGTAAATAACCAAACTAACAGCAGGTACCTACCATAATTCCTGAGAACTGGAGCAAAGCAAAAGTGGATTGGCTTGTTCTGGGGGTTTTTGTACATCACCTCTTCCCAAACTTTAATCCTGTGAACAACTACACACTTGCTGAACTTTACACACAGCACAGCCTACCTATTTCAATGCTGTAACTCTTAAACGGAAAACTAATCAGTGTAAGAAGTGGATTTATGCACAACACCTGGCTGCTGATGCAGGGCTTATCAGTGTAGGGATTTATCTGGCAGAGTCAAGCAGTGGTGTAGTAGCAACACTCTACAACAGTTGTAACTAACTCTACGTGGTGCAGAAATGAAGTTAACCATTCATAATTATTACAGAAAGGGAGGTTCTTCACTTAAGAAAGAGGGCAGCACCAAATAACTACAAAGCATACCTTTATACTTCAGCAAGCAAAAGTTGTCAACAAGTGTGTGCTACGTGCAATTAACAGCAAAAAGGCAGATAGGAAAACGTTGAAGTGGGAATAACTTTTGTAGGAAACTGTTTAAAAAAGAGACCAGATTGAAACAGCCAAAAATTACAACATGCAACATTTCTGAGATAAAAGTATATAATGTTCCTGCTCAGGATGTTCAGTGAAAGAGGAAAGTACGTGAGAGATGCCAAAACCACCGTGATGATTTTATATTTGTCATTTTTCCATCAGAGTTCTGCACTGAACATGCAATTCATCCTTCATGATCAGCACACCACCGTGCTGAGGGGACACGCCATATGGCTCACTTTAACCGCGTAAATTGTACGCTGTGACATGAATGGAACCGCTCCATGGACACAGTCAATCATCAGTGTCAGGGATTTGGCGGAATGGGGATTACACCACACGCTGCAGTCGCTCCAGGAACAAGCAGGGCTTCAGGCAGGGCCAGCACACAGCCAGGCTCAGGCTTTGTTCCATGCACCTGAAATCCACTTGGTCACAACAAGCTCTGCCAGCACTTTAACCTGGATGACTCAAAAATTTTATTAAGTATTTGTAATACAACGGCAATCTAATAATGCATGTTTCCATACTACTTCCCTGCACAGCACAGCAAATTTCAAGTTTTAAAAGAACCATATAAATCCACAACAGCAGAAACCCAATGGCGTTTTTGTTCTTGCTACTGGCAAGTCCCATCTAATGCCAGTGGCATTAATCCCAGTGTTCACTAGCAAAAGGAGCTAAGTCCTGGTAAATTCAACCAAGGGCACTGGTTGCCTTATGCTGAAAGGGAATGTTGTATTTAGGTCATATGATTTGTTTCCTCTTTTAAAAAGAAATGGAAAAACATTTGTGGTATTCATGGCAAAAAAAAAAAAAAAGAAAAAGAAAAAGAAAAAAGTATTTTTGGTTCATCACCAATGACCGGCATAAAAATGCACCAAAAAAAAAAAAATCCTCAGCATTCTGATTACTGCCTAGTTATTCCCCAACCACATTTAAAACTGTAGACTGCCCATTCCAGCATTTCAGTGCAATTTTTATTGACCTACTAACCTGTAACTCTGGGAAGCCTGGAGCTAAGAATGCAATAATGGCTAGCAAATACAAGTCTCCAAACAGAGTGTAATAACCTTAAGTAAACTACTGCCAAGCAAAAGTCCTGCAGATCAAACAGTTCCCACGAAGCCTTATGCTATTAACTAGCAAAAGAGTCCCATGATATCTCCATAGTCATGCACAATAACAGAGCACTGCGCTTCTGTTTACTTACACAGCTTATCTGCAATCCGGTAATGTATACAGCCAACCCTTCCGATGTAAATCTCTTCTCTATTTCATGTTATTTCACTTGTTAAAAACTTTGCTAGCGTTCTAATGATAAACAAGGGGTTTATCTGGAATATCTATTTTTAAGGGATGGCCAGTGGGCATTTATAAAACCATTTCAATAAGACAGTCAATTTTATATCACTACATGGAGAACAAGAATTGCTAATATATAAAGTTTGCAGAATGGTATTTATGTAGCTCTGCATTTCTTCTGCTGCAAGGCCCACTCACACTTACTCTACCTTATTTCAGTCATTCCCTGGGTAACCCCACCTCGGAAGCCGGATAATGGAAATAACACCCTACTAAAGCCAAGAATCAACAGCTAAAAGCCTCGTGGCCAGCAGTGGGTCACTCAGCACTCTGCGTTTACCTCACTCCCTACTGCTTTGTGTACTTTAACTCCCAACTCATTTCTGAAAGATCTCTGCCTAATAGACTTTTCTATCAGTGCAATCTCCATCCATCGATCAGCGGAATGTGAAGGGGTCAAGCCTTAAACAATCGGGTATAAACATAAAACAGAAATAAAGCTCGCTGGGATGCTCCTGCCAGAGGCACAGAACAGGAACAAATTCTGCAGCCTCTAAAGCAACAGGGCCAGAACGCAGACCCCGCCGGCTCCTTCCCCGCGGCTGAGGGAGTGGGAAAAAAGCAGGAGAAAAGCGCGTTGCCCTTCTCCCGCGGCCGAGGAGGGGCTGAGCCCCGCGGCGGGGCCGGACGCGTAAGGGGCGGTGCGGGCTCCGGGACCAGCGCGCCCTCCGCGGCCGCTGCCGGGGCTCCCGGGGGCGCAGGGACCGGCCTCCCTCCCTCCCTCCGGCATCGCTGCCGGCGGCGGCGGGGCGGGCAGGAGGCCGGGCCGGCGGCGGGATGCGGCGGGATGCGGCGGCAGGTGCCTCCCCTCGCCCCGGGCCGCGCCCGGCCCCGCGCAGCGCTGCGGGCCCCGGGCGGGGAGCGGCGGAGCCGCCGGGGCGGGCGAGGGGCGGCCGGGGAAGGGGAGGAGACGGCGGCGGGGCGGGCAGGAGGCGCGGCGGGCAGGTGAGGGAGGGCTGGGAGGGAGGGATGGGTGGATGGATGGATGGATGGATGGATGGATGGA
>JAWWTY010000160.1:6627822-6673163 GCA_035222235.1 Margarornis squamiger | reverse complement strand
GAGGGATGGGATGGATGGATGGATGGATGGATGGATGGATGGATGGATGGATGGATGGATGGATGGATGGATGGAAGATGGATGGATGGATGGGGGGGGCGGGCGCGGCCGCTCCTTACCTGGTGGGCGGTGGGGCATCCTGCGGCGGGCGGGGCCGCGCGTCCCGGCGGGCCGGGGAGCCCCCCTACGCCGCCCCCCGCCTGGGCACAGCGCCCGCCGCCCCCCGGGCCGCCCGCCCCGCCGCTCGCCCGCTCCGCTTTGTTCCGCCGCCGCGGCTCCTCCGCCCGCCGCTGCCGCCGCAGCCGCGGGACGCGGAACATGTGCCTGGGGAGGGCGGGCGGCTGCCCGGGGTGGCACTTTCGGCGGGGCGGGGAGCGCGGCGGCCGGGCCCCCTCCGCCCCCGGCCCCGCGGAGGAGCGGGGCTGTCAGAGCCAGCCCATCTGCCGCGATCGCAATCGGTCGCAACTGAATGGCTCCGGCAAATCTGCGGCGGCAGCAGGGGCTCGGCGCGGCAGGGGGGGTGGCGGAGGCCGGGCCATTGTCTGCGGCGGCCCCCGGGTGCCCCCGGGCTGGGGGCGGCGGCGGGGGCTGCCCGGGGACCGGGACGGGCTGCCCGGGGACAGGGACGGGATGCCCGGGCACAGGGACGGGATGCCCGGGAGCCCTGCAGTGCCGTCCCGGCCGCTCCGGTTCCCGAGCCCTCGGGCCGCCCTTCCGCGGCTCCGGGCAGCGCAGCCTCTCCAGCGGGGCAGCTGCCCGTGCGCTTGCACATCATGGAGAAAACCCTCGTTCCGCACAGTCCCCAAGCGAAACGCGCATCTCGAGTTCATAGTGTCCCGGCTGCCCTCGAGAATTAGGGGAGAGGGCTCGTGGAGTGGCGGAACCTCCGGGATGACCTGGGACGTGCCAAGGGGCTGCAGCTGTACCCAGTGAGACCCTTGCCCCTGGGGCTGCTGAGGGTCTGCTGTGCGACACCAAAGACTTCAGGTGGATGGAGATTCGCAGGCACTCACAGCACACTTTTAAACCTTGTGTCGTAAGAAAAAACAGTTTCAAAAGAAGCACTGAAAGCATTGGCGTCTGGTAGTCAAAAATTGCTAGTAAAAAATTTTTCCTGGTTATAAGAGGATCTTACTGATACGTGATCTGGTTATTTGTAGACAGGGTATGTGTAAGAGAACCTAAGAGTAGAGTGAGCAAGAGTTCAGGAAGGATTTCCTTGTTTAACTACAGAAAGCATGAGACAGATCTTGAAAACAAGGTGAGAAAACCTGACATGATGCAAACGAGAAATGGTGGGTATACTGGAATAAAGAAACTGCAGGAACCAGAGTGCAAAGTAAATCCTCGTATACTGTACTGAGACAAAAATCCAAGGGTAGCAGAGCTATGTCTGAATCAGAGAAAGAAGTAGTACTGGAGAAGTAAATCTTCAAGAATGAATGTGGCAGAAGTTTTTCTGGATTTTGAATTTGGAGGTTTCTGAGCAGAGGAGTGATACACTCTCAAGAACGAATAAATCATTGGATAATGCTCAGATTTTATTTAACAGATTGGCTGTGGCCAAAGACAGTGCAACGTGTTGCAGAAGGAACCTATTCCCATGCCAGTACAGAGAACGATCTTTGCAGCCAAAACATGGCTGTGGTGTCTTGAACAGACCCGTAGCCATGTCTGTTAATGCAGATTTTCTCCCAGGTTGGCAATTCCTTTTTCCAGTGTGGAATGGGAACCTCCAAAATTACTTGAATCTCTCAAACTTTTAAATTTGTCCTTTCCAGGACAGAGGCTTAGACAGGCTCCTTGCTCTCCTGATGAGACACAATAGTTCTACTGCATTTAAAATATATTAATCATCTGCTTAAATAGAAAAAATAATATCCCAATAAAATGTAATCACACTGTAATGCCTGTTGCTTCACAGAAAACCTAAACTGCCTACACAGATGCCATTGTAATTAGTGATTGAGACTGCAAATTGCTAAATGGTTTTTAAGACTTGCCTAACGTGAGTGGCTGCACTGGATCTGCCCAGAAGGTCTGTGTAGCTCAGCCTCTTTTCTCTTCAGTGGCAAACCCCAAATATCCAGGGAAAGATACATCACTTTGCCACCTGGGAGCTCAGGGATCTCCTGACCCAAGCTTGCCCTCTGCGCATTTAGTACATCTCACTAGCTTTCTATCATGACTGTTCAGTCTCCAACTGAACTCACATACACTTTTAAAATCTATGGTATCCTGTTGTAGATGCCCTGATCCTTGTTTACATGAAAAATCTCTTCCTTTCCTTTGTTTTTCAATGTGCTGCCTGTTACTTTCATCCAGTAGCCTGTATTTCTTGCATTGAAAGAAGCAGCAGACAATCAGCTCCTCTCCATGCTGCTCACGTTTTAGCTCTGTCATTCCCCTGCCTAAGTTACTGCTTTTTCAGACTGAAGAGTCCTAGTTGTTCCATAAATGAAAACCATCCCGTGCTTCTGATTACCCTTTCCTGCCCTCCTCTGAACTTCTCCAGTTTTGTTTCACCGTTTCTGAAGTGGAGGACCAGAACTGCAACTGGTATTCAAGATGCACTAAAATCACTGGCATAATTATGGTCCCTTCCTAGGTGTGGTACTGCCAATCTTAAAATGCGTATTCTAGTCTAGTCAACAGTCCTTTTATCAGTCTGTGAATTATTGCATAAAAACCTTCTATTTAGAGACCACATCTATCTTTCCATGATTATCCCTTCCCCGAATTCCTAGTGAAATCATGGAATGGCTTTACCAAATCTGCTAGATTAACCAGGACTAATGGAATGGAAAAAAAATTGCCAGTTCTTTAATTATTTTCAGGCCTAAACTTAAATCCACTGAAATCAAGACTGACAGAATTGGTCTCCTACTCTGTAACTCAAAGTGATTTAGAATTAAAAAGAACCAGTATTTATCTACAACTTAAAGCTATAATTGCAACTTGAAAGTGTTTTTATGCATATTGAGCTGTACTGTATCTGACAGCTGAGATACTGTTTTTCTGAGTCTCTTTAAGATTAATAGTATCTCAGTTTCATACACAGCAATAAGTACATGTTCCAAATAATTAATTATTTTTTGTCCCTAGGCTTGCACAATTTTTTCTAGCATAGACATTTGCGAGATAATACACCAGTCTTCAAACAAAATTCATGACTTAGCTTACCATTGCTTCAGAGTGATACAAAAAAATGCCGTGCTCATACTTCAAAACACTAAAATGAAGTAGATGATAGCATTAGCTTGATACATTACTGGTAGCCAGAGTTTTAAATAAAAGAGCCTAACAGCTGCCATGGACAAATGCAACAATTTGGGGGAATTTTTTCATTTTCTCAGAGACACCAAGCTACTGTTGAAGGGACAGATACTTCCCAAACTGACTTCTGACTCTCAACTGGCATAATGTGCACATGGAAGCGATGTACCTCTGCTCACTGATGCATTCTGCAGCTCTTTCACATGGGAGAGACCTGGGAAAGGACAGGTGTGTTGACAGGTTGGAAGTGACTGATTTCAAGAGTAATCAATAATGCCAAAATAACCATGTAGCCTTTAAGACAATCTCTGCTTCACAGCAAAACTTCAAGTCTGGGATGGGGGTGGGGGGAGGAAGAAACCTCCAGAAATGCAGTTACTAAGTTTTTATTCACTTCTTGTATTAATAGTAATTTATTTGTTTACATAGGACTATGCATGGGTGATGTAATATTAGATTTTCAGATTCTCTACCGAATGGTTACTGGCACTTAACACTAGTGGTGTTCCAAAACTCTGTTGAACATGAGTAAGGTAGAAATCACGTGAACTGACATCAGTTTTAGAAACAGTTGCTCTTTCAGCCTGACACAGAGTACTGTTCAGTGAGACCTGAGGCAGCGCTGCCCTTTTGGGGACTTCGATTCAGATATGGGGACAATTGTCTGTCCATCCAGGAAGACTGCCAGGCCAGGCTGCTGCACAAAAAGCTGTGCAATGGTAGCTGACAGGGACACCCATTGAGTGCCCTATGCTGGCAGAAAAAAATCACTCACTTGAGGAGAGGTTCCAGGATAAACTGGTCCCCAGTAACCATGTTGGAATTTCCCAGTACAGACTGGTAAGCAGGACTACAGGAGGACACGCGGTCTGGCTGCTGCCTTGTCCTCACACTTGTTAGTGTGAGC
Source organism: Margarornis squamiger (assembly GCA_035222235.1). Lineage (NCBI taxonomy): Eukaryota > Metazoa > Chordata > Aves > Passeriformes > Furnariidae > Margarornis > Margarornis squamiger. The sequence goes on along the minus strand of JAWWTY010000160.1, from coordinate 6,668,980 downwards.
TCCTGGTGCTAATGGGTACATTCAGCCTAAGAGGGATTTTATGAAAGTTTTCAGTGGATCTGAATGGAAGTTTAGAATTTAGATCCTTTTTGGGAATTCTGAGTATCTTCTGAATTGGCTGAATACGGGGTCAAGTGCTGCCACTTGCACATTTCCACATTGCAGGACTGAAGTGAAAAGAAATCCTGACATTACTGTCACAGAGAGAAGGACAGCATTTGGCCGTTTTTTTGAACATTTATAACAGTGTCATTAGAGAAAAGGAGAAGGATTGAGAGTGCTTACAACCTCTGATGTGTGTTTTTGGGCCAATGTCTCACAGGAGTCTGCAGCAAGATAGGTACTTCCCTTGCATTTGATCTCTCTTCCCTAACCAAGAAAAGTGGAAGATCATAAAAATACAGGAAGCCTTGCAGGAACCACACCATATGTACCTGTTTCTCTCTAAAGGGCTTAAGGGCTCTTGACTTGCCTGGTAGAGGACTAGAAGTCTACTGAATGACAAACAATAATGGGTTTATTACAGCATTATCAGGAACTGAACTGGGAATCATTTGTGAGGAAGCATCAAACTTCCTCAGTCCTGGGCAGTGCGAGCACATGCCAACTCTGGCAGCACACGGAAGCAGATAGGCTTCTCCCTCTGCCATCCTTAAAGGTGCTATATAAATTACAGCCAGCTAAATATCCTGCAAAAGCTGTCTTATCCTTATTGCTAAGCATTTGCTGGAGATCAATCTCGGTTTTCTATTTTTTGCTAATTTGAGTTGTACTTTCTAAATTCTGCTTAGCTAATTCTAGGTGGCAATAAAACTAAGAGGTCTGTATTTTGCAAGCTTTTACTAATTTTCTTTAAATCTCCGGGGAATATCTACAGAAGCAAGAGTTTGCAAATTCTGAGCTATGCTGATTTTGATTTAAGTAGGAAAAAAATATGCTCAGGTCTTTAATATGTGATGAATGCTGCCTTATATTTGAAACCTTGTCCCTAGTGAAACCGATTACAATAATGTTTATACAGGTTTATGCTATAAATGCACAATATTTTCCCTACAGCAGAATATGTTGGGATTTACTCTTGAGTAAAAAAAAAATAAGTGTGAATGGGTGATACCACAGAATCTGGGTTGCTATAGACATAAAGAGTTGGACTCGATAATCCTCGTGGGTCCCTTTCAACTCAGAATATTCTGTGATTTTGTAACATAATTATGTCTTTTTATTAACAAATGAAGCAATGGAAAATATAATTTGTTAACCTAAAAAGGGCTTCATACAGCAAGCAAAATTGATAGGAAGCACACTTGCACCACGTGTGAAGAGGAAGTGAGCCAAGTCCTGCAGAATTAAAGGAAACTTTCAGAAAGCTGTGAAATACCTCCCCAAGCTCTTCCAGCCTGATTACAGTCAGCATTAAGCTAAGGAAGAGCTGAGGTGAGCCTCCTGGATAAGGGTAGCTACAGATCTGAAACCCACTTCTGCAAAAATACACCCCAGTACATCTGGATCTTTAGGTGCTGAGCACACACATCTGGACAGAGGTGCTGACTGTCGCTGTACAAAGCGGGAAGATGACAGTGATGGATCAGCACATGCTTAACATCAAATAGCAGGAAGAGGTGATGTCACAGCAGTATTTTGGTTGACAGGTGTCCTGCTTTCAACTCAAGCAATATTTGTCCTGTAACAGGCCCAGCCAGATGACACAGGATCTACATCCACGGTTTTGACTGTGTTAAAAACCATTGCATCGGCACAGCAACATCAATGTACCTTAAAAGAAAGTGCCTCAAGAGAACAGGGCACAGGCCTTCTCTCCTTCTCCCTTTGCCACTACCCATCCCCTGAGAGAGGAGATCATTTACTTTATACTGTGGAGTGAGAGGGGCCAAGGACAGGAGCTGCAGAGGACCCTTCCAAAGATAGGTCTCCTCTTCCACACCTCATCATGTTGTGAACTGTAGACACAAGAAAACACTCCCCCATCACAGAGCATGGGATAAGATTGCCACCAAGCTTGCTTTAAGCCATGGAACCTTTTAAAGATTCAAGCAGTGATGTGCAAACTTCACCCCTCAGACTGAACAGGCTGACAATACACAGTGTTGTGACATGAGGACACAGCAAAATTCTGGCTTACACACAGATCTCTTGTATAAACGCTGCCACTTATTTTTCTCTATTAAAAGGGAATTACCTTATTTCTTGTTTCATCCTTGGGGCTGAGGAGATGAAAACTTTTTCTCACTTTGTGTGGAACAATGAGGCCCTGTTCTCACTCGGGGTCTTAAACTCTTGCTTTAAGGTAATTTAGGAAAAAATAGAAAAAAAGGGTTGAACATTACAGAATGAAATAGAAAGGCTGAACTTGATTATTTGACTTCTCTTTCACCAGTGAAACTGATTTACAGGGAAAGGTGCTAACCCAACTTACATGACTTCATGTACAATTTCCCCTCGGCCTCTCCTACATCTGCCATCAGGTCTGCCCTGTTTGTAGACTTCATTAATGAAACAGATCAGTGAGGTACCATTTCTTAAAAAATAACATAATTCATAAATTCTCCATTTCTTCTTCCTTAAACCCACCATCCCATCTAAAACCCCGTGTCACAGCCTGTGTCTGTGCACTGCTCATTTCTGTAATACATTTTGACATCCTGTTTTTATAAGAGCCCAAATTCTCAGTTGTTGCCTTGATATAAATCCATAGGCTTTACCAAACAGGAACCAGGCTCTGTGCAAAGATACAGTTGTTCAGTTATAGAGAAGACACCAGGGAAGTGCCACTGTTACTCATAGGAATTATTCTTTGCTCTGTGAATAATGCCCATAAAATAATTGAAATTATCTGAGGAGTGAAATATGATTCAATTTGGATAAGCATGGCTGTGCACAGACATTAGTGGAAGAGTAAATTCAACACCAAATAATAAAGAGAGACTACAGACAGTTTCCATCTGGAAATGTTTGATTTTTAAAAAAGAACCAGATAATCTCTGAGCACCAACATCCGATAATTGCGTGTCCATTTCTTGTAGATCATTACGTTGATCTGTTAATTGGTTTCCTATCTGAGGACTGGGTGGGTGCTGTTTCAGATGAGCAGGTGCCCCGAGGTTTCCCCACACGGCCAGACTTTGGGGTCAGCCCATGTTCCCCCCACGCAGCGACACAGCAGTTGTGCCTGGTGCTGCTACCTGAGCCAGCCTGCACCGCAGGGGGCACAGACAAAAATCCTGCCACTTACACTTAGCTTCAGATAACATTGCCTCAAAGCATGTATTTTCTTTCCTTAACCCCAAATAGCCACTACAGTAATATGTATATCTGCATATGCAAAAGAGTTTGTTCTTATAAAAAATCTAAAACAAACGCAGAACCATGCTGGGATTATACATTTCATTTCCCAGCATACAAATGAGGATCTAATTTACTCTGGGCTGTTCATGCATTTTGCTTTTAACAAACACCCATATGCCAAATAGACCTTCCAAATACTTCCCTGCTGGAGTTTTTTTTTCCTTTCAACTTGGTAGGGAACATTTGTGATCCTTATTCTACCAAATATATCTAAAGAATATATTTTGCTCAAGGCCTTCTATTTTATAATTTAAGAGAAACAAATCAATTCATGGCTCCGGCAGTCTCGCTATTATGACAAGCATACATCTGTGCAAAAATACCCCAATCCCTAATTAATTACAGAATGTTATTAAGATTTAAAAATTTAACATTGGTTAATTTATTTAATTTTATAAACACAGCCATATGAAGTTCCTTTTTTAAGGACCACTTTTCCATCTTTTGCCTGCAGTTTTAGAATCTGAGGAGTTTAGCATGGATATGGAGATATTTGCTTGTATCAAGATTATTTTCTGTTCAGATGGTTCCCAGTCCTTTATGTAATGACTTTAATAACTGAGGCTTGACACTTCACTCCTGACTCATGCAGCACTGATGGGCACTGTTAATGGGAGTTTTTTCCAATTAAAGGAAACAGGCTGAGAGCCATGTTCTTTAAAATTAATACTTGTTATGAATGTATAATGCCAAAGTCATCCCAGGTCATATTTCTCATATATCACAGCACATCAAGCTGAGCTTAATTTTAACTCAGCTTGGTAAATACTCTACAAAAATATGCCCTGTCAGAGTTAAAGTGACCCACTGTTGAAAGAGATTTACTTCCCTATCAGGTAAAGAGCTGCACATAAAACTTCTATCAGCTTTATTCAGATGAGGATGATTGTTTTATATGACTAATTAGTGTAGCTAATAAAAAAATTGAACAGGTGTAAACTTCTGTGAGGCATCTATATTCGCCTGAAAGGCAGTGATCAGTCTTGGTTTGACTATTGAGATAAATTGTTCTCAAATATGCACTGCTTTACTGCAATAAGTGTTGCAGCAGCTCTCCATTCTTTTCCCTTGGTTACACATTCAATATTTATAGTGGACTTGCACAGTCCATTGGGTCAATTTGTAATCTTTAAACTATCCTTTCTTACTTTTCTATGACTCTATTAAAAACACAAACAGTAAAAGCCTTGCTTTTCTCTACATTTGTTATTCACATTGCCCTCACCCAGTTTGTTCCTCAAGAAGTATCTTTAGCAAGGGTGGTGCGAGGTGGGCATTGTACCAGTGAGCCAAGGGAAGTGAGCAGTTCTCATTCACAGACTGTACAAAGGCAGTGCTTTTTGTGGCCTGTAACTACATCTGCACTGCTCACTGAACCATCCACATTTACACTCAGCTAAAGAAAAGCACATTTGGCCAAAAATCAGATACGTTTTTAATTGGTATCCTCATGAGCATATTTAAACACTAATCCTTGGTAGAAATGCTCATCTGAAGCAGCACTGTGAGCTCTGTTATACAACTTGGCAGCCTTATATGCTTTTTATCTACGTTTTTGTGTGGTTTTTCACACATGAAGTCACAAATCAGAAGCCTCAGCTTCAGAGAGATGTATATGATGTTACAATGTTAGTTGGAAGCATCTGAGTGCTTGTGGTGATTGAATGACTCCTAATTGCCAAGCTCAGTTCTGCTCTGCCTCAGTCAGCCTCAGCTCCAAATACTAAGGAAACTAAAACGAATACATCAGTGTTTTCATGGATTTGATGAATTTATCATATATATCCACCAGTGCTGTAGAGATACAGGGAAAAAAAACAACAAAACACCACCTCAGCAAAGCAAAACACTGATCAAGGGATGAGAGACAGGTGTTAGTGACTAATAGCACAAAAACCCTTTTTCCTGGCTTTATCCTTGCCCAGGTGGTGTGACCAGACAGGTGGATCAAGAAGCAAAGTAGAAGGAAGTCTCCTGCTCTTACCACACCTGACCACGCCACCCCAATCTCTGCCTGTTGATCATAGACTACAACAACAATTTTGGAAGATGATTCACTCCAAATACAGTCACATTTGTATCATAGACCAGAGGCAACTTTTCTTTTGAGAAACTTCAAGAATGGGTTGAAATGGGGTTTTGGCCCCAAGACCTGGCTGTTTAGACCTTAATTCCCCTTTGGCCAAGTTACTGAGCCCCTGGCAAGAAAAAGATCCTTGTGCAGAGCATGACCTTATTTAGCTGGGGTAGCATTTGTTTTTTTCCTCAGCCTTCATTATTATAATATTATACATAGGGTTTTTCATTTGTTTGCCATGCATCTTATTCCCCTAAGATTAGTCTTTTTGTAGTCAAGCAGTTTAAAGCTAATCACAGTTGTTATTTTAATCTGTGCTCACCATTAAGAATTCTTGCAGAGCTATTTTGCTTGTTAGCAATTACAGTCTCCCAATGGAAGTTCATGATTACAGCAGAAGCAACCTGTTTAATACTTGGCACCTCTTTAGTACACAGACATTAAAAACAGGAGCACAGAAGCATGCTAATACTGCTGATGGAAGTAGAGCAAATCTATTTGACAAACTCTTTTGAAAATACAGCACTGGAGAAATGCCATGCAGTTCTCATGTCCATTTCTGGTCCCTCCCCTCTGTGTTTTACATTCCTGTAATAAGAAAGTGCTGCTGAGCCTTCATTCATTTATTATATGATGGTCATGTCTGAAATGTAGCATATCCTCCTGCTTTCACAAAGGCAGATTAAAGGGTTGGTCCTGATTCCGGTAGCATTACTAATAAAATTCCTGGAAAGGTCTTAAGACCAGGGTCTGACCCTTGCATATTCAGGAAAGCATCCTGTCCTGAAATATGACTTCTTTCTAGCGTTAAGAGAATTGGTAATTGCTGCCACTGATCTACATGTCAAGACTTAAAAATTATTATGTGCTGTCAAGGTCAATTAGCAAAGGTCGCAGGAACAAATTTTTGCTTCTCATGTTGATTGTCCACGTGATTCTGACATAAAAATTATACACAGTAATACCAATTAGCTGACTTAAAACATTCAGTGACTGTGTAAGAAACAACACTGCAAGGGGATCCCTCATGCCTGACCCTACTCTGTCCTCTTTATCGTTATTTCCAGGCAGGATACAGCAGAGAAATCTAAAGTAATCTTTTTTTTCAAGCTGATAATGCACAACCATTATAGTGCATCACCTCCAGTGATAAATGTTGGTGATTTACAATGACAGGGGTCAAATTTGTCTCACATTGGATAAACGTATTTTGTTAAAACTTGAGAAATGGGGGAACCACTGACAAGTCAAATATGCTATCATTTTTGTCATTCTTCATGTGAAAATAACTATTGTAAAATGTTCAATATAAGGAATGCTACGTTAATGAAGTCTGCATCCTCACAAACTAGTGAGGTACCTTCACTCATTGTTGTCAAGGTTTTAGGAACAAGACATCTGAAGCTGGGCTAGATGTCTGTTCTCGTAGAAAGCTGTCAAACGTGACCTAACCATAGTCAGTTCTCCTGGGACAGCAATTACAGCAATAAATGTTCCACAGCAGATGCTAATGCCTTGTATAAACAGTCATCCCCTAAAACGAAAAGAAATTTTGGCCCCCACATGTCTTTTAGGGTCCCATTGTACATGTGGAAATGTAAAGGAAATGTAAAATTGATATGCACACCATGACATCGGCTTTAGTCTCCTCTGCCTTAGCCTGGCCCCTATAAATCTGTCCCGGCTGTAAGTAATGCTGAAGGAGCTAAATGGTCACAATTTGTGTGTGTCGTTTTTATTAGCTCGCCTGGAGTAAAGTGGGGGTTATTGGTCAATGTCAGGTTCAGCGCCCAGTGACCCACTGGGTTAAAATCATGGTAGTCACAAATCAAGAGCATAATGAAGTCTGAGAAGAGGGCCATGCTGATTTATTAGGACATCTGTCTGGCTCTAGACAGCTGAGTGCTGCCCCTGTGTAGTGCCAGCTATTAGCATAATCCTCGCCATGAAACTTCTTAGAGATTTAAGAGAGAGAAATAAAGTGTTCAAAGCAGACCGGCAAAACCAGAAGGGTTTTTCTTGTAGTGCTCATTTACAAGTCTTAACTTTTTCTGCCAACACCCCACAAAAAGAAGCAAGAAAATAAATTAATATTAAAAATAAATTACTGCTTTGAGTTTTTCAAAACAACTGAATGTTCAGAACACATCTGAATGTCTGTTCGTAATAAAGTCACTCCCCCTGCTACTTTTCAAAGACTTTTTAATGTTTTAAATTTTTAGTATTCATTTATATTTAACCGCAGGAGTGTCATCTGCACATAATGTTATCACCTTCATCCTTACAAAACTGGTCTCCTGAATTCTGTAATCTTACATGGAATTTTTTTTTGGTGCCAATTGTTTTGGGTACTTTTTTTAGAAAAGCAGAAATTAAGCACAAACTTTCTGAGTTTTTCCTATAAATAAGACTTAGTCCATATCATCATGCTCTCTGCTGTAAATGCTGTAATACTACTTCATATCACATAGGTCAAGAAGTTTGTGAGGTGCATATCAACTAGTACTGGCGTGGGCAAAGTTGTTTTTTGTACATGAGAGGCATTCAACTGAAAAACCAGACAGATCATTATTTTTCCCTTGATCAGAACTAAAGTGGAATAGGCATCAGAGTATGAACATTAAATTATTCCTTGAAGATTACTTTATATTTGACTATATATTTAAGAAGATTGCCACTGCTCATACGTTCTTTAATAAAAAATAAGTTAAATATTGCATTTTAAAAAAATCCTGTGAATGTCGAAAGAGTTTCATCACTGGTATTATTCCATTTCCTCCATATTAAATGTTATCTTAGAGAGGGTTTAAGCTCATAACTATAAGAAAATGAGATAGTGAGTACTTAATAAATGGGTGCTAAATACTTCAAAAATACAGAGACAAGCAAATACTGCAAAATGCTGTTGTGCAAAGCTTTTTAGACCAGCTACGAGAATAACAATTCTATACAAATGGAGTGTCTGGATGAAATAATTTTAAAATGATCAAGATATAATTAACTCATTAAGGCTGTGAGACTTCTGAGGCTTCTGAAGATTAGTTAATTTCTTTGCTAGCTTTTATCATAAAAAATGCTGTTGTAAAGAGAAAACCATGTCTGGAATGAAGGGAGGACCCTTTTGCAAGAGCTGAGGAGCTCCACCTGTGAGTAGATGACAAGTACTAGACCAGAGTGCAGTGAGCTTTGCAAGGTCCTACGTGAACAGAGAAGAAATAGAAAACCTGGACTATCGAGAGCACAGCAAAATTTTAAACCTGTGTTTATTTTAGGTTCAAAAGTCTCAATTGCTCGTGCTATGCTGACTTTTTGGGTGTAGCCTGTGTGCCATTCAGTGAAAACACTTATATTCAAGCATATAAGACAATTTGCTAAATTCAGTCCAATTAATCTGCAGTAGAGTTAGCATCCACTGCTTAGAAACTTTAACATGAAGAAAGCTGTGCGTGTAACTGCCCTGATTAGCAAAGGCAAGATTCATCTTGTGTGTTATGCCCTTCTTATTTCAGTAGGTAAGACTTGCTAGTCTGCAGAGAATTAAAAATGGAGAAACAGAATACCCAATCATTTATTTGAACTCAAGAATGAAAACTCTGGAATGCAGTATTTTTACCAAAATAGCAACATAAATAAATGTGTGTGTGCATAGGACTTGCCTCCATAAATTCCAGCGTTGTTCTTCCAGCTGAGTCACTAAATGCTCTATGTACTTGTTGGAGTCCATGTATTCCTAAATGAAAAATAATTAAAAGGTTAGTTTTTCCGCATCTAAAGCATTTGTAAAATGAGTCAGTTTGTGGAGTCCACTTTCATTTTGCTCCCAAAGTTATCCCAAGTACATAGAAATCACAGTGATGTAAAAAATCTAGATTAAAGCCACATTAGGATTCATACCATGTGAACAGGGCAGAAGTCAAATGAACTTTTCAGAGATTATTTGAGGGGAAGACAAAGGGCACTGAGCATACACAAGCAGCACAAATGAATTAGTGTACACAGAACTCCTATCCATAATCTAAGATCAGAATAATCTTCCCTGGATCCAGACTGAAAAATAACTTCTCAGCAATGCAGCCACTGTTTTGGGTCCACATTTTGTTTATTTTAGATATAAATCAAAGTGAACTGAATATTTGACTCAAATATTTATTTCATGGGCAGTATGAAGAATATTATAGCACATACCCTATTTGAAAATGAAGCTATAATTCAGCTCCTATATAATTTTCCAGTTCAACTTTTGCAGATGCTGTAACTTGCAATATAAGCTATTTGAAAGGCCCTGTACTTCTGTCAGGACAGGATTTCTGACAAATAATCTCAATCAGATGAACAACTTGGATTTTTTTCATATTGAAGCCTTTGCTTTAAGCTCAATGCAAAGAGATGATGTTTATTCTCAGCAGAGAAATCTGTCAGTAATAGAAATATACCACTTCATTTTCCAGGAGAAAGGCAACATCAGTGTTATTTATATCAAATATTTCAGAAAATGAACCCACAGAATAACATGATATGATATATTTGTATGACAGCAGTACCAACACAGTCACATTACTATTATTCTGAAGGCCTATCTGTAATAATGTAACTCTCCTGAAATAGCAAAGCAAAAATATGTCTCAAACCTCATACTTCAGGAAATAACAAGCATTGGAGTACTATTTGGAAAAGAATCCATCTTCACTTTCTGGAGACAGAAGCTCCATTTTTATAGATCCACTGTTTTACCTTCAGACTCATCACAAAACCACTTTGTGGGGTTCTTGTTTGTATTAGGAGTTGTTTCTTTACTATTACTATTTTGTATTTTGTGTACCAGTATGGATTTTTGTTGCAAAGAAGTTGGTTATTCTGAGCTATTTATCTTCATGACCAGGAATATGAGAGAGCCACCACAGGGATAGTACATCATCCTGTCTCCTCAAGGTGAAGATAAATGTTAGCTGATTTGAATGATCATAATTTATGCATAAATGTACATTTCTATTTTTCAGGACTGGCATTATTCCAAGTGATTCTGCCTTTCAGCCCACAGTAATTATTTTCTTGTTCCGTTTGAGAGAATGAGTGAGTGAAAGAGAGAGGGAGAGAGAGAGAGAAGTTCCTCAAAGGTTATCATGACATACGAAATGGTCCCTGGCACAGACAGGAAGGAAGAGTTCAACAGCATTCCCAAGGAGCCTGTGCAAATGGATCTCAGTCATATCCTGTTCAAACCACATGGCTTGAAAACCTTTGGTTATTCTGAATTTTTCCATTAAACTTTGTGGTTTCCCAAAGCTTAAATTTTATTCTAACTGCTGTAAATCAAAGTATCTTGTAGATGTTTCTTTCAGAAAACATTAAATAATGTAAATCCCGGGAAACACCATCAACTTCAGTGGCAATTAAGCAGGGAGCTTCTTCTAAGCTAATACAAGTAAAGTCATTCTGCAATATTAGAGTTCACAAAAAATACACTGTACAAATATATAATGATGATTAGTTGCAGTACCAAGTTCTTTAAAACAAGTTGCCTTTTTTACTTAATATTTTTTTACTATAATGAATCTGGCACAAATTAGTATTAATACCTTTACATCTTTTTAATGTAATATTAAACAATATTCCTGATTTATTCATCAGTGCACTTTGCCCTCCAGGCAAAGATAGGATCACCAGTTCTATTCTGCATAATTCTACCACAATAATGTAAAAAACTCATTCTGAAGCAATTTTCTCAAAAATATTGTCTCGAGATAATGGGGGGAAAAGAAAGCAATGTTTTTATCCTATATGACTGATGCTTTAAGGTTAAGTTTTTCCTGCGGCAAATCAGAAATATTATTCTGTTTCTCTTTAAAAACCTGAAACTCAGGAGAATGTGATCTGTCAGTGTGCAAAAGTGGTGTAAAAAAATCAACCATGATCTGATCAGAAGATCATGGTTAGCAGAACCTCCTTTCTTCTGGCACATTCATGTGCCAGCTGTGTCCAAACAGGCCATCTGCTTCAGCCAACATGTCTGTCCCCAAGCCCAGGTTTCTGCTCTTCTCTCTTATCATCTCTCCCAATAAGCCAAATTCTGCACTCCCTGGATCAGTACCCCGCGTTATCATTTTGTCCATGTGAAGCAAATAGCAAACAGTCACTTGAGATTTAGAGCAACTTTGTGATTTATAATAACCTGGCACATTCAGTGATAGCAGAAAACGTGAGTAAACCCCCAAAGTAATCACACTTGTTTATGGTTGGACTCAATGACCTTGAAAGTCTTTTCCAACCTACATGATTCTATCACTCTATGTTCACAAAGACAATATATACCATTCAGTAAAGTACTGACATTTCACAGTACCCAATAGATCACATTGAGAGGGGTAATAGAAGTATTTTATGTCTTTCTTGGAGCTATGTTAGACAAGTGTTTGCACCATGTAGGCTTTGAGTAGCATGGCTAATTATGGAGTCTGAAAGATTACATGGACTGTCATTTTCTGATGTGAGCAGAAGGCTGCAGGAGTTTGCATTATTGGAAAGAGGATCCAAGTGACCCACAGATACATGAGAAAAACACCTTTTCCTTATCAAAACAGACACGAGATCCAGTAAGTATGGATAAGAATCATTTGGGCAGACACAACTGGTACTTATAGTGGATACTCTTAAGGCAAATCAATCAAACAGGAGAGAAAGGCTGTGAGAGCACAATGGCCCCAGGGTTTCAAAGGGTTACAGTTCTGCCTGTTCCCCCTGGAAGGCTGGACACTGACCACCTGCAAAGCAGGAGAAGGGAAGGCCAAGTCAACATTGACCAAATGATGCAGCTTTTTTAATCTGGAGTTGGAGACTTCAAATTAGTGTGGTTTTTTATATGTTTGATGACATTACATAGCAATTGTGCTGGTTGTAGAATTGCCATCCATGCTGTTATTCACAATTGGACCAGATCTTGGCAGCCTGTGCTGCGCTGGCTCTGCTTTGAGTCCTACTCCAACCTCCAGCAATTCCTCCCAGCTTGCAGGATTACTGAGGAGTTCATCATTTTAAAAATAAAAAAATAAAAAAAAATATCCTTTTCAGCATTATGAGTGAAATCTGTCCCTTTTCTTCTCAATTAGTTAGCTTCCAGCCAGGAGAATTTCACTCCTCCATCTATCCTCCTGTGATGGCACATAACTCCACTGTTTTAAGGAAAAACCTTTCTGTAATATGTTTAAATGCAGTAGAAAATTTTTCTAACAGCTGCATGTATTCTGGCACGCAGAAGGAGTTGGTATGCAAATGTCACATACCAGCTCATCTAATTTAGAGAGCATTAGATAATTGCTTTACCCAAATTAGCACTGGTTTGGACTGAAGCTCAAGCCTACAAATACACCTAAATATGTTTTCTTTTGACAGAACTAAATATCTCATTTCACAATGCTTTGTTGTTTTGCTTTTTTTTTTTTCTTTTTCTTTTTCTTTTCTTTGTTAGTTAGACAGCTGTCAGGAAAAAACAAGGAAGAGAAAGGAAATGAAGTGCCTCCACTGAGGCCCAGGATCCACTGCTCGGTATTTGGGTTGGTTATGTGGGTATTTGTTCTGGCATATCCATGTTGTTGTGCTGGGCAGGGTATCAAAAATTACACGGCCCACAGAACATTTTCCCATCCATTGTTACACAGCAAACCCTTAGAGCAACCTTAGGCTTTACAGCTCAGGAGACCCTCGCTGGAAGCTGGAGGTGATAAATTCAAGCTAAAGAAATAGCACATAGTCTCTGCCTCTCTTAAGGAACTTGCACAGCTTGGTATCAAAGAGAGTTTAATGAGCTTAGTGATATGTGAAAAGGATTAAGGATACCAGCAAATCACTTGATTACGTACTTAATTCAATAGGGCTACTCACGTGCTGAAAGCGACCACGTGCTCGGGCGCTGCACTGGGCAGGGGGCACGGGGAGCTGGGCAGCAATGGGGTGGCACTGGGCCATCCTGCAGCAAGGACACCCCAGCTCCCCCAGACCCACACACCTCATCCAGGCATGCGGGGACATGGCAGCTGCCCTGCCTGCTGCTGCTCTGCCTGTCCTGAACAAGCTCCCAGAAAAGGGTGCATGGCTGAGATGCCTGAGCTGTGCAGAAAACAGGGAAACTGGGACACAGACTAGGTTGGCTGTCATGTTCCTGCAGACCAGTTTTGAAGCAGGGCTGGGAGGTAAATGCCCTAGTCAGCCCTTCAGAGCCCGAAGCATCCCATTCCCTTCTGGCACATCTAACTCTGCTCCTGGTTTGGCTGAGAGGGACACTGTGCAGACAGCCCTAACTCACTCTTCCAAAACACTACCCCTTGATTCCCCTAATATTTGGAACCAGACAGGGAAGCATCAGCATGGATTCAGCCTCTCGTGCTTCACAGAGGAAGACGATGGTCATTGGGGAATAGAGAAAACCACCAAATGAGCAACCCGATAAGCACACAGACAAGTTCTCCGAGTGTCTGGAGCCATCCAGCCCTGGAGACAGGGAACTCCATGGAGAGCCCAAAATCATCTGTTACAGTTCAGAAAGTCACATTTTCACAGGGAAAGGTTATTAGAAATCAAACAACAACAAAGCTGTCTGCAGCCAAACAGCAGACTGTTGCAATTAGGAAACGATGTTAACAAAGCAACAAGGGGGACATATAAGCTGTTACACTAAGTGTGGAGACACAAGTCATTTTTGAAGGATCTTGGAAGAGTGCCCTGGGGTAAAGCTTTAGATCTAGGGAAAATGACTTCAGACACTATTATAACTTTTGCAAAATATTTATTTTTGTTTTCATCCCGCTGTATAAGCCTCTGATAGAAAATAGACTTTTTTCCATCAGCCTGAGACACACACAAACACACACACACACACACACACACATATATATTTATATAAATGTATTCTTGTCTGGACTGTTTTTCATGTCTGAAAGCGATATAATTGAGAATTGAGTGAGCTGTCTGCTGCACACTAAAATAAGGTATAAAAAAAAGATAAAAACTCTTTTGATTAGTATTTTTGTCACTCTCTTCAATACCACACCTGGCTAGACTGCTCACCTTTGGTCCTAAATAGCAATGAAAGCTAAACCATGTGGCTTAAAAAAAGATCTCTAAAAACTGACATCATTGCTGATTTATTCTTATCCTACCTGATCTCAATGTGTTATTTTAATTGTCAGTTTTATTAAAAACTGACATGAAAGTGTACATTGAGAGCCTTTGCAATGGAGCAGAAGGCTGGCAAGAGCCCTTGTGCACATTACACCATTATGGTAAAAAGAGTAATGATTATTTTAATAAATACACTGAGCAAATTTCTTAATTGTTCAAAATCACTTAAGCCTCAGTGAATAGTTCATATTACATCTCAGCTCCAGTGATTAAAACTGATTTACCAACTCATCTGAACCAGTTGTTTTCGTGAAAAATCAGCTGGGTTTTCCTCCTGCTGCTGCTTGGCTTCTGCTTTGCACCCTATTAACTGGCACTCTCCACAGACGGCAGCAGAGCTTAATAAAGCCTGAAATAGCACAAGCTCGTTAACTGACAGACAGCCTCTGCAGCCCGTGCTCTCTGAACACAGGGATGCAGGGATAGTTCCCAGAGGAATGCTATCCAGACCTTCAGCTGCCATACAGAGCCACGCCGCGTTTGCGTTGTTGCCAGTTTGTCCCTAAAGAAGTTCAGTCTCTGGTACAAGGGTACCCCAACTGCTCAGTGACACCTGATGTTCATGTTCTTCCCACATGGGGAAGAGAATGGGCAGAGAGAGTGCTGTAGTTTTATGCTGTTTTCCATCAGCTTAGAAAACCTTCTGGTTTTGCAATAAGACATTTTCTACCAGGAAATCTCATGGCTGAGGCAGGCAGGAAAGATGTATGGACCACTATTCTGCAAGGGCTCTTCCCTGCCTTAGTAGAGGTTTTTCTCACCATCTTTGGCAAGAACCAGCACCACCACTGTTCAGATTTCCAGATGCTTGGCTCATTTGGGTAGTTATAAATAAACAGATTTTTTTTGTACGAGTGCCTTTTACTACAAAAATTTAGCATTCCTTAGGCCTAAGAGTCTCTGTGCAACTAGCAGGCTATGGGAAGTTTGTAATTTCTGCTAAATACTGGGAAAATTATTCTGTTTGGCTCTGTAAGGAAAAAAACAGAACATGCTATTTTTATCTGATTTTCATTCCCCAAAAGTTGTATAAATCAGTAAAAGCAAATACAAAGCATTATCTGGAATGTATTAGAATCATCTTGAAATAGAAAAGAATGATATCATAGCAAGAAAGTTTGCATTCATTAGTCATCCTCTAAGTCATGGAGCTTTTAATACCCATTAATAGCTTCTTTTCAGCAATATGTAAGAGGAAGTGTCCCCTACAGCATCCACAGGTGGACGTGCTTGATTTGCCTTTGGGGCCTGAACAGTCTCCATAAAGGCTGAGTGTCCATGGATACCCATCTATCCTGAGTGTTGCTCACTGTGAATGAGGTTCAGGAGGGTGCTTAGGGCCTGATCCTGAGCAGCAGGCAGGGAATAGGAACCACAGCAAATGCAGACAACAGTGCACAGTATGGGCTGTGCTAACCTGTGCTAGCCCCAGATGAAGGAAAAGCTCCAAGAACTCTTTGAGCTTCTAAACTACCAAAAATCAACAAGCAGCATTGGAGCAGCCAGAGATTTCAGCAGGAAATTGGAAAATCCTGCCTTTTTACCAGGAAGAGGAATGAATATGGACGAGCTTGTTGTACCAGAGCACCCTGACAATGTCTCCTGGGCAGGTCTGGGGCTGCTCTCCCATTTCCTGCAGCCTATGGAAAATTCTGCTCCTCAGTGAGTATAAAACCTCTCTATATAGTGAAATACAAGACGAACCAAGTGAAGCTTGGCACAGTGGTACATGTGACAGTTCCTGGCTGTTTGAAGTTATGGATGGCCATGTGTGAGTTAAGGAGGTGTCAGAGTGACACAAATGTTTATAGCCCAGCAATTCCACAAATGGAAAGTCTGTTATTTAGGGCAACAGGAATTTGCAATAGCTAAACCAGACATTTAGGGTTTAAAAAAACCCAACAAACAAACACAAAACAAAAAGTGCTAGAAGATGTGCAGATTTTATGTTTGCTGCTACACAGTGTGTATATTTACATGAAATAATTAGCTGTAGTCTTGTTTATGTCAAATCCAATTTACATTAATAAACTTCACCCAGCAAAGACACGGATGCTGTATGAAAATGCCCAGAAATATTAGCAGCCATAAAAATGCAGAGTAAACACTGGAGCATTTAATTAATCAATTTTTGACATTACCAAGTAATTACAATTTCTGAATCATTTTTGTGATGTTTTTTGTGCATATAAATTAACCACAACACATGGAAGAGCTGCTGATGGAAGGCATTTGACTTACATAGACATATGGCACTTGCATGTGACTCCTACTGTCTAAAGAAGACAGGGAGTTATAGCAAGGATAGAAAAAACATTCATAGGATCTATTGCAGAGTTGTGGAAATTGAATTCTAAAGTTATTACAGACATTTGGGATTCACAGATAAAGACGCTTCATTCTCAGAATGTATCAGACTTTTTAACTCACTTGGAATAACCACTGTCATCCATCCAACAACAAATACCTCAGGGCCTGAAGTTTTCTCTACCATTTTCTTTAGTTGCTTTGTTTTCACTTGTCCTCACATTTATACTGGCAACTTCTAATGAGAAACAATGTACATACACACAAATCAAGCCTATCTTCATATGGTTTTATTTATACTTAAAAACAACCTAAATGAAAAAAAAAAAAAAAAAAAAAAGCAGTAGAGGCTCATTTGTTCAATCATTAAAAGTCCATAGGAAAAAAAAAAAAAGAAAGAAGAAAATATACACTATATGCCATAGAATCGTAGTATGGCCTAGTTTGGAAGGGACCTTGAAGACCATCTAGTTTTAAAAGCCCTGCCATGGACACAAAAACACCTTTCACTAGCCCAGGTTGCTCAGAGCTCCATCCGGCCTGGTCTTGAACACTTGCAGTGATGGGACATCCACAGCTTCCCCGGGCAACCTGTTCCAGCACCTCCTAATATGTATTCTCAACCTACACTCTTTCAGTTTGAATCCATTCCCCCTTGTCCTGTCACTACATGTTCTCATAAAAAGTGCATCTCCATCTTTCTTGTAGGCTGCCTTCAGATATATAAAATATATGAATGTAAGGTTAAAAGTCCAACACAATGCTATAGACATATCAATCTGATGATGCCAAAATATGTCGAAGCATCAGTGGAGAAAACAAGGGGAGAGAAAGCTCTGAGGATTCCCAGCTTTCCACCCCTGCTCTAAGAACAAGGGCAAGACGAGGTTTAGCAAAACCTGAATAACCAACCCTCTAGGGTTTGTATGGATGGAAAACAGGAGATCTGGAGATGAGCAGAGAGAAGGTGATGTGCTGCACCAAAGCCTGAGGCCCATTTCCCATGTGGGTTTCCCTTGCTTTGTCCTACCATCCCTCTTTTGCCCACCAGCCACCACACTGTCATCTAGCCACAAACTTTTTTACACAGAGGAGGAAACTTCTTATAGCACATTTTGAAAATTAATCTCTATGTCGACAGCTCTGTTTTTCATGTCTCACATGTACACATCTATAGTCAAGAAAAAATTTATCTCCGAGTTAATAAGGTAACATTACTCAGGAAATCTCAGAAGCCACTTCCAGCACTCTGCCTCTTCCTGGTGTGGTGAATTTAGTGGAACTACTTACATCCATCCACCTCATCTGTGTGATACATAAACATAAACACACAGAAAAATGATGGAACATGCAAATAAATATGCTCCTAAATAACCCCTGTTCATTGGTTCTGTGTTTGTACAGAGAAAAAAGAAATGAATCAGAAGCTAACACACAAATATACCTCTGCATTTTCCTAATTTATTACAACCAAAGCAGGAGCTGTGCTCACAGGGAGCTCTGTCAGCTCGTGGTCTGCCTAAAACACATTTATTGTTGCTGTCATTACCAGGGGTTGCAGCAGATTCGACTTTGGGTATTGACTGATTGTAAGAGACAACAGAGTCTAAGGCATGAATCAGTTGTAAACTGTTGCCCGAATCACACTTTTTCTTCAACCAAAATTCCCACTTATTTCTATGAGATAGCCAAGAAAATAAAAGCATTTATAAATGCGACAGAACTGGCACTGCTTTTGGGTATTGGAATACAGGAAAATTAAAAAAAAAATAAATCTCTACAGTTCAATATATTTTCTTGTAGGTTAGATTCGATTCAATATGGGAGGAAGCTGACCTTCCCAGACAGTTTTGCAGAGCAGGTTTCCCATGAGGAACTCTGATCCCAACTGCTGCAGCTCTCTGACAGCCACCGACTGTCATCACTTATAAGAGGAGCTCCCAGTCCCTGCACAAAATGGAACCTGATTTTCTGGGTTGGGGGATTAATCATAAGAACTTTGGCATTTCCTAAGTGGTGTGTAGGCCAAACAGCATCATGTGATACTGGTTGGAGATAAACTTTTAGTGTATAGCGTAGGGATTTAGTGAAAGTGGATTTAGTGCAAGGAAAGCGTTTTGCTGTAATGGTAAGCTATAAGCAGAGAGTTCAGTATAGTCCCAGAAAAGAAGCAAGAACTGGAACATTTGTGTCAGCAAACAGCATACACTTATGTTGTGTAGGCCTGTTAAACTCTTAAGCCAAAGCAGTGCCTTTAGTTATAGCCACTAATTCCCAGTAAATTCTGGGGGAACAGGAAGCACAAAAGCACTGTAAGGACAATTTCTTGCTGGCTTGCAATTCTAACCCCATTATCCCCACTAATGCTGTAAACACTTAGAGCCACAGATACCAGTCTGGGCTAGTGGCAATTTGTACTGGCAAGATTAGGGCACACATGGACTACACAGGAGATGCCCAGTGGCACCAAGGAGCACTGGCCAGGATGCAGTGCCCTGCAGCAGTGGGGTTTGATGTGAGAGCCGTGTTCCACCTCTCCAGTTTGCCTCGGTGACAGGCACCATGCAGCAGCCTCTGTGTCCTTCTGAACGCCAGAAAGAGCTGTGCACCAGCAGAGGAGGTGAGGATAAAAGGTTCCTGTGCTGTGAATCCATGTTCCCAGAGGAGCTGTGAGGCACAGACAAGGGATCTTGGGGGACAGCCTTTACTGACCTGCAGTCAGAACTGGAGCAGGGAGAGGATGCACTTGGATGCCAACTGCTGAGTTTGGGAGTAACTGAGCCTAACGTAAAGATTTCCATAAAATAGAAATGGGTAGTTCTTATCCTTTGCTTATGTTGTAAAAACTCCCCCTTCAATTCCCATATATAACAATTGCATTAATAGTCATTATTATCTTGTGCTTTTACCAGTGATCTGATGCACTATTGATGGTTTGTCTCCTGAACACTTGTGACTTCAGCATGCCATGGATAGTAGCTGCTAAATAAATATAATGACACTGCTCAATTTAATGAGAATCCATTTCCTTTTTCTAAAAATTAAGGTGAACCTTTGATTTCATTCAGCATTATAGAATTCACAGGTGCCATGCGGTACCAGTGAAATCAAAGCTGTCATTTAGCTCCTGGTTAACGTTAATCATCTCTCCGCAGCTGAATATTGCAGCACTGAATTGCAGATCCATCTCAAATGTTATGTGCCTGGAGATATTAGTTACAGTTATTGCAAAACATTCTGTTTATTCAAATCAGACTGAAACAAACACAAACTGTAGCATGAAAGGCTTGAAAGTACTTGTTTAGATAAATATTCATTGTCAGCTGCTATGCAGGATATACAGTGACAATTCAGATTACATTATAGCTTTTTGTTTTATACACTATCTTGCCAGTTAGCATTCAAAAATGTAACTTTAAAAATGCCTTTAATTTTATGTGTGAAATAGAAAATGATATACTTAGCTGTCCATGTTTCTTACACATGAATCTTTCAATCCACGGGGAACTTAATGTGAATTAACAGTGGGAGTATAAGCATAAACCTTTATATTTCTGGTAATACAATTTTGTCACTAACTGCAGCTTACTGGAAAAGTTCCTTGCAATATTTAACTGAATTACATTTTAAAGATCTTCATCATCATCAGCTGGAAAATCTATGGCAGCAAGTGATGAGTCCTGTTAGTGTACCCGCTGCTCTACTGCCGACTTTTGGATGTTTAGACAGCGTCTCTCTCTTGGGAGCCGGAGACATAGACATAATTTCCTGCAGAAGCCTTGTCTCTCACTGTTTTGAGACACAGAGGACAAATTAAAAAGCCCCCACATATCAATCCTGTATCTAAAGCATTTTTTTCACATGAGGGTGACATCCTGTTTCCAGTACGTAAGGGTGTTATGGGTCACATTCAGATGGAATCATGCTGACCTTGATGGGATTAACTGAGGGCATGTCAGTCCAAAACAAAGACAGATGAGATACACAAAGTAATCAGGTTTTCCTCTCTACTGTTAATGTGTGATTTTTAGAGTAATTGTACCAAAATATTTTCAAACACTGGTTGTAAAAAAGTATCATTTGCAGATAGTAATTAGTTTACAAAAACACCTCGGTACATACTGACCTCTTGCTGTTATTTAGCATTTGTGAAACATCTCATGTTTCTGAGTATTCAAAACTAATGGCAATAATTGATATACAACAGAAGGGCTGAAATACTGCATTTGAACTATGTAGGTGCTCCATGTGTGAATCACAGACAATTTATTGTATTATCCTCACAAAAGCTGATATTTTGGATGAATTTTCATAAGGCTTAGATTGTTAGATTGGAAATACTGAGCATATATTAAATCACCGGAGAAAAAAACCTCACCAACTTCAATAAACTTTAAAAGCCAAGAGAGGTTCCAGCCCAGAAAGTGTTTCTTTTCCTCTCAAATCCTCATCATCTACACTACCATGCCCTTGAAAGTTCCTGTTATTGAAAGGGTTGATTAGTGCAGAAGGCTCTGCCTGACAGAGCCTCTCACAGGCGGTATGTACAGTGGGGCAGGTCTCTCAGGTGTCCAGCTCCCACCTGGGCAAGTCTGCAGAAATGCTAGGGATTTCAGGATTTCTCAGCTCCCACTTCTCACATAAAGAGAAGCCAACCAGGTGAGTGTGGTTTTCAGGTGTTACAGACATCAAGGCAGTCATAAAACTGAACTGCTGCACCCACTGAGCTGTACCCATGGAATGTTGTGTGGCCTTGCTGTGAAAAGTGCTGAGCATCTGCAGGTCTCATTCATGCTGCAGAATTAAACTTATTCAGGGGAGAAAAACCAATTTCCAAACTTTAGATACAGTCCTTAATCATTCATTTAAAAAGCATTTCTGTAGCCATCAACTTGACAGTATTTAAATGAAAAGACTGAAAATCTCTTGTTTTCCAACAGGAAATGTGTTCAGGGATTGGCATTTCACATGTATAGAAAAATTTGCAATAATCACGTCCTGATGACAAGTCTAGGAGAGGATTTACATCTAACAGGAATGATCTAATTTATCTTTCATACAGTAATACCCAGTGGCTATTGTGAACATTTCAGTATGAAGGAAATTAAAGACAACACAAGAAAATTAATGTTTTAAGGGAATGCCGTATGCTTCATTTAACTCTTCTGTTGACTGTCCACATAATGTAATAAGTTAATTTGCTTCTTTTCATATGCCTAAGTAATAGAAATAACACTTTTCATAAATCACCTACCAAAGCTTTAAGAATAAAAGCAAGCTAATCTGTATAAAGCTTTTGAATTACTTCTGTATAAATGTGTACTTCTGCAATTTCCCTCTTGAAGAAAAAGCCTTTACACTGAGTCACAACCTTCCTCCTCTTCTCCTTCCCAACTTTTTCTGCCTGGAAATCAAATCCCTCACTATGCAACAGTACTATCCAGTGGGGCTCAGTGGAAATCTTGTCCCAAACTCCAGTGTGATACAGTCAAGTGTGATATTTGGGTGTGGAGACAGTGGCACACTGAAAGCACAGCCGATGCTCTGAGTAGGAAGGTGCCTCAACACTTCATCATTGCAGACTTTTAGGGAAGCACTCAAAAGTTTTGCTGGTGAGCAGGGTCATTTCTCTTGTCTCACCTCCCTTTCTTCCAAGCACCCTTTAGAATCCTGAGTCTTATAAAAGAAATTTGTTCCACCAAAAGGTTTTTTGTGGCAGCAGTGAAGGAATAGGGCCTTAATCACAGAATCACAGAATATGTTGAGTTGGAAGGGACCTACAAGTCCAACTCCTGGGCCTGCACAGAACCCTCCCGAAGAGTCACACCCTGTGCCTGAGAGCATTGTCCAAACACGTTTTGAACTCTGCCAAGCTTGGTGATGTGCCCACTGCCCTGGGCAGCCTGTTCTAGTGCCCAGCCACCCTCTGGGGGAAGAACTTTTTCCTAATATCCCACCTAAACCTCCTCTGACACAACTTCAGGCCATCTAAACAGCTAAAGATGGAGATAGCCACCTAACGAGATTTTAATGAGAATGTGCTCATTCTGCTTCCTTGGAGATTTCTGAAATGCCTCTAGACTTCTGGTAAATTTTCAAATCTGTCTCCCCATTGCTTCCTGTGTATCCAAAGAGCTCTAATTTTCTTTTTCTGAGAGGGGGGAGGGCGAGGAAGCCCAGCATATAAATTCCTTTCCTTTGATACTTGCATTCATAACGCATAAGGTAAAAAAAAAAACCCCTTCCTCTGTACATATTTGAAAGACACAATCACTTCTGTGGATAGCTGAATTCCCCCTTATATTAGTTTGCATTCACACATCAGATGCCTGGGGCCAGAAGGACATGCTGAATATGAGAGTATCTGTCTAGCCACAAAGTAAATATGGTGCACAGGAGGATTAAGACAAGGCAAACGAGTCTGCTGTTTCAGACTGCAAAACTTTGCAGGCTCTCCTGCAATGCCAAAAGAGTTAAGAAGTTCACAGGTATTATCAGGTTGATTTCCATACTGGGGGAAACTGAGTCACTGGATAAGTCCCATTCCCTGAGTCATTCTGGCAAGACCATGGCTGAAGGCAAGATGTCCCTCCAGTCCTTTAGCCTGGCTACTCCATCTCCCTAACGAGACATCTGAAACACCCCAAGTGTGTATGTGCATTATACGTACACACACGTGTATAAAAAAATAAGCTAATTCAAAAAGCGTGTATTTAGCTCAGATCCAGTGAATTAATCTTATGGCCTTGAAAACTAGAGAGGCCCTTTCCATGAGAGAGTCATGCAGTCAGCTCCAGCAACACCTCAGGCACAAGTGATTTTTGCTGCTCTGGCAGATTGCACTGCCTGTGCTAATATGCATCAGCTGATAGATCTCAAGCCATATTGGATTGGTTTATCTTTTGAATTTTGACAAAAAAGCCCTGTAGATTATTTGTCTCCTAAAATGCTCCTGATTAGAGCTTCTTCTTTCAAATCCAATACTAAGTTATTAATCATGGCAGAGTTTTCTGCTTTCCACAAATCAATAATTATTCATTTAGCCATGATTAGTGTTACATGGGGAAAATCTTTGTTTTAAAATAGGCAGCATTCAACTCTTAACAGATGTAGTACACGGTAAAAGTAGCTTGGAATTGGAATAATGTGGAGATCTACTATTCTCCTGCAAGATCTGAAGATTTCCTCCTCATCTAATTTTTAATTTATAGCACTGATATGCTCTAACTGCTTTATCTGAAAATGATTATGCACACCAAAGATATGAGACAGATATTAACATCTATCAAGAGGAAATTCTTGACAGAATTCTTGCAAATTCCAGAAGTATTTACTAATCTATTTACTAACCTTTTTAATCTATATGGGAGCACTAATTAGTTTCACAAGGTTTATTTGCATCCCCTCAAAGATTTGGGAAAGTTTGGAAAACAAGCTCTTTTCCAGTGGATAGCACTGCAATTCCAGTGACACCAGAGTACAACACTAGGCTGTAATTCACCATTTCTACCACCAATTTATGTTTTTCTTTTCATCACCATGTATTAGCTCCCACTGAGACAGCCAGACATGAAGCCCACCTATACTGTTGTACGAAGGCCAGCCCAAGGTCAAAGAAGAACCTCAGTCTAGCTGAGGCTGAAGGCAGGAATGAGTCTGGGAATGAATTCTGCATTCAGGGTCTTTATGAACAATGTCAGAGAAAGGAACGCAGTGCAACATCAATATCAGATATTCAGTAGGAGAGGTATAATACTATTATTATCAATTAAGATGATAGAACAGCCTGTTTCTCCATTGCTAAATGTGAAGACTGGCATCAGAGCCCTTTCTGTGCCCACTTTGTCTCTGGACCAGCCCATGGAGCTGCTGTCTGTCCACACGCTTCTTGAGGCACACAAAAATTCTCCCTGCTCAGTTGTCCTGTGCTACCCAGGGCAAAAACAGCAAGGAAAAGGAACAGTAAAGAGTTCACACCAATCTTTGAAGTTGGCAAATTTCACCTGTCAATTAGTGCTTTAATTTTGTGCACTTAGAGGCTTGCTCATGCCTGCAAACACCTTTTCCAAGACACAACTGGTGACATTTCCCACTTTCTCGCCTATTTTTCTCCTGTTGCTCATGTTATGACTAAAAGCAGCGGGATTATATTTTTCTCAGTGGGAAATATGTCACCTGCTGTTGAAAGGAAAGCAATTATTGTGGTTTCACTAAATCTTGGGCCTATTTGTGTAGAGATTTGGAGCTTAAAAATATAAACATCCTGCTCAGTGTCAGTGTAAGTGGTTAGGCACTTCGGAATCCCAGCTGGGATCCCCCTGGGTGTCACCTTCAGAGCCTGTTTAGCACAGGGGAAGATGCTGCACCCGAGTGCCTTTCCTGTAACTGTGTCTAATCACTGGAAAGTAACAGGGAACAATGTGCTCCCAGCTCCTGCACAGGACAGCTCAAAACATCATGTTCTCCCTCTCTCCCCTTACTCCAGGACTCAGTTAATACTTTTCAGCTTTACAGAAACAAGATTCATGTCTGTCCTGCATTCGTGCAGTTGTTTTCCCTCCTTTTGTGTGTTTTTATGTGACCGTAAACCTGTCTGACAAAGGGACAGGTATTTTATTTGCACACTGTCAGGTGCTATTTCTCTGTGCAATCTCCTGTTATCAAACAGAAAAAGTCTCAAAATCAAAATGGGAAATAAAGCATTTGCAGCTGGCCAAAAGCAAAGAAAGAAGCAAACCCACAAACTGTGTCTATCTACATGTGTATATATACAAACACATGGCAGGATCTATAGGTGCATGCTAAGAGACAGTACTTTGTAATAGGCAAAGTTTGTTTCTCATGAGTCTATTGTTATTTAGATATTATTTTTTCCCACAGAAGGGAAGAAAACTTATATAAACACTTGAGGGGAAAAGAGCAGAAATATGACTGAATTTAAGAAAAAAAATTAATCTTCCACTTCATAATCTTCCAATTATGAAAGGAAGTTCCTACCACTACTGACCAGCATCCGAAGATCTAGAGAAGAGGGTCTCAAGTCAGTTTTAGGGAAAGGATCAGCATCCTCAGTATCAGGCATGATTTCAGTATCAAAAGAAAAGGGTTCTCAATTTTTACTACCATATGATCCTAGCCAATAACAATCATGAAGAATTATTTTCCCTAACATAAGTCAAACAGTTACTTAATATTTGAGATAGGGATCATCTACACTTTTAGGAGGCACTGTCTATGTAACTGTGCTGTCTTAGACGAAAGTATACCTTTAGACATATTCTCATTTCTAACAAGGCATGCAAGTGCATGTGGGAAAGCCATTTCTTCATATGAAGTATTAAATGTGACCACACTACTACAGAATGGTCTATTTATAGGCATTTTGTAAGTATCTGTCTTATGTTAACCATGTTGGATGGACCACAAAGGTCTAGCATGTGTTTACTCAGGTAATAATTATACTCATACTTTTTCCATCTTCTATATCCTAACAAAAAGCACAGAATTTTTCAATGAGTACACATTAGGGAGATTGTGCCCCTATGCAAGTTCACATTGAGTAGAGAGATTCAGATCTGTTTTCACATAATAAGTGAAACATCTTCCCCGATTCAGATACAGCATACAGGCTGCTCCTTCAACTAGTCACCTATCAGCTCTGCTGTTGAAATGCTATTAGAGGGGCAGATAAAAACCATGTTTACTTGCTGAAAGTGTTTGGCAGGATTCAGAAAGGGCCTGAATCCTTCTCCAGTTCAGATGGCTGAAGGTGACATGTATTACCCACTAAACAGTGTACAGCATCCATAGTGTATTGCAACTTAGCATTTAAATGTGCATATATGACACTAAAATATGCAAGGAAAACTGTATGAAAAACACTAGATTTTTGTTCTTTGTTAAAAAAAAATAAATCCCAAATGCTATTTGCAGTGATTTGTATTATGGACAGCCTTTCCTCTGTTTTGTTTTACCATGAGTGTACATCATGTTGCATGTACATTCAACATGTACTTTCCCAAATACACCAGTTCGTGCTGGACAAGATTTTATCTGAGGCAAAGAAGGAGTATTGCATAATAGACTATATGTTTTCCTTCATATGATCTGCTAGAAACAAGGGCTTTTAGTATTTGACTAAATTCAAACACTCTGGCATATGCATAGGTAACCGTTCAAAATTGCAGCCTGTGAACTAAATTGGTATTTAACAGCTTGACCTATAAAATCTTTACTAAGCTGTGATACAGCATATGGTCTTTGCTGAGATACACCAGAAGATTCAATGCTAATATAAACACCAGGCTACGTTCTTCCTTTCCAAATCATTTTGGATACGAGCTGCCAAAATCTATAGCATATGGATGTATTTTCATTTCATTTCCTTTCATTTCATTTCCTTTCATTTCATTTCATTATTTCATTTCATTATCTTCTATTTCTCTTCCATTTCTCTTTTCTTAAAACATGCTGTATAAACTGAGTTTTAATTCCAGAGTCATTATTACACCCACTTTGATCAGAGAATCACAGCCTTTTCAGTATGGCCCGTGAAAGTTCATGAGGTTCACTATGGCTCTTGAAATAGCATTTTGTATTCTCAGCTTTCTAACTTTGTATGGCCTTCTAATGTTGAGTCACAACGAGTATCACAGTCATATCTACAACTGATTTGTACTGGACACTACAGAAGAGAAATACTGTATTTTCCTTCTTTTGTCAGCTGTGAACAAAAATGGTAGCACACCACTAATCCTTTCTCTAAGGGCAGATGGCCGTTTGATGTATGTACTCATCTACAAACAAAATTCAGAAATTCATTTGGCTTTATCTTCATTCATTATGTATTATTGGTCTCTCTTCATTTGACATCAAAAGTGCAAGTAAGAGGACTGCCATTCTTTATGTTAATTGTTCGGTTGATTACTCATGAATAATAACACTTAGCATCTCTATAGTTCTTTACATCTCTAAATTACTTTATAAATCTTGGTTCATCAAAAAATCTGAGACTTTTTACCAGAACTTTCCTTGTAGTAAAAATGTCTAACCAAAAGGAAAAAAAGCCAGTGTCACAGTGTTATTTGATAAATATTTAGTGGTTTATGGTACCAAAGCAAGTGAGTGCATGAGCTTTGATGAGGTTTTGCATTTCAGTCTCATGTCATAAATTCTTCTCTTCTGCATACATGGAAACAAGCAGGCTGAAGAGGGAGCGAGAAATTAAAAAATAGGGAAATATTACGCCACTGAAAATGAATTTATTGAAGGATTTTATACCACACCTACTGTTACCTGACTGCCCAATACAGGTCAAGTTTCAGAACAAACTTCACCTGCATGGTGGTTCTATCAAAGGCTAACTTCTCCCAGTTTCAGCGTGAAGACTGCTCGTGGATAAATTGTGTCTCTGTGGCTCTCCATGCTCCACACTGCTTGATAAGAACCTGCTGCTGGTGTTGGTCAGATTTTTCTTAACAGCTTCAGGGTAATAGTCTCCCCAGTCAATACCCCACTGCCTCCAAAATACAGAACTTATTGCAGCAGTATTCTTTCTACACCCTGCTAAATTACCCAACATAATGGCCATAAGTAATGAAACCAAATGAGCACACTCACAAACTTATAGATGTCAACAGAATGTCCTCGTAACAAGGAGGGAAAAAATTTCAGCAGAACACTGGAGTGACATAACTCTGTGGCTGTGCAATCCAACACAAGTGTTCCCTGATAGATGCAGGTTTGCAGCTGGCAGCCTGGGTGTCTTTTAGACCTGACATGGAGTGTCAAGAACTTTTCTTTTGCATTATCTCAGGCAAATGAAAAATTTTATATCATCTCAGTGTATTTTGTAGGAATTTTAAAGTATGGAGTTTATCCAAGGTGTTGCAAACAGAGCTTTCTGTTTAAAGGAACCTGTTCTCCTTTAGGCAAAACAAAAGAAATAGAGTTTGTGTATCTAAATGAAGGCAGTTTACATATAGGCTTGTGTGAGTATAGATGTCACTGAAGAAAACAGGATTGTCTTGAAAGGGGCCACTATGTCACAAGGCAGTACATGGAAACATGTTCATCCCATCCCTTTCCGTAGGGAACTAAACACACCTTCATGCCAAGAACAGAGGAACAGACAGAACATAAAGAGGCCAATGCCTTTTTCAGTGCTGGCCAAGCACGATCACCTAGGGCTGCCTGCTGTGTATGTGCTGGGTCTATGTGTTGTGACACATGTCAGGGCCAGCTGTGCTCCTGCCAGCCCTCATTAAACCCCAGTGACTCTGCAGCTATTCTCTGCCTCTGCACTGCATAAGAGAACTGACTATGAAAATTTGTCTTCCATGGGACAGCTCACTTGAGTGTTACTTATTGTTCAAGCACCTGCCAGGCTGAAAATTCAAGAGGTGTAAAAGAGAAATAATTTCTTGATATTAGTTGTACAAGTGATGTGTTAACGATCATAAACCCAATAAACAATTGCAGGCTTCAAAATGTGCTGTTTAAGCGAGGCAATTAAAAGCAATGGCCCAGCATCAACGACAGCTTGTAGGGCCTCAATGAAATAAATAAACCTATTAAAATAAGTGGGTGCTTAACCTCAAACCTTCCCATGATGTTGGGCATTGTTTAGAACACTTTTGCTGGTTTACAAATGAGAATGTCATTGCAGTAAAATGTTTGTAATTTATTGTCCAGAAGTCAAGACAACTCCAGCAATGTAAGGCAAAATACAGCCTCATGCCTGTAAGAGTCCCTGCAGTCAGATTCTTGTCCCACATTGGCAAAAAACTGTAGGAACAGAAACACAACTACGTGCAATCATTTGTAAGATCAGGACTCAACACAGTTTTTTAAAGGAATACTTAATTTCCTAAAACATTCAGTCTTTCAATTTTGGATATATCTCTCATCTTTGTTTTAAGCAGATTTTATTGCCACAGTAGTTAGAAATATAAGTCTTCTTGTGACATTTGAGGCACATAAGCCAAAAGCCAAGTACTGTGAATGGCTCATTTCATCCTGATGGCTGTTAGTGTTAGCTTGAATATTAATGTGCAATAAGCCCTTATGTTTAAAATAAATAATAAATATTTAATTGACAAGATGTTTAATTTCTGTTTTGCTTGATGGAAAATTTTCATTTACTCCACTAAAAGTAAAATTTTTGAAAGAGCAGGACCACTAGCAATAGCCTTGCAATTCATCTGGACCATAAACATTTCAAAATATCTACTTTACCAAGAATGTTTTGAATAAAAGTGGCTCCCTTTTCAAATAACTATGCATTTGATCCTTATTATAGTTAAAGCGAATGTATTAGATCCTTAACAACACAGGAAAGGCTACAAATGAACTAACAGCCTATTTTAGCCATCTTGACATGATTAGTCTGTATCATAAATTGTGCAATGCATCAATTGTATTATGATTTGCTGGAGAGGCTTGTATGTTACAAAAAATGATAGATATTTAGGCTCCTGTGCATTTTTGTGTTTCATTTTAAAACTGGTCCCCCGGGCTTTCACTTAATAAGAAACAAATACGTTGCTCTAGTTGTAAGTCATAAATAAGCCTGGGCCTGGGCTTGGGCTTGGGCTAGCAGAGGGATCCCGGGCTCCAGAGGCAAGGAAGAAATGCCAACGACATTTGACATCCTGCAATTTTTGTGCATGACTTCATGGGGATGGGCAGGCGGGTTGGTGTGAGTGCAAACAGTTGAACAAATTTCACTGGGAGCCCTGGGAGCTTCATAGCAGATAATAAAGTGCAGGCATTCAGAAAGAAACACTGAAGGCAGATCAGCGAGGTCTCAGGAGAGCCTTTAAATTTCTCAAGAGAACCCTGTTACAAGTGAGCACACCCTTCACAGCTGACCTCTTCTGAAAGGCTTTTAATCTTGGGCTGTACCCAGACTTCCAAGAAGAATAACCTGACAGTCTTCCATCTTCCTACATTCCCTAAGTATTATGTGCAAGATGATCTCTTCCCATTTCTTTAAACTAAAATGCATGAAATATAGGGTTGAAGAGATGACAGAGCTGGAGAAGGCAGAGTCCTGACTACAGGTCTTTCAAAAGAACAGGCAAATTTTACTGCAGGATTTTGAGAAATTCCTGACTCCCTTAAAATGCCATTCAGCTTCTCTCAGGGTCTATGAGATTTAAAAGGCAGCACTGAATCCAGCTGAATCTTACCTTTCATCTAAGCATTTAAGAATTCCTGCTCATTATAAGTCACCAATATACAGTGCACTGCTGTCTCCTTCCACCACGACAAGAACAGGGTGAACAGTAGTACAGCAGGAACAGAGGGAGCTGGGGCTGGCAAAGAGGAGGTGGCTCATTCCTATAAGCTGCCATTTCTATAAGCTTTGCCACTGGCAATGCTGTGGGGTAGGTTTAGGCTTTAGGCAGGCAGTTCCAGCACTCCTGGGCTCTGGTTCCATGCAGCTCTTTCACTGAAAGCTCAAGATTTCAGGAAGCTCAAACAGGATTCAGGTTTCAGGAAAGAAATGTGACCTTTCATAAAATAAGGGGGGAAATCACAGAGACCAGTATTTGCCTGAAGATTACCTCAATCCCCCGCTGTCAGTTCCAGAAGCAAAGTCCATTATTACACCTCTGCTGCTGCCTTGAACAACTTTCTACAGTGTATATGAAAAGATTCTTATTATCTGCCCACAATGGTGATTGAAAAGTTTGCGCTTTGTAGGAGCAGCTCACTGCTCCCAATTGCCTCATCATTGATTTTCTCCAGGCCATGCCTCTCCTGTCACAGCACAGACAGAAAGCCTCCTTCCATAGCGTTGCTCCAGCTGCAATGACTTCCACTGCTGCTGCAGCTCACTTTATCCCAGTGGAAATTTGCAGAGCTGGAGCCAACAGAAAATCCTGTTACCTTCTCCTTGCCAGCTCTGCCATTTCCTTCCTGCAATCCACGCCGCTGTGTTCGCACCAAGGGCTTGGTTTTTCATCAGGAAGGTAAAAAGCCATTGCAGAGGACAGAGCAGAGAGGGGATGAGACAGTAAGAGTCCCTCTGCTGATGGAGATTGGCCGTATCAGAGCTGCACACCTGCTCGGGAGAGGCACCGAGTGTGCATTGTCCTGCGCCTGCCGAGATGGGTGTACAGGTGTCAGTGGAAAATTAAGAGTGAGAGAACCTGAAGAGCTCACAGGACAAATGTGATTACAGTTTTAAAAGCTGCTAAACCTCAAGAGCATGAGCCCTATATATATATATTTATAAAGTAAAACATTTCACTCCATCCTGCTTAGGCTCAGAATTTCTTTCCCGCTGATATGCCAAAATTAGAAACGCATTTTCAGAGAAGGCCTAAATCTCAAATAGATGTGTGGCCTTCAGAAAGGCAGCTCTGTCCCTACAGCCTTCTCATTTTCAGCTGAGCAGCCGTCTGTTTGGCCAGTTAGATGTCTGACTATTAAAAATCCAGTCTCAGGGAAAATGGTGTGATTCAGAGTGGCTGTACACTTTTCCTCCCTCACTCAGAGCAAAATACACACACTAACACCAACCCTTCTGCCTCCCAACACAGAGATACAGCCATCAGCTCCTCTGCCTGTCAGGCTCCAACCAAACTCTGCCTCCCTCCAAGTTGAAGGGTGCTGATAATAAGAGCATGACAAATTGATCATCTGCTGTGGCCAGTCCTTTGACTGTGCTCTATTTGCAGTCTGAATTTGTTGGGAACATGAGATTGATTAAAGCAAATCTGAACTTTAAAGACCAGACTGAATCGCTTGCAGCATCTGCAATAACTGAGTGGTCCCTGACTGGCAAATGTGGGCTATTGTTTCTTTAGCTACATCCACAAAATATCTAAAATCAATTATAAAGATGATAAACTCACACAAATCAGTTACACTTAATCAACATATGAAAGGTTTGTATTATACTGTGATCAGTAATTACCAGTCATTTCAGATTCACTCTTGTGACTTACTTTTCTGTGACCTATTTGTGTGTGCTAAGCCAATTCATCACAGGTTAATAACAATGCCTCAGAAGTGGCTCAGTCTACCTACTTTCTGGGATTAAACATCATCTATTGGCCCTTTTGTGCCTAAGAAAATAAAATCAATTTCAAGAAATACTTTTAAGTAAAAGATTTGTTTCATAGGGCCCCCTAAACAACATGCACTGGCATTTAAGGGAACTGAGTGCACAGGCTTGGGTCTATGCCACAGCAATATAGTGGCTTAAGCAAATACTTTAGTCACTGTGGGCTTTCGTGACTGCTTAGCATTGTTTTCCTTCCATTTTTTTTAAATTATTATACAAAAATGAGTACACATGTGAACTCAGGTAGCTAGGACTGGCTCCCCCATGTTTTCTCACACACCTTCTGCATATTAAGACATTTGTCACCCCCATTACAAAACCTTGTACACCTTGGCACAGGAGCATTCTCTTTTGGGGAGAGAATAACCCACATTTTGGAAGCTGCAACTACAATGGAACTGAACTGAGCTGAAGGGTTTGTCCATGCAATTCTCAAAGATCATGCACAGTGAGTGGCAGCAGACTGTGCTGAACTTTGGGAGACCTCCCTGCAAAAGCACATGGTTTGGGCCCCTGTTCTCATGTCTGTGAGATGCTAAAAGCAGAAGAGAGAGGATGTGCTCAGCCTGCAAAGGATGAGAGAGGTGTCTTCCAGGTCAGAGAAGGAGTACACTGGGTGGACCACAGATACTCTGACCCTTCCTCCTAGAATACAAATTAGTTTATGACTATAAACTACATGACTGGAGTGATGGAAATGGGCCAGAAGGTTTAAATCAGATCCCAGTGCAAAACATTGCTTCTCAGAGCAAGTGTGGTGACTGGAATGTGGGAAATATTAAACAGATTTGGATCTCATTTATGCCAACAAAAACCTGGCTTTCTGTACTGATTCCCTCTGCACGCAATTTGCTATCAGTATGAACCCTCCTTGCACCTTAAGTTAATACACTCAGTGAGGAAGACATGAGAATCCTACATAGTACTAAAGGGTGTATAATACTCCAGCAAATCAGAGTGTTCTTTTACACACTGTCCAATTCCCTCTCTTCTTCCTCTTCAATCCAGGCAACCTTCAAAGAATTTTGAAATAATTAAAGTCTATAAAAACATGTGTCAAGGCACCCAAGATGAAGTAGCATGAAAATGTATTTGAAAAATGCCTTCTTATTTGGCAGACCTGTTGAAAACCTGTTATCATAATTAGAGTTGCTAAGGGGCTTTATAACTAGTTTCCACATAGGGTGGTCATAATATTTGAAAAATAGCAAAATTCCTGTATGCTTTTTGAGCTCTGACATGAAATGATGAGAAACACAATACCTCCATCATTTAAGCATGCTGTGGAACAGAAGGCAGCATCAACACAAAGCCAAAAAAAAAAATAAAAAAAAATAAAAAAGGATTTTTTTTAATATAATCCTCAAAAAGCTGCATAGGACAAACATAAATACATCCTTTGAATAAAATGACAATATTTTATCTATCTTCAGATTTGCCAGCTCATTCTAAAGTATTTTAGTAATGTCCATGAATGATTATGAAGGTTGTCTTAGATGGTTACCCATTGCCCTGAAGAAAATGTTTATGACCTGAACAGATTAATTATATTCTCCTCTTAAATATCATTCCTTCAGGACTAGTTATTGTTGAGTGTAAATGTGCCACTTTATATGCAAATAAAATGGACTGAGAGTGGAATAAGAACTTCAGCATATATCTACTGACAAATCATCTTATTATGTTTTATATTAGCAGATGGAACATCTTGTGGTATGAAATGTTAATCGACTTCAACAGGATGCAGTACTTGTTTCCTTGTTTCTAGAAAATCTTAGTCAAACTTTCAATTATTTTCTCTGAGTCACCTTTGTTTCATTTGGAAAGGTTTTTAGTTGCATAGTAGGAAAAGGGTATATGTTGAATGCAGGAAAAATACCTAAAGCTCATTAATACCTAATATTAGTAAACCAATTTAATCGAATACATTTAAAATAGAAGTTAAGGTAATCTTGAACGCTCTATCAAAGAGGGTTCAAAACAACTAATTCATATTAGTGCAAGTGAAGGGACTCAAAACCCAGAGAATCCCAGGATAAACCTTGCTTGCAGTTAGCAGAACTCATTGTTAGAAAGCCAAGGCTCTTCCACTTTCGTGTACACACTTCACTCACACAAACATTTAAATACACAGGACAAGAAGGAATCACAGGACAGACTTCTGTCCTTATCTCAGTCAGTTTGGACCACCATCTGGCTGCACTGCAGCAGACAACTGGGGGTAATTTTTAGATATTTTAAACAAAAAAAATGGAGTTGTTTGCACCTGCATTTGTGCTTCACCACCAGTCCAAGCAACTCTTTTATTACTACCTGCCTGTAACATTTATTTAGCTTGGTATTAATTTTTATAGAAAAGGACACTTTGGAGTTTGCCAGGCTGTGACATTTGTTTCTGAGGTGCCCAAAGCAACAGCCCACTGCCTGCCTGCAGCCAGGACAGTGAAGATATTTACCAGCTCTTGGAAGACAAACCCTTTGTGTTTTTAATAAAGGAAAGATCCAGGAGACCTGAAGAGGAAAGGGTGATTTCTCTAGAAGGTGTAAGGGCAGAGATGTCTTGATTTGATTTTCACTTTGGAGTTTCACAAGCATGGAAATTATTCCAATTAGAAATTATTAGTTGCTCAAGGACAAGAAAAACGTGGATTAGGAATGATGATCAAAGTCTTGGTTTAGCTTTTCTCATCTATGAACAAAACTGAGAGCTTTCAATAAGGCAAAATAGTGATGTGGAGGCATTAATGGGGTTATATACCAAAATCATCTCTGCTATCCCTTGTGATCTGCTATTTGAGGAAGATAAACTTGAAATGAAGTTGCATAACACATTAAAAGTAAGAAATTATCCATTTCTATGGCTTAAATTTGTTCTGGCCTGAAATAAATCTTTGGATTTAAATAAAGCATGTAAGATTAGTTGAATGGAAATAGTTGAATGAAAATTGATGGATTGGTTTAGGATATCTTATTCCCCAATACTTTTAGCCACACTTTTAATTAATCTGATTATACTGGTTTTTATATGGCATTAGTCAAAATCAGCTACAGTCAAACTGACTGGGTTCAGAAGATCCAGGTAAGATGTGGAGCTCTGGATCAGGCCAAGATAATTAAATGAAAATCACCATCAGAATAATTTAATCATAGATACATCTTGACACAGAATTATTGCCCTTGAACCATGAACTTAATTATTAAATCTGCTGCTGGGAATCCTCAAACACCATTGAAGTTGAAAATACTTAGGGCCCCTGAGATGCCCCCACTTCTGAGATGGACTCACTCCAACAATGGGATCATTGGGTTCATCAGCACAGCAATACAAAAGCAGAATATATAATCTATGTGTTGCATTTACACTGCTAATGTGTTCGCTAATGATACAGAATGAGTTCATCACAAGTGGCTGGGCTGTTAATTTAGGATGCTGCACAAAGTACTATGAGCATAGGAAAACAGGAAAAAACTGCGTTAAGCACAAAAAAAGTTAAAAAAAATTTGTTCTCTCATTCTCTCCTGAAATCCTTGTGCAGTTTTGCACACAAAAGCTGTGAAAAAGTTCTTGCACCAGAAATCTGCTCATGTGGAAGGTATCTGCAATCTCTGAATTCTAAAGAACAGAGAGATGATAAACAGATTGATTGACTGATTGAATGATTGATTATTATAGATATAGATACATAAATAAGGATGATGACAAAAGTCCCCATAATATTTTTGAGATCCTTTTAATCAATCTGTCCAAACAGACTGGAACAAAATTTGAAAAAAAAACCCCAACAACCAAACCCTGCTGCATTTACCTCTTGCATGCCAATTTACAACCCAGGGATCATTTTATAGCTGTAATAATCCTATGAAAGCAGGATAAAACTGCTGCTGGCATTCCTCAAACTGCTGTGGCACTATCAGGAACCTCTATATTATGAGGAGATATTTGAGCCCATCATCTCCAATTTCCAGATAATATACTGACTTAATCACCACTCTCCAAATACAAAGTGGGCAATCTTTCTCTCTTTGTTCATTTTTCACATCCTAGAAGAGCTCTGTTTCAGTCTTCTGTACACCTTCTACTCCCACACCTGTCTCATACTTATATAGCTGTTCTTTACAATTCCCGCCACGCTTATTTCTGTTGCTACATTGAAATCTCGTGCATAATCTTGTGAGGTTGCTATGGAGATTACGTGTGATTTGTCATGAGGAAAATCTATTGTGTTTGAGATAATTCTGCACACTAATGACTACTGAATCTTTCTTCTCCCCTGCCCTGGGGATTAGGAGAAAATACCTGCCTGGATGTTCACAGCTACAAACCAAACAGATCTTATGAACAGAAAAGTTTGTGCACTGCACAGAGGACAACAATGCTCCCTCTTTTAGGCAGAGCGATATGCAATGGTGCAAGGTGACGGTTTCCCAAAATGCTGATGTCCATGTTTTTGAAGATTGCATCAGAGGTAGTTTTAACATATCTATAAAGTTAATTTTTCCCTTTGGTGAAAATGTCTCTAGCCAATGCTCACGATTTCCCATGAAGGAGATCTGGTGCAGTATAAATTCAAACTAAACACAATTGTGTGGACAGAACTTTGACAATTATGTAGACACCAATGCTTTGAAACATTAGTTTCCCCATCCCTTGCTCTGTGTCCTTTTCAGAGCTGGGCAAGCTTACAGTGTGATTGATTACTGTGCATCAGTCACAACCAATTCAGCCCGTCCAGCTCAGGCTGAACAATAGCTGGAGGGGAACACACAGCTTTGAGCCAAGGTCATGGGTTAGTCCTTCCTCACCCCAGATAACAACTTCCCTCCTTCCTCAGCCTGGGACTGTTGCAGAAACCGTCTGTATTTGCATAGCAAATGAACAGGAAAACAGAAATTTTTCCAGCAAGGAAGATCCAACCAATGAAGTCACAGGGATTTGGTAGGAAAAGGCATTCCATTTCAGGCAGAAGAATTAGAGCACAAAACCAGCAAGTTTCTGGGAACAAAAAAACTGCAATGAAAAGAGTTGTTTTAAGAAAACCTGTTCATGTGACAGCTCCAAAGTAAAATCTGAAGCCTCCAACAGCCCCAGACTCTCTGGTTGAGATCACCATTGTGTGGCTGCCATTAACTTAGTGAAGGTGTGATGGCCTTTACCTCCCTCGTATCACAGGATGGAAGGGAAGGGGCAAAAACCAGAGGCAGAAAAATAATGAGATCTTAAAAACCTTCAAAACATTCATCATCTTCTGCCATTCTTTCATTCCTCATAAGCAACCCTCATCATTTTTGCTGCCCTCATACAGATCACCTTGTAATTTTTACTTTTATGCAATTATTGAATGTTTGCTGGCTTAAGCATTTCTCAAATCACCAGTAGTAGGAAAAAAAAAAAAAACCACCAAAAAATCCATTAAGATGCAGCATGTAACAGAAGGAGAAACACACCCTGAGGTGTATGTATCTTTATGCAGAGCAACTGCTGGCTTCCCCACATCATCTTATATTAACCTGCTGCTCAGGACTGCTCTCTATGAGCACAGGAATACACCTGGAGACTTTTTAATTAAAACCTGACTTTTCATGAAAAAATATAACTGCTGCAGCCAAGTCTTTGGGAAAAAAAAAATCCATATGACACCCTTTCACTCAGTGGTTTGCACTTCAGAGGAAACAGGACATTGATTCTTTTGTATCTCCCATCCCCTGCACTGCACGCTTTCCACCCAGCCTGGCCTAGGTTTGCAACATTTTGATTGCTGCCCCACCATGCTCTGAAGGGGTAATCTGCTTCAAAAGCTGCATAAATTGATTGCCCTGACTTTGGTGACATTAAAAAAAAAAAGTTTGTTCTGGTGGTTCATAATGTTGCCAGAACCCTCGAAGGAATTTACAGCCTCATTATGCACAACTGGGAACACATTATGCTATATACCACTGATGTTACAATGGTGTTGAATAATAGAGCTTTTTTAGTATTTGAAAAGCTTTTCTACAGCACCTTTTGAAGGTAGTTGATAAAATACAGTCAAGGTAAAGCCAATTACTGACTTTAACCAAGCTTTTATACTACTTTGCATTTTTAAGCATTTTTTTTTCCTGATTAGAATTAACACAGGAGTCTGAAAGAGTTCTTTTAAAATAAGAGAAAACAGAAGAATGTTGGTTAAAAGTCAAATTGTGTGCCTTCCTTATACAGGTTTTGAAACGCTCCATACAAGAAAATTGTGCAATTGATGGACTCCCAGAGATATGCCAAAAATGTTCTCCAAAAGAAAGGGTGAGTAGAGGTGATCTGGAAAGGGCTTTTAATCTGTGTGATAAATTGCCAAATGCCATTACATTTAATGAGTCCCATCAATGCAATGCTGGAAAAGCAGACATAAATAAATAAATAAATAACACCCCATTAAAAAAGTAGTATAAACAATTACATGAATTAATAATAAGAATCCTATTAATGCATGCATAATTTAGAGAAGTTAATGAAGCCAATTTAAAGTTTTACTAATGTATATTTGGTGCTCCAAAGTCTAATTTTCTAAAGAGGTCTTAATGCTCCTTTTCACTATTTATTCCCTTGACCTGCCCTCCATTTAAAGAATGAGCTCTTCTGGAAAAAAGCATGAAATTTAATGGAAAATTGTATTTTCTGCAGGATTTTAGAACTGTATTGTGAATCTCTCATTCCTGTAGAATAGCCAGTGGCTTAAACAAACAAACTACAAGAAGCACAGAGCCATCATTTACATCTGTAACAACTGAGAAACGTGTCCATACAGCCCTTGGAAGCCTGGTAGAGGGATTTATTGTTTCCAGTACTCACATCCTATTACTGTCATTATACTGGAATAAAAAACCCTGGAGGAAAAGCTTCATATTTAGCCAAACGTTAAAGAAATATTCAAAGGGGAACCATCATGTATATACATATCTTCAGAAGAAAATTTTTACACCTTATCACATTCATATAGGCAAAGAGACCCATCTTGATCTGCAATGAAGAAGGGAGGTTATGAGTTAATGTTCTCCTACACTTCTTTCTAAGTAGCAGATACTATTTTTACGTTTCCAAGAAATAATTCCTGGTCACTTGGTGGTGAAAAAGATTAAAAGAGTAAGTTGTGAGCAGAAAATAAGAGTTATGAACAAGACACATCTATACATGACTAAAAATAATGAAACCCAAGTCGTGGGTAGTTCTACAGTAGAGAAATGAGAAAAATGTGCTGTTTGGCATAGATATCTGTTTGCAGAAAATGTCTGTTGTAATTTTCAGGTACTGGCTGTGACAAATCTACTTTTGCCCCAGCTCCAGAAATGCCTTCTGTGGATGGTAGTCATGAACTCCTGGGAGTTAGTGTAAGGATCAGTGTCTGGGATGAAACCTTGATCCCTGCACAGACCAATGTCTAAAGCTGCACTGGCCTCAGCAAGGTCACAATGTCATACCCCACCCTCACCTCCTGCAACCAGGGTTTATTTGATCATAAGTTTCCCTATGAAATTCATTTGGTGAAGTAGTTTCCAGGTTACAGCAAGAGGGACAGTCTCACCCACTGCTTTACCCTGGGAAACTGCCATTCAGGCTCCAAAGTTGTTCCACATTAAGTGAGGACAGACAGGCAGACATCTCCAGGTTAAAACAGAAATCAGCAGATAGTGTGAGGGCCTTGCAGGATCCCATTTGCTCTGTGGCTCTGTCTATAAATAACTCTTTAAAACTGGCTGTTTAGAGCTGACACCCAGGCTGTCAGAAACCAGAGGTCTCACTTCAGCCCCAGGAGCCTTTTAGCAAAGGTCTGCACTAGGCAGGGTTGAGTCAGTCTGAGAAATGTTCCTGCTCATCACCTTCAATCATCCTGGTATTTAAGGTAGGTATATTTATAACCTCAGTTTTCCACCTCATCGCTGGACAGAGGGATTCAGGTATTTAGGTTTTTTGGGCCATCCTCTTGGCACATCTCACCAGGCAGCATACTTGCAGGAGGTCACACTTTTTTTGACCAATTTTACCTGTGAAACGTTTTGCATATGGCACAAGATTTTGTTAGTTACCTTTTCTTTAGTAAAGTATGGTCTGGAAAAAAAAAAAAAAAGAAAAAAAAAAAAAAGAAAAAAAAAGAAAAAAAAAAGAGAAAAAAAGAAAAAAAAAAAAAAAGAAA
>JAWWTY010000160.1:6368475-6627722 GCA_035222235.1 Margarornis squamiger | reverse complement strand
CGCTCGGCGCGGCGCCGACACCTGCGCGCCGCCCGGACAGGTGAGCCCGCGGGGCTGCGGGGGGTGCCGCGCCCAGCCCCGCCGCGGGGGTCGCCAGGGCACGGAGGGGTCCCCTCGCCCGCCCGTCCCCACGGCCGCATCGCCTGGGCTGGCCGCCTGCCCCGCGGTGCGGAGCGGAGCGGAGCGGGGGATGCAGCGCAGCGCAGCGGGGATGGGGGATGGAGCGCAGCGCCCGCAGCCGCGGCGGGGCCCGGGCTGGCCGCGGCCCGGCCGCCCCCGTCACCTTGCGGGACGACCTTCGGCGGCCGGGGGGGCTGCGGAGGGAGGGAGCGGCCCCGGGAGGCTTGGGCGAGCGGTGGGTGAGTGGGTGGGTGGATCTCGGGCGAGAGTCTGGTGAAACCTCTCTCTCCCGCTGGCGATGCCATTTACAAGCTCTCGGTTCCACCCGGCTGCTGGTTTTGTTCCCTCCTCAAGGCTTTGTGAACCTCTAGGAAGTGAATTTGAGAAAAAAGGTTCCTGAAAGCTGTCATGTCTCTGCCAAATGTGCCTTGGGCTGCCATGTCTGCTACTTTCTTTTATTTTTTTTTTTATTTTTTAATGCCAGAGATGCGTTGAGCTTTAGACTGGAAGCAACACTGCATTTCATCTGCCAGGTTCGGTATTTCTTACACATCAACATCACCTTGTGGTTTGATCGCAGGGATTTATCTTGTCTGTGAGAAGCAGCGGCTGACCTGATGTGATTGCATAGGTGTGCAGACCTCCATTAAAAAAGTATTTGTGGGACCCGTTTTAATGTCTCCCTTGAGTTTTAGCAGCTGTTTAAGGTACACTTAGTTTTTAATATATTTAGAGGGGAAATATATTTTTCACTTAGTTTTGGGGAACTAAATCTTTTTAGAGGCTTTCCTCACTGTTAACATAGGGACTGTAGGTTGCATCTTTTCCAGATATGGTACAGCATCAGTCTCATCTTTTGAGAGCATATTTT
This sequence comes from Margarornis squamiger, assembly GCA_035222235.1. Lineage (NCBI taxonomy): Eukaryota > Metazoa > Chordata > Aves > Passeriformes > Furnariidae > Margarornis > Margarornis squamiger. Next base: position 6,626,731 of record JAWWTY010000160.1, on the reverse strand, counting down.
TCTTCCTGGTATTGTGGTCAACAAACCTGGGAAAATGAATTCTCGGTCCTTGCATTAAATCTTGTTACATCAATCTCTCTTGATAACTGCAGCAAGAATAGGATACTCTTTCAATGAAGGGATACTCTTGAGATTCATGTTATTATATACAGTCTTGTTTGTCTAAAAGGCCCTGTCACCTTGTCCCCATGAAATAGTATGAGAGCTTTTTCAACAGCATGACTCATAATCCTAAATACAGGAATGAATTTTGACTTAGTGCTGTGCAAGTGCTTTATCTGAGCAAACAGCTTTGTGTGTAGAAAATGCAAGTAGGGTGGAGGTACTCAGTGTGCTAATCTTTGTCCTCAGGAGGACAGCATTTGAAGTTGCTTGCGGGCTGTGGATATGTCTTTGCTCCCAAATCAATGAGGTGATCTTGGTTCTTTCAGAATACTTTTGCTATTTGATAAAAAGCTTTCAAAAAAGGAGGAACCGGTTCGTTCTTGTTTTTTATTATTGAAACCATTTTGCCTGGGGAGACGAAGTTCAATTTAGTCTGAATGGGTGATTTACCTTTTTCCTTCTTTATCTCTGTGTAATGACTCTGACTGTACTTCATGAGAAACTCTCCTTACTGCAGCACCCACAGTTCACATAATTAGTGCTAGTTGTACCAAGCCTAATAGTGGGGGGAAAAAACCCTTCACCTGTTTTGTTTGGTTTTTTTTTCTGGTGATTTTGTTACATACAAGGTAACTTTTGCTACTGCTTCCTGATCTTTACCTGTATGAGATGATGTAGGGAGTGGTTTACCCTTAAAATAGCCTGTGGAACACTGAGTTTAGTGAAATGAATGTCTATTCTTTATGATAGAATGTATGCACGCTGTTTTCTGTTGCTCTTCTGAAGAATATGGATTTATTTTGTACGCACAGAATAAGGATTAAATAAGAACATATGCTACCTCTTTTCTGGGTGATAAATCCATCTTGCTGTCCCGGAGGAAGGCAGCTTATACAGCCTGGACTGAAAAGATGCTGAAAGACAAAGTGACTGAATGCTGAATGTAAGAAGATCAGGTTGTTTAAGCTCCCCAAACTAAAGTGCCTAAAACTTGGGAAGCAGCCAGGAACACTGGGTGCAAATCATGTAAAATCCTTAATCTGCTTCATGAAATAGAATCTGGCAAAATAATGAAATGTTCTGAATTCTTAAAATGGCTTAGAATAAAGACAATTGCTCTCCAGTTTGAAGTCATCCCCCTCCAACCAGATTCCCTTCTGTTCCCTTGTACAAAAAAAAGAAAGCTTTATATGGTTAACTTCTGTGCTTGTGATAATATGTGGAATTTTATTAGCACTCATTTCCCTTCAAGTTTGAAATTATTTTTTTTAAGTTTCATTTACAGGGTTCTCTTTTTGGCATTGTATACTGCCGTCATCTAACAAGTACGCTCTGGTGTTGCTTCTGTTGAATAAAATAGCTTAGCATGCAGTTTTCATCCTCATCTTGCCTCTAAAATTTTATTAGAACTTCAGGAGTCGTTGGCGTTGCCCTTCGCTGGTATTGTAACTTGATTATTAACTACATGGTAGGTGTTTTGAAGGCTTATGTGAATGGAGTGTTCATGTTTTGAGCAGACTGAAATCTAAAGGAGACTGTCTTAGTGTTTCATGAGAGGATGGGAGAATTAGTTCAGTTTTTTTGCTAGGAAGAGCAGTCATAAGGGAGATCTGGTGGCAAACATGGTTATTTGCCAACAGATTGTCTGACTTAGTGTTTGCTTAGTCTCCTAAATAGATATTGGAAAGAAATACACTGATGACTATCAGAGTGCCAGGTTTTGATAGTTTTTTCACTTATAGCACTTATATTATTCCCAAAGTGTTTGCTGAACTCTTCTGCTTAACCTCTTTTGGAACCAGAGCAGTACTCCAGCAGCAGTTCTTGGTAAGGAACATCGGAAGCATCTGCTGAAGGAGATGAACATGCTGCACAGTGCTAATCAGCTGGGAATCTGATGAGTGGAACTTTTTCAGGAATTAGGCACTTTTGCTATTACTGCATCTTCAGTTTCAAAAAATTCTTACACTGGAGTGGAATAAGGTCATTCTTTATTCCTCTTTACTTTTGCAATGTTAATATTTGTGCATCTCTGTGTTTCATACCATATGTGCACATGAACTTAAACAAACAAAAAGAATTCCACCAAAACCTAACAAATCTTTTGTCTTCCATACTTCAGAAGAAAAAGTGGAATTTTTTATTTGCATCTGTGCCTATGTGTGCACATTCTAAACCCTCTTGTTTTCCTCTTTGAGCCTCCTATTATTGGCAGAGAATATTGAAACTTTAAAGGCTTCCTTATCTGTTTCACTTTCATTTCTTAAAGAGCCCAAACCTATAATATAATGAAGTATAACTTCTGTGAAGAGTAAATCTCATTCAGATTGTGTTTTGGTTGTGGCTTGATTTCCGTCTCTTTTGACTGATTTTTTTGGCTATTTCTGGTTTGTTCACGTGAATTGATAATTTGCATGCTGCAATTCATGGCTACAAAGAGTTTTGTACAAACTTACACTAACTCAGTGGAGGGTTTTGGATACTGACATAGGCTCTCTTAGTTGGATGGTATTTGAGGAGCCACCATAATCATGAAGACTTGGTGACATAAGTGCTGACACAGCCTTCCAGGGTAAGAGGCAATGGCTTTTTGTGACAATGCAAATTTTTATCAGGGTGAGTAGCCTTATTCTTTTATTTAAGCTGGAATAGTTCAGCTGTCTTGAGGTGAATTTGTGGAGTTTTGTTCTTACCTTCCCACAAGGAGAAATCTAGTCTGCTTTAATCAGGTCAATCCTTCAAGCCCAAGATCTGTCCATGCACTCCGCCCAGGATGTAGCTCCTTTGAGAAACTTCTGCTGAAGTGATGGCATAATCCATCTGTGGCAGCTTGTGTACTAGGGAGACACTGCAGTGAACAGAGAAGAGGAAATTAGTTTGTGGGGCAGGGATTCCCTCTTAGAGTACTCTAAGTAGCAAAGTCCTTTTCTTGAGAAAAGCTTAAGTCAATGCTGTGAGTCATTTGATTTATTATTTATGGTTTGTATGAGTTAAAAATCCTGTGATCCTGGCCCTTTGAATCTCACAAGGACCTCTTATTCCTGTTAGCTAACTGTGTTTTTTCATACATCCCACAGGCATTCCAAGCTGTTTAACCTTGGTTATTAATCTAACCTACTGACGTTTGTCTTGCTGATTTTTATATCCCAATAAAAGCCTGTAATCTTTCAAAGCTATCAACCACCTCTTTTGACCTTGTCCTTGAGACAAAGGGATTTTCTTAGATTACAAGTAGCAGGCTGAACCTGATTTTACTTTTATTGGTTGTTGCTCATGGAGTTTGCTACATTTGTTTATATATATAATTTTTGACATGTAATGTGTTCCTTTATGTTTCCCTAGAATAGTTTTACAACTAAAACCTTTTTTTCACTCTTGATAGAGTTAGGTAATGAAGCTTAGTGTTGCTTGTTTTCCACTGCCTGTTAAGGTTGTGTTCCTCCCTTTATAAATGCACCATGACTGGTTCAGCTTTTTATGTAGTCTGTACTGAGGTCCTAGCAAAGCATTCTCAGAAAGCTACTAGTCAAGTAGTAGATTGCATGCTAGGAAAAATCTCTTTACCTAAGGGATTATTGTCAGGCACTGGAAGAGGCTGCCCAGGGAACTGGTTGAGTCAGCATTACTGGAAGAATTCAAAAGACATTTGGACTTGATGATCTCAAATACCTTTCTCGTATTAAATGATTTTATGAATCTCAATTGTCATAAAAGATGTAAGATGCAGTGAATTATCATGCCTGCCTAAGATTATGTTTTGTGAACTGGATGCCTTTTGGCCACTTGCCCTTTCAAGATACTGAACCTTGGGCTCTACCACATTATGTGATAGGCTTCTTGGCTGCAATATGTGTGTCTAGAGTGGATTAACACATTCTTACAGCAGATCTTCTTAGTACAAAGGTGTCTGCTTATATACACTTAGGCAGTACTTCTCTGGAGTTTAAAATCCTGGGTCTTATCCCTCCCTTTTTTCTGTCCCATTTCTTCTCTGTGTCTATTCCTTTTCTGCAGAGACCTAATACAGTTCAATGCAGCTTCAATGCAGTTTTTAGAAGTTTCCAGAGTTTGACCTCTGCAGAAGGCATGTCATCAACCTGGAAGATAATTTCAAGTATTAAGGACCCACATAGCTAAACTTCTATTTTTTCTGCTATTATGACCTCCTTTTTTTTTTTTTTTTTTGGTAGTAACTCCTTCATTCAGTGAATTCGAACATGGATATGGTATTCATAACAAAAATCTTTGAACAGAAAATCCACCTCCTAACAAGCTTTTAAGTAACTCCTGTGAGTCTTTTTTGATTGGCACTGTTCAAGTACAGTTTGTGCAATGACTTAATTTTCTATATTGTAGATTAAGAAGGGTGAAAATACTAGTTCTAAGTTGCTTGAGAAAGTTTCATGCTGTACCACCACACCTCTGTACCCAATTCAGGCATACCAATTAATTACCTTTTTTCTGGAAATTTAAACAAAACCAAACCAAAAAACAAAACAAAACAAACAAAAAAAAAACCAAACACAAAAACAAAACAAAACACCCACAAAAAAGTTACAAACCAAAACCTAGAATAAATGTGAGGAATGTTTCTAACCTGATGGTTATCCAGGTTTGCCATGGGTCATTCATTCTGTATCGAGACACTGTAAAAATATTGTACTGTAGGATAAGAGTCCCACAGTGTTTCAGTGCACTGCAGGGTGAAGGCTGTTTCTGCCCTGAAGAAATGTTTTTAGTGCTAATGCCCCTAAAATATTACTCCAAGTAACATGAACATGAAATAGTTTGCTTTTCACGATGTAGGTTTGATTTGCTCATTTCTCTCTTGATGTAATTAAAGCTTGCTGGTTTTAATAATTAAAATAGCAATAAGTATGGAAAACAGAGAATATGTCTAAAAACATTCATCAGAGAGCATCAAGGAGATATTAATCACTTTCAGATTCTCGGGATGAGTTTTCTTTCTGACTTGTGTTTAGAATGAGTTGTGCATAAAAAATGAACCCCCCATTTCCTAGAAGGAATATAGAATATTTTCTTGCTGTGTGTTTGTTCATTTGTTTGTTTGCATGGTCTTGGAATTTCTGAGCCACTGGGCAAAGGAGCTTTCTCCCTGTAAAAACAAAAAAATAGAAATTAAGCAGACAGATGTATTTCATACCTAGGAAATACACTAAAGATTCTTGACGTAGGGACTTTCACACCTATTTGGCAAACTCCTATTGTAAAGATAAAGGAGCTTGACAGCAGTGTTCTCTCTAGGTTCTAATACATTGTGTGTGGATACAAGTAGTGAGTAGGAGCAGAAAAATGAGTATTTCTTGTTTTCTGTGTGTTGATGGAAAATAAGGTAGGAAGTGTTAAAATTCCTACCTGTGTTGCAGGGATTGTGAAAAAAAAGTTTCAGAAAGATCAGGAAAAATCTGAAATAGTATTTGGACTACTGAACATATTGAGTTGCTTGAGAGAAGCTTTGGAAGCACTCAAACTGTTTGTAAGTCAAACTAAATTTAGATCTTGGATATTAAATTTTAATAGACGTGTAGACAAACTAGAATATTTAATGCTTTATTTCTTCTTAGATTTAATTAAGAATTGTCACTCCTGTATTTTGGCAAGATTTTGTCAGCAAAATTATTATTTGTGTTTACTAATTTGACAGAATAGGAAAAAGAACACTCTGGAGTGGTAAAAAAAGATTTCTCAATCTTTGCCACTCAGACTTCAATCTAGGCTTTACAGGATATTTGACCACATTATTAAAGCTACATTATTCCAATCAGTCCCTTAGCACATTGATTTGGTTTTCTAAGTTCTTGTAAAAATGAGCAGTTTTCTTCTCTGTATTTCTTTTCATGAAATGCAGTTTCTCAATCAGCATTATTGATCCTCCAAGAACATGGTGAAATGCAGTATCATTCTGTTTACACTTCACATCTATTTGTGTTATGCAGCTGCTTTTCTTTTACTAGACTGCAAAAAACCCAAAAAAAACATTCAGGAGGAGAATGCTTCCAGTGGTTTTTCTGCTCAAGCTAACAGCCTATTTTACTTGTAGATAAAATCAACCACTTTTGAACAGTTAGTCTCATTTTAAAAGCCTGTAATCAATTTACCCTGTGTTATGATTATACGTTAAATGTGGTTATGGTAATACTTTAAATAAAATATTAGATTGTTATTTTTAATAGACATTTTGTTAGATACCAATAGAGGTTATAGGAAACAAATTGTTTTGTTAGTGTAACTTACATTGAAAGAGAAAGATAAGCTCTACTCCTTATAGGTGAGTTAGTAGTGTGTAGTTCTTGTTGGAATAGTTCCCTTGATTTGGTTTCAGTAACTTACCATTCATGTATTCAAGAAATTGGGCAATCAGAAAAATAAAAACTTCTGACTTTTTTTAGTGATGTGACAAATGATACCGAGTTGCATCAGTGTTTGGTTTGATCAAACGATTTGATGTATGACTGAATCTGGATCTCAGTGGTGTGAGGCCTCTTGGGCAGATTACCAATCTCATTTTTTTGGCCCCAGTTGTGAACCTTTGTGAAGTCTGTGAGTCTCTGAAGTGACTCTCCTTGAGTTCTGGATTGATAACCTAATAGGACTACCCACGGTTCCTTTGAGGAAAAGGTTACAGTAACTTTCACCTGAGGTGTCATACCAAAATTCTCACCAAGGGAAGTTAAAGAATAGTTGAAGGAGCAAGGAGGAGCTTCAGGCTGGAAGATGCTCGAGGACTTGGTCTCTCTGCTGGAGTCCATTAGAAACTGTACTTGCAGTTCTGTGAGAATAGTCCGTGCCCAGTGGCGGTTTGGAATTGCAGCTCGGTAGCTGGTCCAGGCTGGCTCCTGGATGCGCAGGCAGTGAGCAGCTGCTGCAGCACTGCTGATAAATTGCCAGCAGGGATTCAGTTTGCCACCAGCCCACGGTGAAAGGATTGCGTTTTTACAGTGATGTAACGAGAGTTTAACAGCAGTGGGTAAACTCCTGTACTGGTGTAACAGGCGTATTGCAGTTTACTTAAGCTCTTTTTGAGTTGATGCTATTTAAACCTCTGGCTCTGTATATTGAAACCAGTACAATGAGGCCCAAGTGTGCATTTAAACTTTCCTTTGAGGGTTGTACTGGCTGATACACAGCGCAAGCTTGTAACAGGTTTAGCTTCTGTTCAGCTTCTCTGAAACTCCTTGTACCTTGATTCATTTCCTGGCATCGTAGTTTCCATATGTACTGGTTGCATAGCTTGTGCACTGGGTAGTATTACAGAGCAATGCTACTATTAAGTGACTTAAAACATGTCCAGGAACACTTTTCTTACATACTGAGATATTAGTGCGTAAGTGGCCACATCTAGAGCAAAGAAAACAATTAAATTTATAAATGGGAAAAAAAAAGATAAAAAAAGGCTGTACTTGAAAAATAATATTATAATTTATAGAGAGAGAGAGAACTGTTCTCCATAAATTTTGTGATACTTGACTTAAAAAGGGTGTTTAGATGGAGATCTGAAGAATGTATTTTCTCATTATTTGGAGTTTAAAAAATATCAATTAGCAGGGTGATTTTTTCCCCCCCTACATTCCCATCCACTGTCAGTACTCTGTTTTGGCAGAATTGTCTCGGTCTCTGTTCAGACTGTTGTTTGTACCTCAAGTCTGTTCTGCCCCTGAGGATTGTTCCTGGTGAACGCAGCAAACTTGAATTCTGTTGCCCAGCTGTGAACTTGGTACTTCAGGATATGGTGGTGAAACTCAGTGGTGTTATAACCCTGTTTTATAACTTGCAGTACCTTATGCTAATTAAATATTCAGTTCTCCAATGCAGGAGAATTAACACTAGCATTTGTATTTGTGGTGCTTTTATATGGGAATGTCACTGGTCTTCCTGGTCTTCACCAAAGTGCAGTTAGATGAAATCTGTGCCCTCATACCAATCCCTACCCCTCCCCTATCAGTGCATTTATGTAGAAGACTGTGTTCTTATTATTTCTTAAAATGTTATGTTAGCAGAGGGTTAATAATTGGTTAATGCTCTATCCAGTAGGTCAAATATGGAAAATTAATGTGTGTTTTGTTGTTTTGTTTTGTTTTTTCCCAAAAAGACTTACTCTGTGTAAATACTAACAATACACATTTTTGTCCAAATTAAAAAAAAATCCTTCTTACTGTTCAACTCAGATCTCACGCTATTGATTTTGGGTGTGTATTGTGAAAAGAGTTTTTTAATGAAGGTGTACTCTTGCCCTTTGACAAGCTACAGAGTATTTTTAAATATGCCACCCACTTTATTCTTTAAATAACTAAGATTTGACATTTAATTAAAAAGGCTGCTGATGCAGCATTGTAATTTGGCAGAAATTACTCCAGAAACCTTACAGTGTCTACCTTACCTGTACTATGGGGATCAAGCTTATTGCTCAGGGGAAAGATGTTTGTCCAGGCCACAAAAATGCATAATTAAAACCTTTTCACTGTTTATTTGACCAGCTCTGCCATCCTTGCATTTGACAAATGGAGGAAGAAATCTGTCAAATGTTGTTATTAGACCTTTTTTTCCCCCTGATATATTCTCACTGTCTTGGATGTGTGGCTGAGTGCACTGCTAATGGTTGTCCAGTTTATTATGATGTTAAGGTCTTTATTTCCTTAATAAAATTGATTTAGAATGTCATGGAAAGTACACCAGTGTTTGAACTGTAAAACTGGTTAAAAAAATAAATTGAAAAATGAGGAGTGTTAGAAATGCACCCAAATATTGTGTAAAAGGTTTCAGGGTTTTCACCATACCCTTCTTTCCATCTTGGCTTGTGTCTGTCTCCTTCCTTCCCTATTTGGTGCAATTTGAAGCATGTTTTCTTTGTCACTGCTGCTTAATTACTGCTTTTACCACTGCCTCCACTACTCCACACCCTGCCAGACTGAAGGGCTAATCATGTTGTGCTCTCTTTTCATTTGGCCTTCAAGAGCTATGCAGGCAGCAGATGTGTCTTCTGTTCTCTTCAGGCTGTGAAGATTTCAGCGTATATAATCTTTTAATCAGAAGGTGTGTTATAATTCAGCTATCTCTCAATTAATTTCCTTGATTTGGGTTTAATGTTGTGTTGGCTTTAGCTGTAGATCAAGCTAGATTTCAGTTATGTGTGAGGAAGACTTTCTGTATCTTATGCTGTGCTTGTAAAAAAAAGCATTATTTCCATCTTAATCAGTGACTTTTTCCATTTTACTTTAAACATCCCATCTTCAAGGATGGGATTTCTCCACATGACTTAAAATTTTTTAACACACATTACACATAAGCTTTACCTAATGCATTCCTTCCCGTCCTCCAAAGTGTACTTCTGAAATTCTTTCTCAGTTCCTGCAACCTGATTTGTTATTAAATCAGTTAGGAAATGTCCTTGTTTACTGAACTCCTTGACTTCAAGGGTTGGGCTGAAATAGAACCCCTCATCCTACCCCACCCACCCAAAAAGCCTGCATGGATTTTTATTTTTTTTCTGTGCAATTAATTCAGAGTTGATGAAGTCTCTGAATACTGTATGTGCAGTTGTGCTGAATCTTTGTTACAATCAGCTAATAATAGAGACAAGATGAACTCAAACCTTTCTCTTGGATTGCTCATTACCTGGTTCTGACAACAGGTGATTCCAAGCAGTGATTGCATTCCTTCAAAAGGCCAGTTGATCTCGCATCCTTTTCTTTGTCACAACAATAACTTTCACACAGATGCTCTTGCTTTTTTTTTTTCTGATGGTTCTCTTCCAGCTGACCTCAAGAAGCTGTCACTAATGATTGAGGCCATTTTCATTGAAGGTCTGACTCACTGCCTGTGTTCCACAGGCTGTGAACCTACAGAAAATGAAAGTAGCACAGTGAAGAAGAGGGTAATCCCCAAATGTCCTGTAGTTTGTCCACATCCACAGATTTTTTTCCATTGGGGGTTATTTTCACTGGAATTAATTTCAATATTTTTGCCAATATATTCAATATGTTATTGCAATAACTTACTTAGCTTGATTATTCCAAATATTTGTATAGGAATCTTGTCTGAGGCTATCATTGTATCTCCCAAAAAAGCCAGTCAGGATAAACAAAGAAAATATTATGGAGAAAATGTAAACTTGATACTTTATATTGTCTCAGTGGTCTGTTAGAATGTAGGAAAGCGGAGCAGAACAAGGCATCAAATAAATCTGAATTTAGACAGCTTTTAAAGTACTGCCTTCAGAAATGTTTGGGAAATCTTTGCTAACTTGTAATTTCATAGTTAACCTGCTTCTTTTATCAGCTGGCTATTTTGAGTCCCTCCTTGAACTTTCATTGTAAACAGATTTTAGGTGTCTGATGTGGAATTGTCAATGTCATAGCAGCTAGACACAGCTATGAGACAATAATTGGTTTTGCTTTTTATTTTTTAAATTAAATGAAGGAAAAATTCTTTCAATTCTAGCGAACCTTACAGGGTGATAGGTAGAGGAAAATCTGGTGGTAGTGGTAGTGAAGTTGTTCTTAAGGAGTCATTAAATTAACTGGTCAGGTACTGCTCTCTAAGGTAAAGCAAACTTGAATATAATGAGCAGGAAGAACGAAGTTAATGGGAAAGAGGGTAGGAGTTAAATGAGACCTTTAACTGTGAGGAAAACAACTTATTTACTTAGCTGTCTTGAAGGTCAGATATCTTCTGAGATTTGGAAAATAAAGTAATTAAAAATTTATATACCAAAATTACTTTATGCAGTGATATTTTTGGATTGAAATATTTTTAGAAGACCATAGAGGTGATTTCCAAAGCATTCATCAGACCTAAACCTCAAGTCACGTGTTGAGTCCAAACTGTAGGATACGACTTTTCTCAGCATTAAAACAGCAGCCTAAAATGGAATAAAATCTGGAAGCTATCACTATTAAGTGATGAAAACTCTAGAAAAAAATGTCATATCCCTCTGAGATACAGATGTTATTTCAATGTTATTGAAAAAAAAAAAATATTCTTTATTTTGTCAGGCTAGTAGCTTGAACAGTTCTTCTCTTTACAACCAGACCTCATAATAGAATCAATCACAGAATAGTTTGGCTTTCAAGGGACCTTAAAGATCACCTCCTTCCAACCCTGTGCCATGGACAGGAACACCTTCCACTAGACCAGGTTGCTCCAAGCCCTGTCCAACCTGGCCTTGACCATTTCCAGGCACTAATGAACATGAGTGGACACTGGTTTTGGTGTGTCCCCTGCCTTTAGAGATACTGTTGTCCTCTACACACACGTGGCTCCAGTGCACCTTTGTGTGCTTCAGGGAGGGGAGCAGATGTGTAAACCATGAGCTAAGACATGATACAGTGGGAGCCTAGTCTGTGCTGGATCCTCGTGGCTGTAGCTTACAAAGCAAATGGACTGCTCTGGGTGTTGAAATGTGCTAAGATAATGCCTTAAATAGTCATTTGCAGGTTATCTGTCAAATTCTGGCTGTTACAAAAATACATCAATGTAGCCCGGTGATACAGAGCTTAAAAGAGAAAGGCTTTTTGTATCACCTTTTAAAGATACATTTGCCAGCATGTTTCCCCAGTGAGTCGAAAGGAATGAGTCTTTTTGTAATACTAGAAAATCCATTCCTGTGTCTCTGCCTATCTTTTTCTCTTCATTAGGTTTGACTAAACAGTAAAGAAATCCATTCATTTGTGGTAGTACCAGTGTAGTGGTCTCTGTTTTACTCTCTGCTAGTACTATTGTACTGTTTCAAGACCATTTAAATTCTGCTCAGAGCTGTAAGTGGTCTTTTTGGCAGCCTTCTGCATTTACATTAACTACTGGATTGTAAAAATTTTCAAATGGATTGTCTGAAAGAAGATTTTTTTTTTTTTCTTTTTTGGGTATATATTTATAGATAAGTATTCATCTTAGGGTTGTGGGTTTATTTCCTGTCTTGTGCATTTACCTGGCTAATGTGAACTTGGTTCTAGGAAGAACATTTTGATCTTGTTAGATCAAAATACACAGTTCATCACTGTCACCGTTCTAGAGATGGACAACATTGTCTATTGAATTTCCTTTCTGATTCTGAAAACCACTTGGCTCTAGGATGCTATTTAGGAAATATTAAGGGGTTTTTTAATGTTGTGGGGAAGGAAGAAGAAAGCATTGATTTTTATAGCTTATAATGCATTTGTATTGAAATACAAGAGAAGTAACCTAAATACTAACCTCCTGTGTTTGCTTGGATGTGGGAATTCTGCCTTGCGAATCTTCTCCCTGTTATTCACGTAGTGTCTGGCAAATATATGGGTATTTTGTTGTACACATGGGGTGTTTTGAAATTATATTAATGTCTGCCTAGTGTGTGAAGGAACTTTTAGTTGGTACACAGCAATATTTCTTGCTAGAAGGAACTTTTTTTCTTCCATCCATACAGCTATGAACAACATCTAGACCAACTTCTGTTGCAGTGGCAGAGATTTGTAGATGCTAAGTTTTATGTGCCCTTTTTAGAGAATATCTACCAAAGTGGATCCATTTCTGCTTGTTTTTGGAAAACCATTTCATTTAATGGCAGTGCTTCAGTTTACACCAAGTGTTCTAAGAACTGACTTGTGTTCCTAGCACTGGAGGGAGAAAAGCTCAGTGTTCGTGCTTGAGAACACACCAAAGAGCACTCGTGGGGGAATTCCAGGACTGGTGAAAATTTAAGATGAGGGTAACAGGTATTTAACATAATTACATAGTTTTGGATTATGTAATCCTTGTACAGTTCAGCCAAGTGCAAAATTACCCCACCAGCTTTGTCTTGTTTTATTTAATTGGTTTGAAAAGAAGGAGAGGGGCCAGATTTCTTAAGCTGAGAAAGTTCAGAAAACTGTGGTAGGCAAGGGAGGTAAATAACCTGATATGGTTCAGACTGAAAAACATAAGATTAAATCCATGACAAGGCAAATATAATCTCATTTTATAGTTACATAAGACAGTTTAAAGTGGGTCATTAGTATTGGGGAAAAACATGTTTTAATTTTCTAGGCTTTTTTTTTTTTTTCTCCCCTTCCCACACTAGAAGGAATGCTTTCCTCTAGGGACAAAGATAGGATGAAGCTAAATATATCACTTGTCTACTTTATTCTCCATCATGTTGCTTCAGTGGTAATCACTTGTTTGAGATTTACCTTCAGACATTCTGCCTGACATATGGTGATGTGCATAATGAATATATGCAAACATATAGCAATTTAAAATTCATCCTTTATTGCACGTAGGTTTTAGCTCACAAATTGCTGTAATAATTAAAAGGATTTGGTAAGCATTAATCTGTGCACTTAGGGGAAATTTCACCTTAATTATTTATTATCTCTGTGAGATGGGAAAAAAAAAACAACAGCTTAAGACCTGGCTTGAGAGTTGGGCTTCTTTTGTTTCGTAATTTCAAATGATATGCAGGCAGATCAAGTTTCTCTTCTTCTGAAAAAGGCCAGAGAGGAAAGAGAAGAGTGATTGCATGCTTCTGTGGGAGAAGGAGGCCAGAGAGATAACAACTACAAAAAGACCTTAGGTAGGAAGGGCATAGTTTCTTCTGCAGCCCTTTAGAGCCGAGACATACAAAGGGAAGTACACCTAGGTGTCCTCTAGACATCCAAAAATGCAGACATCAAAAATTTGGTTCTCTCTCAAACTCTTTTTTTGATACTGTGTTTTGGGTAATTGGGGAAAGGACTGAAATGTTCACTTTCCCATTGCTAATGGGAACCACGTGATGGTGAGGAAGAAGTACATACTGCTGCAAATAATGCTGAAGCTGTAACTCTTCCTTTGATACTCCTGACTCCAGAATTGGCATAATTGGTGGCCAGCAATGGGAGTTGCTTGCAGCTTCTGATGATTGAGTTAATTTACTTTGAATTTCCATTCAGCAGGTAAGTTCTATTAATCCAGCTTTGAGTTCATCCTGTGTTTAGATTCTTTGTAGGAGCTGACAGTAAAATTTTTCAGTTCATGCTGAAAAGTGCATGTTGGCAAATAAACAGGTACCATTATAACACTTCAAATGAGCACCTAGTCAGGCTTTATGTGGAGCCTTTGATCAAGTAATTGACAGTAAGTGGTGATGTCAGTCACTATGCTGAACCAGAAGAGGACAACAATGACTGTAGGAAAGATTCCTGCAACCTTGATGGAAGGGCCAGTCTATACAGCCTGAACTATGCTAATGAAAATAGCCAGATCAGCTTTGTAGTGGAAATAGCATATTAATTATTGCCCAGGTTATTTTGACTGAAATGTCTAGGCAACACTCAGGTTAATTCCATGGGCAGATGTGAGGGGGAGAGAAGTTGGAGAAGTCTGCTGGCACAGATGGATCCAGAATAGCTTGTGCCTTCATTTCCTCAGCCTGTCACATTGAGAGATTTAAGCAATGCATACTGAATCACGTGTCCTATGTGATTTACATTGTCAAATCACAACATTTCATGTCACTCTCTCCACTATTTTGACTTAGTTGCAATATTTTCTGTTACCAAAAATGGCTGCTGCTAAGCCTGAGTGCTTTTGTGTTTTCTGAATTATTACTCTTTGTGATCAGAAAGAGACTAAAAATTTGCTCCTACTATATTGGAAAGCATTATTGGGAAGTAAGAACAAAAAGGAGAAAGCTTTGGACAACTTATGAGCAATAGTGGTTCCCTAATATTAGTTGTGCTGTAGATAATTGGGGTGCATGGAGAAAGGGAAAAGAACGGATGAAAACACATCCTAACTTGAGTTTAGGAAGCCCAGGTCCTTCCATAGTCAATAGAGAGAATGAGGCTTTTTTGGGGCTGCTGCTTCCAATTGCTCCCTAAAAGTGGGAGAAGGCATAAACTAAACAACTCTTTGCCACCAAAAGATGCAATTTCTCCTTTTCATTTTCACAAGCTCTGATACACACCTGACCCATCTGTTACACAGCCTGGTTTGCAAAACAAGCAGAAAGCTAATGTAAGAAAAAGGCTTCTTTTGTCTTCCTGATCTGAATCAGCTCATGGAGGGATCTGTTGATTTGGCACACTCAGCCCAAAGGAGGGTGTGAGAGCTGAGCTGCTTGGAGCAGCAGGATGAGTGGAGTGGGATTAGCCTGCTCCTCAGCTGTGAGCTCTTGGCTCAGCTCAGCTGTCTGCTGTGGCTGACCCTCTCCTCTGGGGCCCCAGGTGTCTTCACTGGCTACAGAGGAACAAAAGGACCTGCAGCTTCCCCTTCTGCTCTGGTGGCAACAGTGGCTGCTGTTGTCATCTTTGAATGTTAACTCTTCCTTCCTCTTCTTTCACCATGTGTAATCTTGACTTCTTTTTTTTAACAAGAGACATGGTAGTCTTAGTAAACCATTATGCCTTTTCAAGTGTAAAGTCAGTAACTAAATGATGGAAGTGTTTCTGTGGCAAAAACGCCCTAACTTTAAAACTTCTTGATTGTTTTAGTAGCTTTACTGCTCTCTGCACTACTGATGGCACAGAATTCTTTTATAAGCAAGTCCCCAACAGTAAGGTGCATCCAGAATTTTGAATTGGTGGCTATGCTAAAGAACAACCCACTTAAAACAGACTGCTGAGTGAGTGTCCTGCCACACCTGTAGCCGTGTCTGAGTTCAGTGCCAAGCCTGGTGAAGCTTCCTTTCACTTGTATCACATCTGGGTTCTTTGCATTTTGGCAAGCAGTCAAAAACTGATTTAGCCCTTTGCAGGAATTAAGCACCACACTCAGACATCGTAACTCCAAAGACTGTGTCCAGTGTATGGTGTGAAATTAATCAAAAGGAAAGAGAATTAATGACCTGCTGTGGTGCCATCCATCATGATATCGCTCAGCAGGTGGGAAATTAACTTGCCTCGACTGTGGATTAAATTTAACGGCATGACGTAAAACTACAGAAACTGTTTCTGTTATTACTAGGGAGCAAGCAAGTGTTCTTAAAGATTCCAGCTTAATGAACTGCTTACGCCATACAGTGGATAGTCTTATGATCATTTAACAGCATGAGTTTAGATTATGTTCCCTAAGAAGATCAAGTATTACTGTATCAGTAAAAATTGTTAAAGGCAGGCCACAGAAATGTGGGTTTAATTTCTGTAATTACTGTGCAGCAGATGGTGGATGTATACTTTTTTCCAACATAAGTACTTCAGCTCAAATATAAGCAGTTGTGATCTTTATTTACAATTCATCAGATTTTAACCAAGGTGATCACAATTCTTTTGTTATGGCCCATTATTATGACCTTCAAAGAAGTATGTAGACAATAGAGCTCACTGTTGTTTGATGTAGTTCCAAAAAAGCATATTTTTTTTAAAATCCCCCCCCTCTTAATTATGATGATAGCAAAACTATCCACTAATGATAACTACCCCCTAACTTTGTTCTGGAATAAGTATCTAATATTAGAATATATACTTAAAGCATTTGGTAAATCCTAGAGAATTTAAGAGCAATACTACAGAGATGCAGAATACATTGCAGGTTGCTAACAGCTTGAGAGAAATGAGGAAAACAAGGAAGTGTATTTCCCAATTTGCTGCTAAAAATCTTGATATTCTGCCAGCTATTTTCTTCTGTCCTGTCTTATTTCTTTGTGTATGCATTTTTTCCTCTATAATTGCCCTGATTTTTTTTATTTTTTTTAAAGGAGCTATTATTATTGTTGTGGAAGCTCTCTGACTTCTGAGCTCTTAGTGGATTTATGCTGAGTGTGCTCAGACCATCCTCCTCTAAAGTGCTCAGAGTCATCTCAGTTCTTTTGAAAATGCCTCATGTTTTTTGCCCTTGGCAGAAAACAAGTCATGTATGGGGCTTTTTTAATTTTTTTTGTCTCCCTGCTGTCCCTCTTAAACTGCCTGCGCATTTCCAGGAGTTAAGGAAGTTGTGTGTTTGTGATTAGGAAGACTTAGTTATGACTTGCACAGTAGCTTTCTTTGAAGTAGGACTGGCATGCAGCTATTAATATATTTTCAGGATAAGGTCTATTAGCACATTCTTGGTTAGCTGGGCTGTATAAGTTGACTCATCTGCCTGCTTATTAAGGAGTATCTGTCCTTTGTAAAAGCAGTACTATTTTGTTTAAATATCATCAATAAGAATGGTGTTAGGCTGGTGAAGGTCTAATTAGTTCTTTACAGTTGTAATGAAGTTCTGTGGATTTTGTGTCAGAAGATAATTCTGACATTAGAATTGGTAAAATTGTTTGGATTCATAAAAGGCATGGTGTAACTACTGAGAAATGCTAGGGTTGTTGTAGAGTTGTCCCACTCAGGTGCTGTGTTACTGTCACTTCAAGGGATAAACCCGTGAGCAGCCGCTCCAGGATCATGGGATCTGTACTGTTCTGGAACTGAAGAGCTCTGTAGTCCTTCTGAAGAACATTCACTTGGCTAGAGCTGGCAAGATACTGTAAAAGTTTCTTCTTTCCTTGTAGGGAAACATCAGTCTTTGTACCCATTTCAAAATGAGAAAGTAAGCAATTTATGGGGGCCTAATACTCTGTTACATTATAAACATTAACAAAGTCCATCAGGCTTTTAGCAGTGAACAAAGGTTAGATGATTACTTGGACAGACATATTTCACCTGCAGCTTTCTTTCCTGCATTAAAAAGTGAGTATTTTGACATGAGTGTCTAAAGAAACTTGCTCTTAAGGCTTAGATTGTAACATGATGCTCTTGCAACCTTGCTTATAATGAAATCAATCCCTGGATACCGTGTTCAATTGTCTGCCTGCAATTTGGGTTTTACATTACTGGGTTTATTTATTGTATTCATTCCTCTCTCTTGTTGGTGGCTTGTATAGATGCCTATGTGTTTTTTATTCATTTGTAGCTCGAGGGGAGATGGGGAGAAAAGAGGAAAAGCGATAAGTTTAACTTTTTTTGTGGAACTTCTCCTCTAGTTCTTCAAGGCAAGTGACAAGCCAAGCAGGAGTGCTCTCTGATAGCTGTGGCAGCAAGAAAATTTAACTCTCCTGCCAAACCTTTTTGTCAGCCCACTTTGCCAGAAAGAAGGCCTCACATGTCTGTTTTTCGTGACAGGATGTGTAAGTTGGGTCACAAAGCTCTTCCTTGGGCCTTGCATCCAAACTGAATTTGTGTTGGCTGTTTTTGCTTTTGCTTTATCCTCCCATATCTACAATGCTATATCACAAGGGAGCATGAAGTTAATCAAACCCTGCAGTGAAGAAACATTGTTTTTTATGCATCACTGCTGGATTGTGGTATGAAGAGAACTCAGATTTCTCTACATTGCCTGTAGCAAGAATATGCAAACTTGGTTTGTCAGCATGCTCAGAGTTAAGCAGTGTGATGTTATATGCCTGTGAGTGTGGGCTCCTGAGAAAGTGTTTGGATTTCTCTTGATCCAGAATGACTGAGGACTGCAGCTAAAATTAGCAGAGATGGTCCATTTGCAAGCAAGCTGATTCAAGGGAGAGAAAACCAGAACAAAGTCAAACAAAACCACTGCTGGTTCAATGCAGTTTGCACAATTGATACTGTGGTACAACTGTCTTCTTGTTGCACCCCATGTCTACAGAGCAATGTCCATATGCCAGGATATGCTGATGGTACTTTCCTTTCTGATGGGCTCAGAGCACACGAGGAAGGGGAGCTTGAGTCAGCTAGCAGAGGTGAAGCAGTGGCCCCTGGTTAAATCACTGGGCAGGGTTGGGGTTTTGGGGGTTTTTTTGGGTTTTTTTTGGTTGGGGTTTTCTGGTTTGTTGGGTTTTTTTGGTGGTTCTGTGTGAGGAGTGAGTACTTTGTTTGACATTTTCTGTATTTTCTCAAACTGCAGTTGATAAATTTTCCTTCCCAAAAGAGTTGCCAGTCTGTAGACTTGTGATTGTCTTTGTAACTCAGCAAGGGATAGACAGAAACTTGTTATATAAGGAGTCAAAAATGGTGATAATGATATGAGGTCTATTCTGCATGACAGAAATTTAAATTATTGTTTAATTAGCAGTCACCTCTAGTTTGTTATGTGTTATGTAGGTTTATGCCACTGATTCGTGTAGCTTATTACAGCTCATAAATGTCACCATGAAATTAGTCAAAATAAGAGTGTTAAAGTGACTTGCTGCCATTAGTTTCCCAGTTGGTTTGGTTTTGTTGACAAGTTTGTAGATAAAGTGTGAATGTTAGAGTTGAAGATGTCATAGGACTTGAATAGCATGCAGCTTCACTTTATGGAAAGAGACAGCCTATATCCAAAAGCTGTAGCTGAAACTTGTTTTCTGGTCTTAGCTGCTCCTTGCCTCTCTTGTCAGCTGTGTCAGTCAGTGTACTGCACCAGCTTTTAAAGCCATTAAAAATTGTGATAGTTGTCAGGAAGTCAGTGATGCCACTTGTGGGAGCACAGTACTGGTGAGATGCTTTCATTGAATCTTTGTGTCCCTTGCCTCAATGGCAGTCAGTCAACATGTGGAGCTTATTGTGAGCTGAAGGGACCACTTTCTTAATAGTACAGCCAATGGTTTGCAGATGCAAATTATTGTAATGTGCTCAAATAGCCTACATGTTGGTAGGGTCTCAGAGTCTGCATCTTAGAAGACTGTTGTCATTGGGAAAAAGAAACCAGTCTCTAGTAGAGAAAGTGGTTTTGTTGGTATGGATTTACATCGATAGATTTCAAAGATTTGCAGATATTAATATGCCATTTATTATATTTAGTATATAGAAAATAAGGTATGGGAAGGTACAGGGATAGTAGGCAGTGTCAGAAGCACTGCCACCTGATCCCAGATCATTTTAAGGAAACCAAAGCTGTCTGTCAGATAGCCTTAGTTTGTTTGCTTGACAGGGTGCATTTAAAGGTATGTCTTAAGTGACAGAAAATAAGCTTTTTAATATGTTTTTTTCAAACTGTAACATTAAACTAGATTGTCACTTTTGGTTAGTCTTTGTTCAGAGGCAGATCTCTGTTTTTAATAATTTATGTGGAAAGTATGAAAGATTTAAAATGTGACAGCTCTGAAATAAGGAGATTGATGCTACTCTAGTGTGATCTGATTTGGATTCTGACCTAATTTCTTGTAGTTAGTGATTGGTATAGGACTTTGTGGGGTATATGAGCTTATGACTTTTGGAGATTACTGACTGATATTTTTAGGTTACCAGCTAATCCTGTTTAGGAATAGGATTTTCATCTGAAAACTGACAGGCCCTTAAATTCTTCCTGTTTTACTTTAGAATGACAACTGTAAAGTGTAGAGAGAAAGCAATGGATTGTTTGCTTATTTCACGCAGCCTTGTGCTGTGACTTTCTGCTACATAGGGATTTTCTGTATGCATGGGTTTAAAAATGCTATTTTTCTTTAAGGCTTAAACAAAAGTAAAATCTTCCATTGAAGTTGTTAATTTTGCACACTCCCCAAAAGAGGTATGGGAAAGCATTGTGTACACATCACCCCAAAAATGTTTTGAGTCTTTTATTGTGGATTTTTCTTACTTTGCCTTGTAGCTGTTTGCAAAGCAGCCAGACTATAGATAAGCTAACAAATGCAAATTCACACTTCCACTCACTTACTCAACAGCTGTGTTCCATATATAAACACTATCTTCCAGATGTTTTCTCCTTGTTAGCAGCAGCTTTCATGTGCTTTGTAAGGTATGGCAGAGAGAGCCTTGTTCTTCAATCCCACACTTGGTGAGGGGTTGCCATCTGCTTTGTGTGTTAATTTGGAAGGTAAGCATTTTGTCACCTGTTCCTGCAGATTGAGACCATAATGCTTACCAGTCCTATTTATGAGGTCACCTTTGTGATATTTTTTGTTAAACTTTGTCAGAAGTGTAAGGAAGCAGAAAAATAAAGGCCTTTGTAGCTAAAATGTTGAAATGTTATATTGTAGCTCCTCTAGCTGTTTTGTTTCCTTTTTCTATGCCCTCTATGATGGGAAAATTGAGGTGGAGAAATGAGAACTTGTGCTGAAAGTGTGAAGTGTGTGAGTAATACCATGTTGTATTGACAATATTGCTTAAACTGCGTGGGTTTTGTTGCTGTTTGGGCCTGCTATTATTAGTAGGTTTTGCCCTTTTCAGTGAAAGGGCGTGTATTGGGCTGAGCTAGATGGGTCCCCCCGCCCCAAGTTTTACTGCCTCAAAAGAGCCCTTGCAATACCCACTCTGTGTACTGCAACCTCTTCTATTGCCATTACTCAGAGTATTCTCATAATGGCTTGGTGAGATCTTCCTCTCATTGGTAAGGGGGGCTGAAGTGAAAGGGACAGGAGTAGGAGGGTGTCACGTTCGCATGGGCGATGTCGTGCCTTATGTGACATCCCTGCGTCCCCAAACCCACAGCTACAGTCATGTTCTTGTCTCCTCAAGGCAGAGAAGGCTGCAGTTCTGTGGGCACTGTTAGCAATGAAAGGCAGCAACCAAGTCCCAGGAGTTCTCCCACACAAGACCAACTTTGCAGGTCTGCAGAGAAGGGTGATTCTTACCCTTTTTTTTTTGCTTTCTTTTTTTTCCCCATGTTGCCTTCCACACCAGCTCTTGAGACTTACTGAGAGTGTGTTCAGGGAAGAAATGATTCAGGTCCTGTAATCAAACAGCTGTTGGGGTAGACAGAGCATTATCTCTCACTGAGGCTTTCCGTGCCTCTTTGGCCCTTCAGAACTGCCTTAACAACTCTCCACATCTACTTCCTTACCTTCCTTTTCCCTCCTCTCTTCTCTCCAGGTGCTGTATATCACTTGTGGACTTGTGGTTTTTATTTACTCCCACAATATAGATATAAATAGTATCAAATATTTGCAGAACTTGATTAACTTGTCGGTTTTAAATTGGAAAAAAGTGAAGTTGTAGAGCTTTGCTATATTTATTTAATCATCTGTGTGCAGCTGATCTGAATATTGCATAAATCACACAGAGCTTCAGATTTCTGCTCTTTGCTTACCTGGTTTAGACATACTGGCAGTAGTCACATGGAAGAGACAATGCTGCCTAGATATGCAAGTGGTTTGGATAGTTTTTATTTTACTTTTAATCACACAACTCAGATTGTTTTGGGAATAGTATTTATTTATTTGTATGTGTTTGCTTGGGTTTAAGCACATCCATTACACTAGGGGAGACATATTTATGTTTTAAGAGCTAGTAGTCAAGTTCTTACTCACTTTCAGCATATTCCTGAAGACTGCCTTCGTGTATGGATACTTGGGAACAGATATTTTAAAGAGAATTTTGAAGTCTTATTCATAAGGCAGCTCAAAAAAAACCAGAATCCTTTTCTGAGGATGAAGTAAGGTTCAATTGAACAGAGTCGGGGAAGATTGCTGTTAAAGGGACCTGAATTAAGGCAACACCAGAATACAGTACACCTAAACTTAAATATGATAATTGACCTAACTAGTCTTTAATTGTTAAGGTGATACTTTTCACACCCCTGCTTAAAGATGCTGTGCAGTGTATTCTGGGACTGTCTGGGAAACAGAATGGAGTTTGTAGTAACCTGCTTAAAATGTCATTGATAAAATACTGTAATTATGGAAAGCTGTTTGAGTGGAGTAATGTCTAAAACTATGCTTTCTTTCACACTGGAGATACAGTTCTTTAAAAGCAATTTCCAAAGACTTGTGTCATTTACTTGGCTAAAGGCAGCCAAAGTTTGTGGCTAAAATACATATATTTACATGTGATGCTTGCTTGAAATTCTGTTGATGAAGGGATGCTTGTTGCTTAAGGAAGGGAAAAAAGGTAATAAATGGTTGCAAGAATTTTGGTACTGGCTCCAAGACTCTTATCTGTATGGGTTGTTAGTAAAAGCCAACTGTGCATAAATCAAGTAACATTCTTGGAATAGATATTTGAAGCGTGAAACTTATTAATTTATTCTTTGAAGCTTTAGTAAGCCTTTAAAAGCCTGCACAATATGCCAGCTTAGTACCTTGGACTGTATCTCCAATGTGTATGTTCTCACTTGGTTGATGTTGACTCCTGCTGGTGTTACTGAGCTTAGTTACATATAGACTAATGTTGATGCTGGTCTTTGGTATTTATAATTGTGTTGAAAATGTTTCACACCAAATCAAGGCTTTCAAGATGAGCAAATACAGGCTTATGGTTGTAACAATATAATTCTTCAAATAAGTGTGAGAAATTAAAATTCCTACTGTTTTTTTTAAACACCTTCACATTTAACAACAGAGTTGAAACTGTAAATGGTCCTTAAACCCTGAGTCATTTTATGCTTAGCATTTCATGTTATGATGTATTTAAGTACCGTTTCTGAGTGAAGAATAGTATTTGGTTTTTCACAGATGCTGCTATGCTAGCAGGAATATTAACTTGATTCCTTCCACAATGTTTATGGATGCTTCTAGAATTCTCATGTTAATGTACACCCTTTAAGGAACTGTGTCTGGTTTGAAGTGTCCTACGTGGTTTTCAAGTCTGTCAAAAAGAGTTGCTTTACCTACTTAACTTTTGACCAGAGGAGTTATGCCTGTTAAGGGACTGGAGCATTTGGCGCAGAAGGAGAGGCTGAGAGAGCTGGGACTGTCCAGCCTGGGGAAGAGAAGCTTTAGAGGAATCTTATTAATTTTTATGTATTGAATATGAGTTGCCTGGGATTCATGTAATGGTGGCTCAGTGTATCAGTAGATTAAGGCAATTAAATACTTAAAAGGGGCAAGGGGAGGCCAACTGCCCTTTTAAAAACTGGATACGAAATCCTACACTGTAAAAAGGTATCTTGCTTTTCTGTAAATTGCCACTTAACAGGGTGTTGAAAACAAGCACACTTTTTGTGGTGAGAAACATAATGTTCATGTTCAACCAAATGAATGAGTTATAAAGAAGTTGAAAAGAGTTAATTTATTTTTTTTATCTTATTTTCTAAAATAAGGAATTCAAAGACTTGCTCAGTCGTTTTGCAAGGCTGTAACAATGGGTCATTGCCAAGCACTGCAATAGGAGTTAACAATGGTAGAGAGATCAGGCATAATGCTGAAAACATAAATGTAAAGAGAGAAATGCTAATTTTGGATCAAATTTTTTCTTTTGCAAAGGAGTACACTGTTAATGATCTTTTATAAAAAGAGACTGAAGTGCCTCCAATGGGTTCTTCTCAAGTGTTGTCAGCGTAACCAGTCAGTGTATTATGTTTTATTTTCCTAAATGAAACTATCTGCTATTTTCATTACTTAACAAAAAAAGGAACAAAAGTGCGTGAGTGGAGGTAATTTTATAGTAGTCTTCATTTTCTCAGTACTGTAAACAAATGCACTTAGAGTAACATCATTGAGGTGGATTTCTGAATGATGGAAATTATGCCTTATTAAATTGCTGCAAGCCCTGATTTATTTTAATTTTTATTTTTTTTTAATGTAAATGGTATAAGCCTTTTCCTTAGAGCAGCTTCTAACTAACATCACACTGCCAAGTTCACCTCTAAACCATGTCCCTAAGAGCCGTATCTAGGAGACTTTTCCATCCCTGCAGGAATGGTGACTCCTCCACTTCCCTGGGCAGCCTGTGCCAGTGCTCCGTGATAACCCATTCACACGCTTCCACTGCTAACTAAATCTACTTCAGTTTGCAAAAGATGAAAGGATTTCCAAGGTTTATCTTCTCATCCCTTTCTCCTTACCTTGACTGCAAGCTGTGCCAGATCCCTCGGGACTGTCACTGTCACTGTGTGGCATCAGCTGTGCCATGCTAATGGGTGCAGGAGAGCACAGCAGCACCTCTGCCCGCTGCAGCCTCTGCAGGGTCCTTGCCAGTCTCGTCCTGTGTTCAGGAAGGCCACGTTTCTTAGTAAAGTTTAATGTAGGAACAGCAACAAATTCTCGTGCAGGGGAAGCTGAGTAGCATTTTGGTGCAGAAGTCCTGGTTGTAATACCTATGTTTTATTGAATTTATTAAGAGTCTTCAGGACTCAAAAAAGTTATAACACTGTTAGGTTTTCAGGTTTGAGTGACTGACCCAGACAAACTTTTCCTGAACTAATTGGTGACAGAAATGCAATGTTCCTAAAGTGTGCTGTCCCATCTGCCTGTGGGTTAAATGAGTCCTGTGCTGGAAGGTCAGTCAGTCCTGCCTATGAGCTACATTTTTATTCCATCTGTTAATATGAATGTTCTGAAGATGATGCCAAGAAAACGTTTACTAAATATATACACTTTTTATGGGAAAAAATAGTCCTTGAACTGATCAAATTTTCCTGAGAACCAAAATTAAACAGGTTTTGACCACCCTCTCAAAAGTCAAGTGGTGGAAAAGGACTTCCTGTGGCTTTCATCACACATATATATATATCTTCAGATTCTTCTTCTTTCATTATGTTAGCCTATTAGAAGTACTTTGCATTCATTTTTATTAATAAATATGATTGTATTTATATTCATAACATAAAAATATAAAATGCATTACTATAAAAATATCCTAAATTCAGGTGATAAACTGATACAATATAAAAAGCGGGGCAGTAAACTATGATTTCTTTTTATGAGGATAACTGGGAATATGTAAAGCTTAAAATATGGGTCTCTTCATTTTTTTTCAATGTTTAAGCAAATCCCAAGAAGCAGTTGAAAAGATAACTTTCACTAACGGTTTTCAAATATCAATAAAAGCTTTCTTAGTCTCATGAATTCTTGTTACAGCTGTGATTTGAATTGGCTTTCCAAATGTAGCAAGTATTATATGCCAAATCCTAAAGAAATTTTCTTTTTTTTTCTTTGTTTCCCTCCCCCTTTAGCACATTAAGAAAGATCAGGGGTAAAAAAGGAATAAGCTGGTGCTGAAAAATTCAGACCTCACTCCTACTCTTTTATAAATTGCTGTTAGTATTCCTGTCTCCATGTGTGAGCCCGAGGCCCAGGCTTGAGGTTTAAGCTATAAACAGAGATGAGATACTTTTATACCAGAATAAATGTGCACAGATGGAGATAATCAGAAATGACTTCAGTGTGTAGGCTTTTTTAGAGGTGCCAAAAGCCCACAGTCCCAAGCTGACATTGATGGGGACCACAGGTGTGAAGAATGCTCAGACATATCCTCGAGTGTGCCTTGTAGAAGGTGTTCAGACACCCACAGGAGTACTCAGGAGTGTCTCATTAAGTGTGGTGGGAGTTGTGTATTTGGGCGTGTTCATAAATCTCTTGGACACCTCTTTGCATATTTATTGAGATTTCTTTAAAATTCTTGCTGTGCTGTTGACAGTTGCTATAATTAAAGGGGCTTTTTATTTTTATTTTTTTTTTTCAGGGCTTGCCTTATAGTTCTCAGTTAATTAAAAGAAATCCTAATGTTGTGGGCTCAAGGGTAGAAGCAACAAAAACTTTCAAGGACAGTACTTTGCATAACGTGAAGGATTTCTGTAGGATTCTTTAACCTATTGGATGCATTAAAATTCAGGAAAAGGACCTTTTGTGCTTTAAAAGTTCTTAATGATGAATGCAAAAAAAAAAAGGCTTTTCAAAATAAAAACAGTGCTTCTGTAGTTACACATCTGAGACATTTATTCTTTGAAATTTCGAGGGAGAGATGTTTTAGAAACTGCTAAAAAATTCTGAGCATTTTTTTATTGACAGTCATCTGGCATGACTGACAAAACCCCCCTTATTTTTCTTTGTGTGTTACTTCCATTTAAGGCACACTTCTGTAGTAAAGGAAAATGTTGGTATTGGCAGAGATTCAGGATTTGTTCTTGTTCCTTAATAGACATAGTGATTAAATGTGGGTCGTAACAGAGCTTTTTTATTTAATAACAAAAACTGTAAATGAGTATTATTTTTGCAATGATATACTCTTACATGCAATTCCTCTATTGCACAGTAAGCCTCCATTAAGCAAATAAATCAAACTTCATGTTCTTGAAACCATTTTCATCTCCATTCCCAGTCCTTCCTAGCCACACTATTAGCCTCTCCTTCCAAACTCTGTTTGAGAATATTAAAAAAAAAAAAAAGCCTGAGTCATGCAGTTCTGACATACTTTCTGTGATATATGGTCATTTCCATCCTGCCATGTCACAGAAATGTTTGAAGAGGCAAACACACCTCCCCCCTTTCTAATCTCCGTTTAGTGTAACAGGATTTTTCTCTGGCCTTGCTGTGCTGACAGCTCACTCAGGTTCTGTCTTTTCCTGTCCACACTGGTCTGACTGTGTTCCCTTACCCATCCTTCCACTCGCGTTGCCCCCTCTGAAACATCATCATCTTGTCTTTACGTTCAGTGTCCCCAGCCCACTCAGCCAGGAGGGGTTGCTTCCTACCTCCCCTGGGCCATGTGCTGCCCACAGGAGGCTTTCCTATAGACAGACACCATGAAAAGGATCCTTTTGCTTTCTCCCTCGTTCCTCCCTCACACAGTTAAGAATTCTCTTAATTCCCTTAATCTCCACAAAACAACTTCATGTCCTCACATCTCTTCTGGAAACTGCTGTGGCGACTACAGGAACAAAATGAAATAACTCTCAGTCTCGTTAGCAATATGACATGAGGTTGGTTTCTTTGTGTTTCCAGTCCATCCTCTGGTTCTTGTCATCTCTTTTTGCATGGTTTGGCTGCTGGGCACAAGACACATCTTTGTCCTTGGTACTAGAGAGACCAAGGTCTCCTGATCTCTACACAGGAATCACTGTAATGCAAATGCTGGTCTGGAGAGGTAGATCTAACTTTAAAAATTCTGTGCGTACAATATAACATATTCATTGTGTACTCAGTGAAATTCCAACCACTTGGCTGGGAGGTAGCAACTGTGGGAATTTCTGTTTCTTTCTTTTTTCTAATAATTCTTTTGCTGTTCTTCAGCCTATACTGTATTGTCCAGTTTGAAATACTTAGGTACCTGAAATTTACCTTTCCAGACAGAAAAATGCATATCAAGATCGCAACTTGACTTGTGAAAAATACAGTCAGGATTGTGGGGCTTTTGCGATTCATAGGAATTACATTTATATATTTATCTTATATTGTGTGTCTGTGTTACTTGAGCTGTGCTGTGTCCTTTTGTCCTTTCATTTTATATATTGGCTCAAAAGCTCTTAACTGTTTAGCCTTTAACAATTCTGCTGGACAAGCTAGTTTCTCCCTTCTGCTTTAATTGGGAGCTTAGGTCAGGTGGAGATAAATGGATTATCTGTCACTGAAATTTGTAACCAGCCTTATTTTTTCAGTTTCTTTTAATTCTATTTTCATTGTAAGTGGTGCCTAAGATAATGTGATCTGTTGAAAACTAGGGATTGCTACTTTTCAATTTACTCTTTTTTGGCTTGGAGTTTGATTTGCTCACTTAATTGCCTTTCTTGAAAAATTGCAGAATGGGTATTTAATTTGATACTTGTCCTAAACCTGGTCTTCTGAAACTTTCTTGCCATACTGCAATGAAAGAACTTGAGCAGAATGTTAGGGAATATATTTTTATTTTAGATAAATTGAATTCAGTGGATGACTATTTTTTTGTAGTTATGCAACGCTAAGTTTAGAAATGAATTCTTGTCAAGGTTCTTGAATAAAAATTGTGGGATTCTTGGCGCCTTTCTCTTTTTGAAAGGGAAAAACTATCTGCTCTTGTTCTTTGCAAATGGGTTTCTTGGAGCTGGCTGTAGTGTGGGGAGGTTTTTTTAGTGGTTTTGCTGACACTTCTCTAAGGCTTGCTAGCTTGCATTTTTAATCTGCCTTATGTTTATTTGCTTGCAGTGTTTGCAATGTCACTTCAGTTTTGCTCATAAAACTTCTCGGACATTTATCTTTCACCCGCTGCTAATGTTAGATCTTTGTTATTTTTAGTTCCTACAAAGTCCTTCGAGATCCTTCCTTCTCCCTATCCCCTAAAAAGACTGAGATGTTGACTGAAGTGGGGAAAAATGCCAGTCTACCTGGTTATCTTTTCATTTTGGTTTTTCATTTCTGGTTTTTTTGTTTGTTTTTGTAAATCTCATGTGCAATAGTTCTGTGTGTTTGTCAAAAATACGTTTATTGATGTATTTTTTCATTAATTTTTTCCACACTAAGCTTGTTATTCTAAAGCGATGGAAGTGTTCATGTTTGATTATTGAGAGTTGCCTCAGAGATGGTTGGCCTTCAGTGAAGAATGAGATCATCTGTTTAATTGAGTTTTGCCTTTACTACCTTTATAATACTCAAAAACTAAATAAAGAGAATTCTTACTTCTATAAAACTATGCCAAGTACCAAGTATTTGGTGGGTTATTCTTTGGCTGGGTTTGGAGTTTGAAGTTTAGATGGCACATAAGCAAAGGGGAAGAGGAAACAGATGAGATATTTAAGTCAGAATTGGTAAAGAAATCTGAAAAACCTGATATGCACCAAGCTCATTCTGTTCTCTAGCAGTGTGTGCTTCTTGGTTTGTGCTTATATAAAGATGCAAAAAGGGTGTTATGCAAGGAAGTGTTTCTTTGCTTGACACTCACTACGCAGCCACCTGTTAAGGCAGAGCAGTGGGGATGATTCCCAATGCCAGATATGAAAGCCTTGCTGCCTGTGAAGAAGCATGTTTACTAACCTTCAGAAAGCAGATTTTGTTGGTAGCAAAGTAGAATTTGAAAGGCTGGCAAAGCGAATGCATACAAACTTTGAAAGTAGTACCTAGGCTGGAAGATAGTGTCGTGCTAGTAACAGAGACAGAGCAGCCAGCTGACTCCTGTAGAAAACTGCACTTGACTCTGTACTTGTTAAACCAAGACTGTGGACAAGGGTGGCTTTCAAAATGTCTTTTTTGCACATCTTCAGATTTAACAGTATCAAAAAAAGCCTCATGACACTCTTGTGCAATATTTAACGTGACAACACTTGACTAATATTCTAACCTCAGTGTCAATAAATGTAATTAATTATGCATTGTCAGACCATCAAGGGGAATTAATTCTCAAAATAAATGTGGAGGAACTAATGGAAATTGCCAAAGTCTCTCAAAGATGGTTAGTTCCTTCTCTTCTCTCACCTGTGGTTAGCAATGTGGGTTTACAGTGTTTCTTAGTATCTCTGCTTACCTGACTCTATGTAAAATGTTCAAGTGGCTATTTTGAAACATTTGAAAGTATTTTGAATTTTCACTGATCACATGAAAAGATGTTCATCAGTTTATTTAAGCTATTAATGTGACCCTCAACCTTGGAGTCCTTGAGCTGTAAATGCTTAATATGTAATTTATACCAAATGTTTTCATAATTGTGTGTGTAGATCTTGAATATGTTCTTGCAGAATCTGTGGTTTTATTTCCTGTTACTGTCTGTCTCCAGCATCCTCTTACTGCCTGTGCAGCAACCTTCACATAAACCCATCCTGTCTCATGGAAAGATGAGGTTATATGTTGTCCCTGATGACTCCTGAGAGCTGTAGAAATCATCACACTTGTGAATGTGTATACATGTAGTGGAACACACCCCTTTTACTAAGGCCCAGATCCTTAGGGTGTGAATCGATGCAAGTGTTGGGAAGATAAATTGCATCAAGAGCTGACCCCATGAGAAGTCAATCTTTTTGTGAAGTTGATGTTGGTAAGACTAATGGTAATATTGAGGAATAGTAGTTCTGAAGGAGGTTCCCATTATTTGAATACATTATTTAAGGAAGGTCTTGAAATAGGAAGTTCTATTCACTGTTTGTGGTTTTCTCATAAACCAAAAACTCCACCAATTTCTCACTCAAGGTGAAAGTTTTAGCAGCTTGAGTATATCAGGAAATAGCTGATAACTCTTTTGACAAGGAAACTGTTTCCTCTATCAGTAGTCACAGCCCTATTTGTGTATGGAAAATCATTAGTTATGCTTTACCAGGTGCCCTTGTAGTCGCCTTTGTGTCTGTTGGCGTATCACTCATAATGTTGATTTAGGATTGTTTAATGTTCTGTGTTTTCTTGGTCTCTCCTGACCCAGTGTATTCAGCTGTTCAGTTTGTGCACCCCTTTCTGTCGGGCTGCTCTTTCTGGTACCTTTTCTTCTGCTTAACATTCATTTTGTTTAATCTCTCTTAGATTTGCATTGCAATGTTTTTTTGCCTCATCTCCTCACTCAGGGTATTTGCTTTTCTTTTTTCTTCCTCACTTTTCAGTTTCTTTAACAGCTTAATACTTAGTCTTATAGTGATTTCCACCACCTCATCCCTCAGATTTTCAAAGTGGTTTCCCACCTTCTTATTACCTGTTGTTTTCTCTACAACTTTCTTCTCCTGTCTGCTATACTGCAATTTCATCTAATACTGCATCAATTCAATGCTGATGACATTTTCAAGTTCTTGTTCCTAATTAAAATGAGGACCTGAGGGTTTTTTTTCCTATTGATGATATTATTTATCTGTAATCTTTTACTCCTAAAATGTGTAAATACAAAATTGCTGCCTCTCTGATTTTTTCTATTCCATTTTCCCAATGAAACAAGGCTCTTTCAGTCATCCAATTTTGTACTTCATACTTCCAGTTCCCATTGGAATTTCAGTCAAACCAGTGGTGAAATTTCTGAAAGCTTTCTGTGTATTAGTGCCTTGCTCAGGAGGCCCTGCTAGTATAGTGGGGAAAAACGTGGAATCAGAAAAGTTGGTGGAAAAAATTAAACTGCAGAAAGCTGAATTGCT
Source organism: Margarornis squamiger (assembly GCA_035222235.1). NCBI lineage: Eukaryota > Metazoa > Chordata > Aves > Passeriformes > Furnariidae > Margarornis > Margarornis squamiger. The sequence continues at coordinate 6,595,087 of JAWWTY010000160.1, read as the reverse complement.
GCTGTTCTTTGAAGTGTTTGTTGCCCTGGTTGGAGGGCTGTGGGTGGTATGGGCAGCCTCAGCAGGTTTCCTGCTGCAGGAACTCAAGAAGCCCTGTTAGATACAGTTACAGCTCATTCAAGCATGAGCCGAACTCTGGTTTCAAGTTGTCTTAATAAATCTGCAATTGTGTGCTGGTTTCTAACCAAAACACATGTAGAGGAGGGGGCAAGGGTTTTATATGCCTTTTTGGCCATTAGCTTCACAAAGTATGTTACATTACTTGAGAGAATAACTGCAGGCAACTGATGTATGAATCTATTTCCTTGGCAGTTTCTGGGAGGAGTCTGATATGAATGAGTTTGGTAGCTCGGAGTAGTTCAGCGTGTTCTCAAATGTAGGTTTGAATGACACGTGCTTTTGGAAGCGAATTGATAACCCTGCTAATAACACTTGGGGTTATGTAGTCGAGTACTCATGGAAATCACAAATTGAATTCCTCTTTAATGAAAATATTGCAGGAATGCAAGTGATGTCCTCAAACTGTTGCTAATTAGTCTTTAAGAGCAGACTAGACACAGTCCACAGCACTGTCCTCCCAGTGCTGACACCCACACCCCTGAGCTGAAATGCCAGTGGTGTGAATGTCACATTCCCAAAACCTGTCGGGTATTTTGCAGATTCATTCCTGTTCTGCTGTGGTACTTGCTAACATAAACAGAGATTTTTGAGGCCTAAGGTGTGATTTTATGTCTATTTAAGACAGACTTCAGGCTTCATTTTCTCATTTATTTAAGGATAACTTTCTTGTTTGAATTCTAACTAGAACCTTTGAGAAGGAAGAGGAAATTCATGACCACTCAAGCATTCAATATTGTAAATAATTAAATTTTCCAAAATGTGAACATTTACATTTACTTTGGAACTGCCATGCAGGGGGAATAAAGGTTTGCTTTCAGCATAGAAAATGAAGCTACTTCTGCTACCAAACCTTGAATGGCAGTATTGATAATAGCCTCAATAAAGCATGCTTTGGAAAGGAGGTCTTTCCAGTAATTTGGATTATTTATAAAAAGCACTGAGGCATCAAAGAAAGTTCATTACCCAAGCCATTACTGCACTGTGGACCAGAACCAGCAGATGAAATAGCTTTTTCAAGTAATAGAGGACCTGAAAACTCGGGAGTGAGAGAGGCTAAAAAGAGGAGCATTGTTGTTAATGATGGGGTATAAGCAATGAGGAGAGCTTCTGGGGTTCTGCATCCATCCTTTGGTGCTATGTTGTGCAGAATATCAGCTCAGAAGCCTGTGTTGCTTGCTAGGACATTTTGACATTATTTCTGAATGGCGGTGGTGGGGTTGTGTGTCCTCCCATCTCTCCCTGCCTCACAGTGGTGTAGAGAGAAACTAAAAAGTCCTATTACTGATTCATTTTCCTTATGCTGCCTATTCTGGCTGTTTTCTACACGTCAGTTTTTTCTCTTTTTTCCCCTATTTAGCTAGAGCTGAAACAGAGCTATTCCTCAGAGTTTGCCAGTACAAGTTGTTCTACAGCTGTCTAGGGATGGCGAAAGAGGGGAGGCTGTTTTCCACCTACTCAAACTAGTTCATAAGCTGTGCCCTACACTGTACTAAGCACAGCTCGTTTGTTTGCAAAGGAGGCTTGTATAGTTGATTAGATCTTGCAGGTGACTGGAAAGCTGATGGCCTCACAGCAGTACAGTGATGACAGCTTAGAATGTGGTCATGCTTGGCCTTGTCCTGGCTCTCCTAAGAAAATGCTGTTGTGGTTATGACCATGTCATTCAGTATTTGTCATAGTTCATGGTACAGCTTTAGAATTCCCATCAACACTGTGAGAATCATGTGCAGAGAGGTTTTATGTGAAGGCTCATGTTGCTGCTGTTTGCTTATGGCTGGATGGATCAGAACTTGTAGGTATCTAAACTTTTATCTGCTTCCTTTAACAATCCTTTCAAGCCTTTGCATTAAAAGTTCTCTCTTCTCTGACTGTAGGTTTCTAGCCAGGCTTTATTGGACACATACAGAACTCCATGTGTGTCCCTTTAAACATTTTGACCTCTCTGTGACAAATTGTTGCTGCTTGCAAAGAGAAGTAAGAAACATTAGCAGCTTTCGTTTCAATGAAAGCGCTTCTCCAATTTTCCTGTTGACAAATACCACTCTTGAGCAACAGGGAATATACAGGTGATGCAGGAAATAGGTTAAAATATTTTGCTGCCCTGCTAACTTTCAAATTAGATATGAAGCAAATTGCAATTTCATCCTTTCAGTAATAAAGAAAAGGTCTTAAATGCAGAAACTGGAGCAATGGAATAATCAGCAGCGCTGTTGCTTCCAAGGAGGCGACAGTGTTGAGATTTTAATTCCATTAAATTTTGTGCTTTGGAGATGCAGCTTGTACTTCCAGCCATTTGTCTAGCCACATAAGCTGGAATGTGTTCAACCTGCCTGCCAAGAACAAATCCATTGGAAGAAATGTTATACTTTGACCCAGGTTCAAGACATTCTAAAGCAACAAGAGATAAATATTTCTGAAGACTTATTTAATGTTCAGCTTAGATAGATGGGCTTTTTTTCATCCCTGTGATCTGGTACACGTTTGCTTAATAGCATGCACATAAGAATTTTCTATATATTTATTTATGCTTTCCTCTATTCTAGCTTGACTCTTCTTTTTCTCTCAGCTTTTGTCCTTTGAAAAAATGTTTGCATGTAGAATCCTCTAGCAACAATTCAACCCAATTTAATGAGAATTTGTTCTTGTTTTGATAATACACCATCCCCAGCAAATGGTAAAAAAATCCAAGACAGTAATTTTTTTACACAGATACGTATTTTTTGTCTTCTATTTTTGAAAAAAACTTTTCCAGTAAGATGTAGTGAGTATTTTGAGCATGAACATGCCTGGATCTTTTCTTAAAACTTGTACTTTTTTATTTTTTTTATTGGTTGGCTGTCTGGGTTCCACCACAGTTGCTGAAGGTTACATTTAGTGTGCTGACCATCGATTTGAGAAGGGTTGATAGCTGGGCATCCACATCGATGAGAGCTTTCTTGCTGAATACAAAGAAGGTTTTGACTTTGCTCTGTGAGTTGGACAGAGCTCCTGTTGAGTGTTCCTTGTTTTTTCTCTTGGACAGACTGCAAGATGTGATGTAAGAGGCTGATTTGTGGTTAATGACAGTGGGTGAGATTGGAGCCTGGAGTATCTGCTTGATGCAAGCAATGAGCTAATGGATCCCATTTCTGTATAATAAACTTAGTATAAACTAAGTTAAACATAGTAATTTCTATATAATGAACTTAGTTGGCTTATTAACTTACATTAATAAACCAAACGTAATTTGGTTGCTTTGATTATATGGCTGAAATTAATTTTATTATTCATTAAAAATAAATAGTTTCCTGAGTAAGTTCATAGCAATGCTTGTAACTCTTGTTACCACTTTTATACTGTGTCCTAAAGAAATAGGAGAGAATTGCCAGAAACCAAGCTGCACACACGGGACTGCTGTGTAAGAACCAAGGATGTTTTGCTCTTAACTCTGGAGAACATCCAGGTGATGTGAAAAATATGAGACCATGCTGCTCAGCAGGTGCTCTCTAGAGGATCAGTGCCAAATGTAAAATTCAGAATGGCATAAGAGGATGTCATTTATTAGCCTTTGACTGAGAAGAGCTGCAAGGAGGGGAACAGAAAAATGTACTTGAACCATGAGAGAAAGATGAAAAAACTTACTGGCCATGAGTCCTATTTTTAAAATTCATTAAAATTAACGAAATAACTTGAAGGGTGTTTGTTCAATGGACTTCAGGGACTCTTGAAGGCAGGAAAGCATGACTCATAAATACTTTTTTCCCTGGGTTTAGGGATTTTATAGATGATGACTGGAGCTCTCAGCCTATGTAAGGTACTTTCTTTCAAAAAAAACCCCAACCAAAACTAAAAAAAAAACCCAGAAAAACCATTAATCTCTTGATCAACATGCTGACATCCCCAAATGTTCTTTTTTCAGTGAGAAAATGCTATTTTGGGCATATGGTTTTAATGGAACAGCAAAACGAAGGTTATTAATATTCCTTGTACTTCGAGTGTAAATGGCTGTAAAAATGTACATTTGTTTTGTTTGTTCAAGGTCAGGAACATTTCTGATTTTCTGAAGTTTATTGAAGCCCTATTTCTAGTCCTTACATTCATTCAGTTTTTTTGATCTCTAAGCACTTTACTGAAAGAAGATCAGGTTAATTTGTAATTATGTCCTTAAATGCATTGCCTGGAGGCTTTCTAATCAATAAGCTATTGGTGCCATAAGGATTTCAATGCATAAGGATTTTTCCTTCTGGATTTTCCTGTAATCTTTTTTTTCCTTTATCTGTTGTGTAAACCTTCCTCCCTTTTTTACTCTTTCCTCCCTGAAATGTCATGGTAAGCAAACAACATGAAAGGAAGAACATCTGATGATTTTATTTCTGTAGGACTTGGCTACAAAAAGTCATGTGCTAGGTAAAAAATGAAACATTTCAGAGGGTAAAACCATGGGCCCACATGGGGGAATTAAGGTGGGATGCCACCCAACTTGTTTCTAAGTGGAGAAATTTATTTTTGAAAGTGAAGGCAAGCTGGTTGCTCAAGATGAAAATTTACTTGTTTTTATGGCACCTTATCAAAGGCTGCTTTTCCTCCCTTCAAATTTCTTCCCACCACCTCCTGCCAGTTTCTACTACATGCACATGCACAAAAGCAAATATGCCTCCCCAACCTAAAAAAACCCAAACCTGGAGTATTTATACTCTTACTCTCCCTCAGTCCATCTGTCCTGCTGCTTCTGTTGTGACCCAGTGTTGTTTTGCTTTTCTCACTTCATGGGATTGCATCCCAAATTGCCACTTCAGGCACAGTGGATGGGTGGTGAGCGAGAAGACACAGTGACATCTGTCAGCTAGAAGAAAAGAATGGGTTGGCAGAAGCACTGTTGAAAATAAAATTGAGCAACTAAAGGGAGAGCAAGACTAAGACTGCATAGTACAGTTAGGGAAACGGGTTTATGCATTTTATATATTAAGGAACTTAAATTATAAACTGTGTGGTTAGCAAAGGTGTCCATAAATATCGCTTGCCAGATGAGTGTGGTACAGTGGCATGATTTTTCAGCTGCCTCTTCTTCCTGAGGAGCCCCCATGTGAGTTATGTAGGCAATATGTGCACTTTCAACCAGCTGGAACCCTCACCCAGATCTAGGACTTGCAGATGTGGGTTAGTATTATCAGCATTTCTGCTCCTTCCAGAACATCCTGTCATGGATTTTGTCTTTTATTGGACTGATCACAACTGAATGAAGAAAGTTTATGTTAACATTAACAAAAATCTTTTGAGGTGCCTTCAAATTTATGACTTGGGCTATTGAAAGGAATTTTCTTCTTTGTTGCTGTGATCCAGTTGGGCAGGGTACAGCCCCTGGCACCGTAAGCAGGTGTGGATTCAACCTTTGGTTGTCCTGCTTTATGCATTTGACATGGTGAGTGGCTAAACAGCAGCTAAAGTGCTTCTAAACAATCAGTGTTTAGGGGATCCCATGTTTTGTTTGGATGTGCACATGGTTGTATCTTAGTAGGATATATTTCCTAAGTTTATTGGTTATTTAATTGCCATGTCAGTACTGAAGTCGAAGTGCGTGTGGTGCCAAGATACTTGACAGTGGTATGAGCACACATGGAGTTGAATCAAGTAATCTTATCAGAAATCAGGCTTTTTTCTTCTCTGATCCTTTCTTATCTTCTACCAACAGAGCATGTGACCGTTCTTTGATTTCACTTGCCTGCATTAAGTGGGAAGCTGTAGCTTATCCCATTGTTAGAGCTGTATTTTGAAAGAAGGGAAGGTAGATTCATCCTCCAAAAGGACTCAGGGAAGCCAACATCTTACAATAAGTGTTACTCAGCATGGATTGCACTGTTTCAGAGCACAGATTGGCCAGCTGGGGTGGGACATCTGCTGAGATATTCCCGTATTCCCGCAGAAATAAACAACTGCAGTACCAGGAAATCCATTAGTTTGCGTTCAGTTGGGGTATAGTGCACATCTGTTTAGGCAATGCAGCTGCAATTGGAGACAGTGGTTAACATCAGCCTGGGATTCTAGTTGGGAAGCTCGTCTGATTTAAACTCTTAAAAATGTAGCAGTCCCAGTTTGGACTCACTTCTCCCCGAAAGGAGGTTTTAGAGTATTGCCTACCCCTTTTAAGATGCATTACATCAGGTTCGGCACGAAGCATGACTCCTGGCGTCCCTTAGCAGAGAAGTGCTGGGATGTGGCAGGTGTTTTCACTCACCACTGTGTTTTCTGGCTGGGGCTCTGGGGTGTTGGCAGCCCAGTGGCTTGACACTTGAATTATTGTGAGCATTTAGGTTAACACACCCTTCGTAAGAACAGGGGACATTCACATCTTGGTGTTTGGCCTTGGCTGGCCTGTAACAACTTGTTCCACGGAATCAAACAGTTGCAAACAGAAGTGCAGCTTGCCCTCTTCAGGAGACAGTCTGGAAAATAGATCAGGGTTTCCATTAGGATCCTGGAGGGGGGATCTTAAGAGCACCTCTTGGAGCTGTTTGTAATACAGGAACAAGCTGGGTGGCATGATGTTGGAGCTGGACACTGGGTGTTTGTGTACGGGTGGAATATGAGCTGTGACTGAAGGTTTAGAAGGCTGATAAAACAAACCAGCTTTATAGCAAAACTTGGGTAGAGTGATATTCATTAATGATACATGTTGCTAATGGCTTGGTTTTACTCATTGCCAGCCATTACCACTGCACAGTCAAAGCAATTAGCCTGTCAGAGCCTCATAATGAGCACAGGGCACTGATGGTTTTGGTGCCTCACGAAAAGGTGCCTTTTCTTGGTGCTTGGCACTTTTATGCCTCCTTTCCAGCTTTTGCTGCTACCAAAAGACAAGCAGTTTTTTTCCCAAAACTGAGGGTCGCATTTCATAGGTGACTAATAATTGACCATCATGAGCAGCTTCCTTTTGAGGCCCCTCCGTTCAACCTGTGCCTGTATTTTCCAGGCCTTAGTTCTTATCTCCTGTGTGAGCTGTAACAAGAGGCACCTGGTACCCTGCTGTAGCTCGCACAGCAAGTTCTCTGAATAATTTCTCAAGCATCAGAGGCCAGAATTTGGGCCTCCCACGTTTGGCCTTGGAACACAGACCTGTTCCTAGCAGTGGCAATGCTATTTTTATTGAGCCACTTGGTACAAAAACGCATATACTTTGTTTACTCTCATGCTCTGTAAGGTTGCTTATGTTTGACTTCATAACAATAAATATGACTCAAGCTGCTGCTTTTATGGGTGCAAAAGCTTCTATTTTGGGGAGAGACAATTTAGGTTTTATGGCTGCGTAGCTAGTGACAAACACTGCATTCAGCTGATGGGCAGTTTAATCCTGAGTATCCTGAGGACAGTGGTGTTCTAAGCTTACCCTGAGTAAGTACCATTTCTAATATAGGTACAGATTGAACAGAGAACATCAAGCTGTGTATATGTACATACTTATAAAGAGCCTTTGCTTAATCTCTTGTAGATGATTAATTCTCTGTCTTATAAAGTCGAGAGGAATACACCGGATAAGTGTCACCAAAATCTGTTCACATGAAGATTGACTGTTTGTACTCTATTTTAAGCATTTAAAAAAATTAAAAAATAGTAAAGTCTTAAAATGCTGATAAATATGTAGTTTGCATCCCTGACATACAGATTACTTTAGCACTGGGATACTTATCTGAGTTGATTTGAAATAGTGTGAGGGTTCTTTTGTTGTGATGACATCAGCATGGTAATGTTATCCTCTCTAACTAATGAATTGACCAGCTGTTGAACAGGGGTTTAATAAACATAGAACAGTAAAAAATGTGTTTTTAATGAAGCTGTATAATAGTATTTTTAGTAGTGCAAAATTCTTATGCCTGTGTAAATGGGTGTAAGATTAGCCCTTTTCCAAGGAAATCTGCTAATCATTTTTGTTCAGGGTAGGGGCAGTTGTGTTTCAAATTGTGGTATGTTTTTCACAAAAGATGTAGCTGGTCTGTTTAAAAACAAAACACCAAAACAACCCCCCAGAAAACCAAACAACAACCTTCCCTCCCACAGTATGTGGTGAGATTTTGGTGGTTAGAGTTGAATTAGAGGGAACAACATAACAAATATGTTTATTAAAGGTATTCTTATATATCTTTTCACTTTTTTCCCCCCTGTTTTTCATGCTCAATGTTTAGTTTTGGTACATTTAGCTGCTCTGATTAAGTCAGGAGGAATTATCTTCCTAGCAGTTTCACAAACAACCTCACAACTGTAACATCCAGTTTGCAGAAGGTGCTGGAATTATTTCAAGAGGTATTCTTAGAGTGATACCATGTCTTTCCAAACCTTAAAATACAAGGGTTTGGGGGTGCCAAAAAAGAACACCCATTATTCTTTAGAGGAATGTGGAAATATGTGTTTGCAACATCTTCTTTAGTTATGACTCCCATCAGGCATTTTGGAGACGACACTAGAGTAGGAAAAGGCGTTAGTAGTTAACAGGATTGGCTCCTTTGGGAACATTTATAAGGCAAAAGGGAGAATGAGGGGAATACTCTACTGCTTGAAGTGTGGGAATGGCTTACTTGGTATGGGCAGAGAGAAAACTTATCTGTCAAAATCTATCAGTGATTATAGTAGACAAATGTGTGTTTATTGCTTCAACTCTTGGTCAGTTCAGCCATTAATTTCCTGTCAAAACAGAAATAAAAAGAGACATTTCTGTGCTGCTGTCCTCATGCATTTCCCATAACCTTGATATCTTCTGTCCACTGCCTGCTTAGGTACCAAATAATGACTCACTGTAGGTACGTGGCAATCATTAGCTGTGCCATAGTTGGGCTGCAGTCCTTGAGAGCTGTCAAATGTAGGATTGGACATACCCAAGGTCAGTGCAGCCAGCCCTGGAAGCACTGGGGTTCTGCTGTGCTCCTTGCAAACCTCCACGGCCACCAGCACTGCTGTACAGTTAATTAGTTAAGTACATGTCGTTGAGCATTCATGGAGTTCCTGACCACTGGGATTGCTTAAGGAAAAAGTAGGGCTGGTTGGTGCTGTTTGGGTTTGCTTTTTGGGGTTTTTCTGTTTGTTTATTGAAATAGTGGCGGCCAGTCTTTCACCTACCAATTAATTTTACGGATTAAAAAGTTCTTAGGGCAAAATTTAATATTTGCTCTCTACCTTCTTGCAGTTTTTGAGTGGGTTTAAGATTTATTTTTCTGTTGACACATGGAATAGAAGGGTCAACAGCTTTCTTTAAGCAGATCATTCTCATAGTTCAGTGTCACATACACTGTTTCTTATACCATCCTTGCTTCTGATCTAGAACTTGAAAAAGAAGACTCTGAAATACTTGCATTTTTAATTGCTGTTTTAGAGTTAATTATGTTCAGAGGTTTTTTTCCCCTAAACAGCTAGTCAGAAAAATCATTAGCACTTGTCTGTTGAAATATGGTGGTGATAGGTTTACTTTCTTATTCAGAAATAATTGACTGTTTAGCCACAGATCTTATTGCTATAGAAGATGCTGTCAGTTCTTACTTGAAATTAAGTCGCTGAGAGGGTTTATCTTGAATATTTTGGATTTATTTTTAAAGTTGTGATGTTGTTTTAAACTATGGAATTTTCTATATTATATCACACCAGATATTGCAAAAGAATAGTAAAACATTGAGTTTTTAATGAAAAAACAATATTCTACTATTCAGTTAACCCAAGAGTATCCCAAGGCTATAGTTAAATAAAACATTAAGAAGTAAAACTTCCCTCTGCCATTCTTGGAAAATTAACTGGTTTATGGAGAAAAGCATTAAAGAGAGTCCTTCGTTTTCTCTGTTGAGACCGTTCATTTTCTTTATTGCAACATTTTAAGTGTGGAAAAAGTCAACTGGAGGGCTTTATAATGTTTTTCACTGTACTTGCAATTAATTTCTCTGCACCATTCCTCCTTAAGCAAAAGATGGGTGCAGATGGTTCTTTTAGCAATGTAAAAGTGTGGGACAGTCTCTGCCTTGCCTCTTTTGGTTTACCAAGTAATGCACATTGACTTGTTCAATTGAACATGTGTGTGTGGAATGGGCACACACGGGACATGTTGGAACACAAGTGCTCCAAAGGTATTTGTGCCCCTCTGCAGAACTGCTGCTTCAACTGGAAGCAGAAGATCTGAAGGGAATTTTAACAAACAGGGAGCACTGCTAGCAGGCATCTGTGTAATTATCCTATTAAAACAGAGCAGCATCTGCATTATCTGTGCAAGTGCAGAATGGAAGGGAACATTATGTTCTCTAATCCTGTCTGGGAGCATTATGAAGTTAAAAGGATAACATTTTACCAAATCTGTGTTCTAACATGATAGGTTACACTTAATTACCTTTTAATTGCCTTTCTTCTCGTTGGGCTTTCAGCTAAGGACCCTGTCTCTAGCCGTCATCACAGACCTTTTCTTGCCTCTGGATTGTTTATGCCAGGTTTTAAATTTGAGTTTACCATGAAATGATGGTCCTGCTCTATCTTGAAGGCTATTACTGCAATTCTTTTTACCTACTGTGTGACAAGCTCTGGGGATATTAGTTTATGTACGAAAGATGTGTTGTAGCATAGGGAAATTTACATTTTCAGTCTAGTTGCAAAGAGCAAACTCATTGGATTATGTTTTATGAATTAGGAGTAACTATGCATGGCAGAGGCCACACAGGAGCAAGACATTATTCCAGCCTCCTGACTGCTTGCAGTGTAAGCCAGGAGAGTGTATTGGCTTAAATAATGTAGATTTCTTTTTTCCTCTTTACCCCTGAGGGAGTCTGATTTCCTGATCACCTATCTAGCCATATGCCGTAGCCCTTGCCAGGAACTCCGAGCAGTGTCACTGCCAGCTAAAATTACTTGTTTTCTGAGAACTGAATTACATTGAGAATTGTCTTAAAGTGCCGCGCTGGCAACATCACCAAGTTTTACGTACACACACAACACGAAATATGTAAAAGCAGCCTTACCTTGGAATCCAGCTCAGAGACCGCTTCAAACATTGAATCTGATCCAGAGCCTGGCGGGTGTTCTACACCTGCTCGGGCACATCACGCCCGCTTTGTTGTCTTTCCAGGGCTTTTCTCAGCTTCTTTGTGCTCTGGCTAGTACAGTACAATGATGAGACATGCAAATCCAACGTCTACAAAGCCAGCAGAGTGTCTACTCCTGTTTTGTACCAGTTAGAGGGAAGACCTGGTATGGCTAGTGAAAACTTCAGTTGTGGTAACTGTGCTTCTTTTCTTTCTTCTTGCAACAGGATGGAACTGAAATACGGATATACGTCGACAAAGGAGTTGGAATAAGACTGAGTCCTGCTCTGTGATATTTAAATACCTGGACCATGAACTTGCTGTTTGGCTTCATGCTTTAGGAACCTCTGTAGTAACTGTGTGAAGCTGTTGGGAATCATGGCATTCTCTCCATGGAAGCTGTCCTCTCAGAAACTCGGCTTTTTTCTGGTCACTTTTGGGTTTATTTGGGGCATGATGCTTCTGCATTTTACTATTCAGCAGCAAACACAACACGAAAGCAGTTCAGTCCTACGGGAGCAAATTCTGGATCTCAGCAAGAGATACATCAAAGCATTAGCCGAAGAAAATAAAAATGTGGTGGATGGGCCTTACGTTGGGACAGTGACAGCATATGGTAAGTGTGTTCTCTAGATGACATGATAATCTGATTAAGGCTTTTTTTCTAAGTTGTCCAAATATTTTACTTTATGGTGCTGCTCAATTGACAGTACTTTGCCTACTTTGCCCTGTGGATTTTCTGTACAGATGGAGAATATGGTCTTCCCTTGTAAGTATGAAATAGGACAAATTTTACATTTCCAGTCACTTGGAAATGAAGCTGTCTGCTAATTTTTATTACATCTGTCTAGTAGCTATATCTAGTATGCCTTAGGTTATTTGTTAGAACTTAATTTTTAAAACTTTTTTGGTGTTCTTGAGAAACTCACAAGGTTTTTCAGTTTGTGTGAAATTTTCTAAGAAATTCCCTGTAGAAAAATTGCCTTACTTATGAAGTGGAGACCTGCTATGTTTATTTCTTCCTTCCAATTTCACTACTTTGTTCAGTCAATTTACTTAATGTTTAAGTTTATTTATCTGGCATAATCTTAAATTAAGCTTAAATATATCCTATTTGCCTCAGGGTAGAGAACTCAGAGTGTGAGTGCTTTGTTCTGCAGTAGGTTTTAATGCTTACTCTGTTCCAGTTTGTACATGAGTTAAGTTTGCATGTGTGAGACAAAGCAAGCAGAAAAGAGCAAAGAATATTACCTGAAAATATTATGAAAATAAGAATATAATCCAGTTTCAGGTTAGATGTGGCCCCTTTTCAATCTAATAAGACCACATCATACACCTTACTTTTTTAACATTTTTTAGACTCTCTTACCTACTTATCTATGTTCTTTCAGGCTGTCTGGAAAGCTAATGGTTAATTAATGGCCTAGATTTATTTTCTTTTATAGTTGCCTTAATATTCAGCTCTGAAGAAACTGGATAGATGTTTCTTGTGTGCTTGGACAAAGAATATAGACTAGGATGCAACAGATAATAGCTGCACCTTTTTCTCTAGTTTTCTCTTAATACTCTTTCTTTACCTTTTGGTGCATGCAGTGAAAATGTCCTGCTGGGAGGTTTTCTCTGTGTCTTGTTTCAGTTGCCTCTTTTTCCCTGCAAAACTGAATTTTTGAGTTTGTGTGCATTTGCCTTTAAGAGATTATTGAGATTATTATCCCAAACATTGCTAACAATTATGTTGCTTCATTGCTTAAATAACAGCTCAGCCTTATTCTGTAACTCCTGATTTGTGACTGCATGTTGAACTGCACTGACACTGTAGTCTTACAAAACAATACAAGCAAAATAGAGAGGTAGTAGATCAATATTTGGATTAAAGACCTCCAAGCAAGTGGAGATCTCTAGAGGATTGTGTGCACAGGCTTAAAACAAAGCTCTGTCTGCTTTAGAGCCATCACGAGTGTCCTGTTGTTGTGTAAGGATGCTTGATGGTAGGCGCGTTGAAGAAGAAAAGAGACAAGAACAAACCCCAAACAATCTGGCTCCAGGTATGGAAGGGTAACTGCATCAGTAGGTGCCTGAGCGAGGTCAGGGTGCAGGATATCCTTCAGCTGAGTTCCCCCTGCAGCCCATTGCCTGAGGCTTTCATTTCCTGTTCCAAAGCCTGCTGAGGAACAAACTGACTCGCTGCCAAACAGTGGTCAAGTTCCCCAGGAGAAGTTACACTGCACTGGAAAGCTGGTGAAATTACCTTTAGAGAAGTGTTATGATGTTAAGCTAAATTTCATGTAGAAATTTCAAGTCCATGGCCGAAATTAAAGACTCAGACAACCTAGCCAAACTTAAAATGTTCAACAAAATAGATTGGAAAGATGCTAAATAATTGTAATGTATTTATTTAAAACATTACAAGGAGAAGCACTGTGGTGAGTGAATAACACCGTATTAAATAATACTTTATGAAACTGAGTAAAGTAATTGTTTAATAAGTAACTTAATTTTTCCTGTTTGGCATACCAAATGGTTTCTTGCTAGCAAATGATCAGGTTAGCTGTTCAGGAATAAACGCATTAATGACTGATGTTAATAATAATTGGGAGAAGTTGCTTCACTGTTTTATGAAAATGCTCTTGCTAATTAGCCTGTTTATTTCTTTTACTATTATCCTCTGATTGCTTTAAGTAAGCACAGTAATGATTTCCATGTCCGAGAATAAGTTTATTGTTTGCTTGATTTGGTTGCTCCTTTACCCACCCCAAAGTTTTTAGTCATTCCTTATTTGTGGCTTCAAGGCCTGTTTGCTTTTTCACTTTTTCTTTCTGCCATGTATTCACCTGTCAGGCAGGTGGATCAAACACTGTCCTGTTAAAAGTTATAGTTCAGATATACACAGTGAAAATTAGAAATTTTTTATAGCAGTAACTGTTCTACAAAAAATTGCATGAATCTGTGCTTTTGCCCTCCCCATCTCAAACCAGCCTCCACTTGCCTCTTAGTTCTGACAAGCAGCCTCTCATATCAGTGTTTTGGTATTAGAGTTAAAAAATCATAAACTCAAAAATGGTTAAAAATGATTCTCTGCGTATGCCTTTATGTATGCTAAATTTCTTCCTTTATTTCCTGAATTATTTTTACTTCTTTTCCTAGATTTTTTCCTCCTTCTATACCATGGTTTTGGTCATGTTAAGTCCATTCTTTCCTTTTCTTCTGCACACTATGCCATTAAATGACATCCGGACCCCTTTTAAAATAGTCCAGATGACTAGTGCTTTAGATTCCACCTTCTGATCTTTACAGGACAGTTATAAAGAAAAAGACCTACTTTATGGCTCCATGGAAGAAAAATAACTCTCCTTTTGTTTGGGAAAAAAAAAATAATTATAAGCTTTCTAAAAGAAATAGAATTTTTTTGTTTACTCTCGCATTTGCACAGGAATTCAGATAGTCATGGGAAAAATTAAGAAAAGAAAGAGGACCAAATAAATGTGGCAAAAACACAATTGATGCAGAGGTAGTGGAATTTCTTCAGATGTGTGGAGAACTCTACTACAGACCAGAAAGTTATTTGATTCTAAAGTTGTGGAAATCAGAAAATGCATTGCACATATACACATGTAATTATTTTATGTAATTAAATGGGAAAATAATGTAAATTCCTCATACCAAATTCTTTAATCTTTAGAAGGGTGAATGAACAAAGAACAATACTTTCATCTTCTTTGGCTTGTTGCCACTATAATTATACAGTTTAGTCTGATAGTGGTCTAGTTTTCTTCTCTTGCCCACTGTTCTTTTAGCCTGCCAAACTGTCTGTGTTCCTTCAAGGAATCTGAGCAAAGTAAAAGCAAAAGAAAAAATATCAGAGAGCTCTTTCTATGCTGTTATTTGATATGCAAACTCCTGTTACTGTTTGTTGCTTTCCATGCCAAGGAAGTGTTGTCAAACCGAATAGAGACAATCACCAACAGAATGAAGAAAAGATTTTTGGTGATTTGTGAAAACGACAGAATGGTTGAATTTACCATTTTTTTTTATTTTTTTATTTTTTCCTTTTTTTTTTGCCAGTGCAGAAGCTGGTTATGTGGAGGATGTGCAGGAGAACAGCATCAAAGCTGAAACTTTGAACTGTGTCCCAGCTGTCCCTTTTGGGAAGGGGATTTTTATTCTCAGGCAACTGAATATCTGACTGTTCCTCTGACAGTGCTTCAATATGGATTTAGGTTTAGACTCATTATTACTTAAGCAGCCTCTTATTACTTGAGCTATTACAAACCATGCATTTTTCTGTCCCCGTGTGTGTCCCCGTGAAGGAGCACTCTCACCTTGAACATGGGTACCTGTATGAGTTACAATGTGCTTTATAAAACGGGTGGCAAGTTCCATGTCCAGGGAAACTTGTATCTGAGGCTGAACAAAGTGAGGAATGTGAGTGCATAGAGCTGCAAATGGCAAAGATTTGCACTGAGAAAGAGTCTATATATGATCTAGTCTCATTCTTGTATCTACTTTTTGATCCTGTCTGCCAAGTGTGCATTGCATTATTAAGCAATTTAACTTTTCCTTTGCAGATTTGAAGAAGACTCTTGCTGTCCTGTTGGATAATATCTTGCAGCGCATTGGGAAGTTAGAGTCCAAGGTGGAAAATCTTGTACTTAATGGAACAGGAGCAAACTCTACCAACAATACTACCACTTCTGCTCCCAGCTTAGGAGCAGTTGAAAAGCTTAATGTAGCAGGTGGGTATGGCAATTGCTAAAATTATTCATGAGCTGTTTAATCTGTTTTTTTCTCCCTTGGCCAGAATATGTTTTTTCAATGGTAGGTACGTGGAATATCTTATAAAACAAAATTTGAAGTCTAGCCTTTATCAATGGCAATCTGAAGTCCAAGCTCAGAGGAAGACTTTCTTCTGTGGTAACTTGAACACATGAAGAAAATCACATTCTCTGCCAAAGGGGTATTGTCCACCTGCTCATAGTAGATGTTTAATGCTTTAAGTGGTTGCACTTTAGGACAATGAAACTGGGCAGATGTTTTCTCTCTAAGCAAAACTATTTGTGGTGGTATGAATCTGCTCTGCAATTCTACCATATGCACTTTATTGGTTATTAACTGAAAAAACCCCACCATGCATTATATTTGTTACTGGTCATGATTAAAAAATTTACTTCCCTGCAGTGTTTAATGTCTCTTAGGATTTGACACAGAGAGATCACCTACCTGGTACCTTCAGCTTAAATAAAAACCTGTTTCGAGGTGTCATTTGAAGTCACTAATTTTGTCTTCAGTGAATGGGCTGTTTTGTTGTGCCACCAAGTCTGAGCAGGTATTGACAGTCCTGACACATAGCAAGTTATGAGTCTGCCCTGCTAAGGATCTTTGCAGTCACAAAAAGGGAGCAGAGCAGAAGAGTTAGGGCAGCTTGGTAAATAGGTTGATAGCTGTGCTCCTAAGTCATGGAGTTGGGTTTCCTGTAAAAATCAATGCTCCTGTTGAGAGGGTGTTGCCTACTTAAATTTGTCAAAACAGAGAATCAAAGGTACCTTTTGGTAGGGTAATGCCACTGAAAGAAGCCTGGGAGAGCAGATTTATGAGTGATTCCCTTCTCAACTGCTCAGTCCTAACTCTCTGTACCAGGACCCTCTATTATCTCTTAGTGAGACAGACCTTTATGTCTCACAAATGTGCTTATAGGAATTTACAACAGCCCTTTGCATGGTATTTTACTCCAGCTTGCATTGTGGTGTGTTTCCCTCCTCCCATCTCTCTTGCCTTGGTTAAATTGAAGGCAGATTGGCAAGAAGTAGCTGAAGAGGTTTAGCACCTGCAGGCCACTAATGGGGTGAGCCATGTTGCTGCCACAACACATACAGCACAAGGGCTTTGTTGGCAAATCTTCCACTGTGATGGAAGGTGAGGGAGTACAGCTTTGTTGTAGTTTCTGGGCTCTGTATAAAATGAGAAACATCCCTGTGTGTTTTCTTTTTGTAACTGGACAAAAGAGAGGCTTGATGCTGTTATTTCAACAGATTTGCATGCTCATGTTCTTGCTTTAACATTTGTAGGCAAAGGTCCATTGTTCTTATCTGACTAGGAAACATCTTTCATCAGTTCTTAGGGTGGTTTGGATTCTGTTTGTTGTTCTTGGAGTTGGCTGCATTCACAGTTTTGGTACTCAGGAGCAACGCTGAAAGAACCTGGTAGGAGTTTTCAGTTTGCAGCGTTTGCACAGCCTTTTGCTGCCTGAGGCTTGCTCTGTGGCAGAGAACACGATTCCTCTTACTAGACCTTCATTTTTTTACCTTTGACTCTTGGTACACTGAGTGTAAAATGTCTGGAGCAACTATTAAACAGCAACAACAGAATAACCTTCAGGTAACAGTTTCTTCAGTTTCAATTAGTGTATTGTTCTGATGCCTAGATAACATTACTGTTCAGGTATCTCCAGGCTGGATGGTACCAATGGTGAGAGTAGAGCTTGAAGGTAATCCTTGTATTAAGCTCCTGCTCTTCATCCCTTTGAAGCAATCACTTGCAATTACTCTGATCAGAGGCTGCCAAAAGGAAATGAAAAACTTCTTTCTACTTCTGCCTTCATAGCAGTTTCCTGACAGACAACTCAGGAAGCCATATGATTCCAGTGTAATCATAATATAAATATCTTCTCTGTTAGGAAGGAATTGTTCAGAAAATAAGCTAGGGGAGTACATTGTGATGACAATACCAGTTGCAGTGTTGGTTTTGTCTGTAATATTTCAAAAGCATTCTTTTTTATTGTGCTAGAGCAATTGAGGGAATCTGAAAATTGGGATAAAGGCAGTTTGTCATTTTACTGGAGCTGAAACATGTATGTATACAAATACACATGATACTCCCATTGTTTTCTCTCTAACATTCAGCTGTTATGCTGTGAAATGATCACAGAAAGCAAGCATGTCAGGATTATCCTTCCTCTTTTTATCGGCTGGAATATTTTGATGCTGACTTTAGACAAATTCATGGTAGTTATTGTTAATAGTTTCTCTCTTTCTGTCCGGACAACAGTGGTATTTCTGGAGCATCCTAACAACATCCTGTTTAATAGCTTTGGTAACTTTTTTAAGACTTCTTGAGTTTGGTTTTTTTTGCAAATATTTTCTCTTTTTTCTTTAAGCTCTGAAGTAAATTAAGCATTTTATAGCCTCGTCCATCAACAGTGCAGTGTCATTAGCAGACTTTCCTACAAGAGTCCTGCTTCCAGTGGAGCTACTTCATGCATTTAGTATTTTTGGATTGAGCTGTAACAGTACACTGAGACCTCTGATTGTATAATCATGTCCCTTTACCTATGGAAAGCCTTTCTGAAATGAATGAACCCTCATGCAGGCTATAACTCACCCCAACATGTATTGACACTGCTTGTAAACCTTGGTAGTAAATAGTGGAATCACAAACCATCCTGAGATCTACATTTTGCCCTCACTGACTTTGTGTGAAGTTTACTGCGTTATGTACTACCTGAGTAGATGTAAGTTGTGAAATGTGATATAATAGAACAGGAAGGTGCTGATTATGACAAACTCAAGAGCAAAGCATAGTCAGTTTTAAATTATTAGAGAAGTACTATGTTGGCAGGCTGAACTGGTCAACTGGAATGTGCCATGAGCTTTTCTTCATTGTGCATTTTCAGAGTTAACAACACTTTTATGAAACAAAAGTAGTACTCATCTGCAAACTAGAAAGAACAGAGACTATTATGTTCAGTCAGCATTTCTCCTTCCAAAGCCTCTCTGCAAATATAGAAGTGAATAAAATGGCAAAGATATACTTTTTTTTTTACACAGTGTTCAGTGAAATAGAATATAGTCTTCACTGTGGAAGGCAATGTGAGCCACAAAATCTGGGGAGATCCAGTGTTAGACCAGGACGTGTTCTAACCTGGAGTTTATAATCCATTATAAATTACTTCATCAAGAAATGAACAATAACTTCTCTGAAAGAGCCTGACAGCAAAAGAAAAAGCAGACACTGGCATGGGAAATAATCAAACTGCTAAGCAGTTTGGAAAAAATGTCTGGTTTGAGCCAGAAGGTGAAGAATCTCTGGCCAAACTGTAGCCATTGTGGCTATTTGTGCCTTGTCATAGCCTAACAAATATTTTTGGCTTCTTTAAAAGTTTCAATAATTTTTAGCCTGTGGTTTGACTCCTGTAGCCTGAATGATCAATTTATGTCACAGGTATTACTTGGTACAGAGCCCATGAAATTGTCTTTCAGTAGAGCAGCATCTTCATTACTGTACTGAAACTTGAGATATGCCAGTATTTGGAGATTACCTACCATAAGGAAAACATATTACTTGAGCAAGATTTATAATTGCACTTTAGGTAGACATGCAGACATCTTAAGAATACCAGGGACTGTTTGGAAATCAAATTATTCATTACTTTACAAAGGTCTTTTCATCAGTTATACTCCTTATTTGGTGAGATATGGAGAAAAGTGTGTTGGGTTTATTTTCTTGTTAAGTTGTTCCACCTGTGGCTATGAAATGAGGTGTAGAACTGAGACAGCAGTGGTGAAATCTGCCATGGAAAATACCACTCTGTGATGGTGTGGAGAGTTTTTGGCAGATAAAGATCTGAAGAAAATCCATCTGGATTATGCTCATTCATGATAAGAAGGTGATAACAGCCGGTAGGAGAAATTGCTGAGGATTTAGCAAAGACTGTAACTTAACTGTCTCTGAAATAGGTGAACTCAAACTTTCTTTTGATTCATTTTTGAGTTTTGATCGCAGGGCTGGAACACCTTTCCTAATGAAGACGGGCTGTGAGACTGGGGCTGTCCAGCCTGGAGAAGAAAAGGCTCTGGGGAGACCTTAGATCCTCTTCCAGTACCTTGAGGGGGCTTACAAGGGCATGGAGCGAGAGGACAAGAGGGAACGGCCTTAACCTGAAGGAGGGTAGGTTTAGATTAGATAGTAGGAAGAAAGTCTTTGAGTGGTGAGGCACTGGCACAGGTTGCCCAGAGAGATTGTGGACACCCCATCCCTGGAGGTGTTCAAGACCAGATGGGATGGGGCTTGGAGCAACCCGGTCTAGTGAAAGGTGTCCCTGGCCATGGCAGGGGGATTGGAACTAGATGGTCCTTAAACTGCCTTCCAAGCCAAACCACTCTGTGATTCTGTGACTCTCATTCCAATAGTTCTGTATATGTAGACTGTAGTGTGCATTCGTAGCCTCACTGTGTTTAGGTTTAATGATTTTTCAGTGTGGTGCTGCACCTAGTTCTTCCTCTGAGGTTAGTTTTGTGGAATCTTTCATTAAGGGAAGCCCAAAAGCAAAACAGCTTGTCTTCTCTTTTGGGTTATATGAAAGAATAATATAGCTTGAGCTCTTAGGATCATAAATATCTTTAATCCTAGTCCTAAAGGAGCTGAGAATGGGACCTGTGCTAGGGGGTGAGGTTGCACAGATTATGTTAAAAAGCAAAGCCGTGAGCACTTGGGTAGCTTGAGTGGGAAGTTAGGTGTTAATTTGTTTCTCTTCTTCTTTAGATCCATGTGTAAAATCATGAGCATGTTTTGCTTTTTCTTATTCCCTCTGCAAAAGCATCAAACAATCTGGTGGTTTTGATACTGACAATTTTCAACTGCTTTTTCAGAACCTCCATTTCAGTTATGAAAGAGTGAATTGTTCGTAAAGATGCTTATGAGGCATCGGCTGATTGGTTTTGAAAGCAATAAAGTCTTCTTTCCTTCACTCTCTTTTCTCTATTTATCCAAGTCATATCTGAAAAGCGTCTGAGATATTTGATAGCCATCCTTTTTGCATTTGTGGGAGGTAATATATTCCCATGCACACAGGAAAGTATTAATCTAAACCCTGGGTGTCTCGCAGATAAGAGTTTTCATCAGCCTTCAGAACAGGAAGCTTTGAGGCACTGCCACAAATGACGCCCTTAAAGTTGCTGTTGTGGAGATGATTAAACGGAAATGGGGAAATATGAAACCATTGCACTTTCAGGCAGGGCTTGTCTACACAGCTGCTGCTGTGGTGGCTGCATCTCTGGTTCCCTGTGACAGGCACAAGATCAGTTTGGTTTAGGCAACTTGGTTTTTAACAGTTGTGCTATTCAGCTGTGAAAGAAATCCTTGATTTTTGTGGGACAGAATTGCACCAGCTTATTTCTTTTATTTCATCAGATAGGGCAATCTGCTTGCACAAATATGGTCAGAGAATCAGTCCTCTGTTTTCTTCATGTGATTTTTTTGGTAAACAGGGAGTGTGGGGCTTGTGTGTTGTGGGTTGGGTTTGTTTTAGGGTGGTTGGTGGGGTTTATTTCTAAATTGTGAACTCTTGCTGTGTTCTGGCAGCTATGGGACAAACTTCATTTAAGCAAACTAAAGGAAACTTTCTACTCAGGCTTTAAAACACTTATGAATAATAGTGATTATTCTGAATAATTAATTCTGAATATATGTTTTGCAAAATAGTTTTTTAAAAAATAAAAATATTGGTTTAAAGCATGGGCCAAGGTGCTCTGAGGGCGCTGCCGTCACTCCACTGTGCTTGTTCAGTGAAAAGATAAATTTTTGATAAGCATGGCCATCTAACGCTTCAGATAGTATAACTGCACTGAAAACTGTGCTGGACTGGTTGTTTACAAAATGTTCATTTGCCTTGAAAAGATTTTAATTGTCTCTTTGATCCCATAAAAATGAGCAAGTGAAGGTTCACATTAAATCCACCCCTTGTACATATCTGGGGCTTGGAGAACTCTTGTTAAGCCTAAGAGCAGTGTCAGGTTCCTGTGTGTGAGGGAGAGTATTTTTGGGGTATCTGTTCAAAATTTCCATAGCTTTTTCTGCCTTATGCATTAACTTGTTCTGCTGTATTGGCCGTTGAGTTCTCTTTTAACAACTTTAGTTTTAACATCTTTAAAGTCACTCATTAGGATGCCGACTCCAGTATATACTTGTCATTTAAGGCATGATGGCTTGGATGCCTGTCAGATATCTGGCATCCTTCGTGAATATGTGGCAAGGCAGGCTGACAAGTCAGCTCTGGCAGTGCTGCAGGAAGGGTTTTTGCTTTTTTGTGATGTTACTATGGTGAGAAGGACCTTTGTCGTGGTATTTCCATGTGGTTATTCCTAAAGACTTGGAGCTGCCACACTGAAACCTTTTAGGTGGCGGGGAAGACTCAGGTAACCTCATGATCAGTGGATTTGTTTCCACGGTCTCTGATGAATTTTGTTCCACATATAACAGTCTCATTAATTTCAGCAGTCTGCAGCCACAGTTCCACCATAGTCCTGTACTTGCAGACACACACTAGACTAAAAGAAGCTAAGATACTGCATATTGTTTTAATTCCAAACCTGCCCTCTTAAGAGGACTACAGTAGGTTTTTCTTTAGTTAACACAGCATGTTGTGCCTGGCTTTAATAGCCAAAACAGAAGCTTTCTCAAGGTGGTGCTTTGCTTTGAGTCATTTTTATTGTGCCTTATTCATTGTATTCTTTTTCCCCACTGTATATGCTCTGAAGAAGTTTTTCCCATTGTGCTGTCTGTTTGCCTCCCACAAAGGCAGTGGAGGAGGAGAGATCTGTGTGCTTTCAAACCCGGCTGTCGCAGCACAGGGTAGTGGCTGTGCACAAGACCTCAGGAGAATGTTTTCCACTGCAATGCAAAGCTGTATTAGTAATGCTGAAGGGGGCTCTTGGTGCTCCCCTGGGCTGCATTTCGATTAACCACTTGACTACAACTTGAATTCTCCTAACACTGCATTGATTTCAGTAGCGTTAATGGAACACAGCAGCACAGCTAGCTGTAAGGATGGACTAGCACTAGAAAAGTTAATTTTCTTTAAATCATACCAATACTTGCTGCTGGAGTTTCTAAAATGTTAGTAGAAGGCATTTTGTGCTCTGCATTTAAAGTCTTGAAACCTTTAGCTCATTTCACTGAATATGTTGTTACTGCTTTCAGCTCACACTGCAGATTCTCTCTTTAAAGAAATCTTACCAGCTGGAGATAAAAAATGTGAATTGAGAATGTGTTAATTAGTGGGAGAAGGGAAAGGAGATCTTACACAAACTAAGCCAGCCTTAACTACAGTCTGTGTCTAACCAAAGATACCAGATTTCAGAACTGAAATGGAAACAAGGGAAGAGTTTCATGAATTAAAGTAAGAATAGTACTTATACTTAATGATCAAGACCAGGAGAACAGAGATAAAATTGGTGAATAGATTTGAATGGATATGATTACTCTGACCTTATAATACTAAGGAGGTTTCTGATTTTATGAGATCTGCTGATGGGAACACTTTTGATTTCATCTATAATCTGTGCTATATGTCATCAAAAGTATTCTAATCTGCTTTTTTGCACTAGTCTAAAAATCTGAGTTTTAGCCTCAAGGTTCCAAAGTGTAGCAATTTTTGTGTCATGTTTAATTCCTAATATATTTCCATTCTCTGAAGAATGCCAAGTTGGTCCTTAGCAGAGTAGGTAGGCTTCTGGTGTCACAGCTTGCAGTTTCAGCAGTATTGCAGCATTTTTACTTGCTTTAACCAATATCGCTATTTTAAAACTTTTATGACAAATAGAGTACCTATCAAAGAGCAGTCACTGCTGAGTGACTAATTATAACTCTTATTCGGTTTACTGTCTTAGTGGAATATTTCTAGACTTCCTGACTGTCTGATGGAGAAAACTGAAGCAGAATTTTTTAGCGTGTTACAAAGCATATTATTTGAAGGATGTGCAAAAAGAGGAGAGGGAGAAAATATGTGTGTAGCACTCACTACTGCTCTTTTTTATTGTTTCGTTAAAGAGTAATTTGGAAGCGAACAAAAAATCAATTCCCTGTCACAGGTTGTGCTTTTAACAACATAATTTTCATCTGGGTGTTGTAGATCTTCAGTAAAACAAAACCTGTGGACATGGAGTTTAATTGCAAAAGACAATGAAGAGCTGTACCCATGAACTGGTGTCGAAGGCCTGGGGCTCTAGCAGGTTTAGTTGCTCATATTGAGCAACAAGGGAGAAGCATCTTTTCCCAGGCAGGGTTAGGTGGCTCAGCTTAAATCTGCCATGTCGTTCCTGCTGACGTGCCAGACTTTGCACTGAAATAACTGGTGATTGTTCACAAGTTCAGGTTCACCTGCTGTGCACTAACAATCTCTGGTGCAAAGCTGTATGTCGTTTGTGAAGTGAACATATGGCTCCTTTCTAAACACGGGGATGGAGTTTGGTAGTTATATTTTAAACATCCCAGGGCCTCGCAAACAGTGCACAGTATTTAAAGAGGATTTTTTAAAATGTGCAGTAGATTGGCGTTTTATCAATATTTTTCAATTTTTCCAGGATAATCTGTAACAGCTGTATGCTCTTAGATTTATAGCATACTCAGTTTTCAATTTGCTAATGTGTTGGCTTTTAATGTGATGTCATATGAGATAAATGTCTAATAATTATGTCTTTGCATAACAGCAGTCAAGAGGAGATAAGCTGCACATGACTTCATAAACACTTAGGTGTCTGTAAAACAAACCTAATATCATGGCTCACACAAAATTTAAGAGAAAGAAGTGTGTGTATTAACTGATCTTGCTTTGCACTAACTTGACAGTTGCTGTATTTCTAACTTCTTTGGCTGCAAGTTCTAAGTTTTGGCTGGGAAAAGAGATCTCAGAACTTGCATTTTAAATTACATAAATCCTAATTAAGGATAAAAATCCTTGTGGTTTCTCAAATACTATTTTTCATCAAAAGTAACTTTAATGTCTGGCTTAATAATGGATTTTTCCCCTTCAGGAAAAGACTATCCAACATGAACTTGCTAACAGCATAATACATCTATCCAGACCTTTTAACAAGAATCTTCATAAGTTATTAGTGTTTGGGGTTTTTGTTATCTCCAAATGATGAAAAGCTCTGAAGTCTTCCCTTGTATTTTAATATTTGCTTTTCATGTTTTGGAAGATCGTGATGTGTAGATCTGCATCTCCAGGGTTCCACTTCTTCATCTCCCTTGTCTTTGTGATCCATTCAGAAGTGTAAATTGCTGGTATCTGGTCAAGCTTGGTCCCAGCTGTCCACGGGATATGCAAGATTTGTTCACCTCCTGGATTCCTGATGAAGAAAAGCCCACTCCTCCTCAGTGTGGATGCTTGAAGCCTGTGTGGGAGAGAGGGAGTGAGCTGATGTGTCAGTGTGGTCCCACTCTGAGCTCCAGGCACCAGGGAATGCTGCCCAACCATGCAGCTGTGCAGCTGGCTTTGGTGAGGGCAAGGTGGCCTGTTGGTTTGTAGCTATGGATTTGTGTTTGAATAGACTGCTCACGGCTTCCTTGGCTTCATAAATGTTAAAGGGATGCTTCTGATGTTTGTAACTTCAGTTCAGATCAGCTAGTTTAGTAAGGATGGGAAAGGAGCCTTTTTGTTGCCCACAGGCTCCAGCACACACTCCATGCCTGGTGTGGTGATTTAGTTCCCTTGGGTTTGGTCTAGGCCTTCCCTGGTAACAGGGTCATGACTAAGGGAGTATTCCACACCATTTCTTGACGTAAGCAGGGGTATATAAAGACAGAAGGAAGGTTTCCTCCCTCTTCTCTCTTCCTTTGGGGTGTTTGGAGGGCATCAGGTCTCTGCATTGGCTTGGCTCTTATCTGTATGAGCTGAGGCAGATGTGAGGGCCATTATCCGAAAGCCACACGGAGGTGGAGGTTTCTACTGCTCCTCTTGAGGGAGATTTGGTGAGATTTTATTGTGCTAGTTACTTATTGAGCTTTTCCCTGAGTTTATGAGTGTGTGTGTGTATCTGTTTTGTTTTGGTTTTACCCATTTTTGTCTCATTTCCCTTTCCCTTTTCCCCCTCTCCCTTTTGGAGTTGCTTTGGGATTTGTTCTGTAGATTCATAGTGTTTGACTGTATATAATTGTAATATATGTGAATATATATATATACTTTTACTACAATTGTCTTTTGGTACTTTTTCTTCTCTCTGGGGAGGGGGGAAATCTGTGTGGCCAGCAGCTGGGAGCCAACCCAAACCTCCACACCTATCTAAGAGTGAGCAGCAAGAGGAGCTTGTAATGTAATGTAATTCTTCATACAGGAATGTCATTCTTCATACAGGTTCTGGTCATTAAAGAAAAAAAAAAAGAAAAAAAAAAACCACAAAAAAGAAAGAGTGAGGAGGGGTGTTTCTCAGCCTAGAATTCACACTGGCTGTGTCCAAGAAGAAAGAGTACAGCTCCAGGGCAGGTAGTAGTTCACTGGAACCATATTAGTCACTAGTGAATCCCGAGTTCTGCATTGAATTCTCAGGCTTACGTGTGGAAACCAGTTCTGACTTGCCCATTTCTGCAGGCAGTGGCTGCCTTGGAGAGCAGACCTTGACGTAGATGTGTCTGCAGTCTGATTGTATCAGCTGGCTTCCTGTTCACAGGCACGAAGGAAAGACTGCTTCTCTGGGGAGTACTCAGCTGGAACAGAGTTGCCTTTCTCTGCTCCTTCTGTTCTTTCACATTCATTTCCTTTTGTATGCATATATTGCTACATTTTTGTTGTGCTCTGGATAATACTTTATGTAAACAGTTTCATGTTACAGTTTGTATTTAAACTTTATAGAATTGCCTTCACTGTGTTACCTGATTAGTAGCAAGGGAAAGTTGATGTAGGTATTTGGGATATAGATCCACAGTAAGGCTCTATGGGAAGATGGAGTGAGGAGCTGGTGAGTGTGTAAAGCATCTTCACAGTCTGTGGACCGTGGTGGAAAAAAGACATTAACATGTTTGAGGAAGGTGAATCCTAGGAGTGTTTACTGTTCCTGGCCAGGAGGGGGAAAGATGTCCTGTACTCTTGGTAATACTATTAGAGGCATTAATGTTTCATCACACATTTCAACATGGTTAGAGGTGATGAAGGTGGGCAATAGTGTTCTGTGCAATCTATACATGCAGATTATCCTGGACAGATCAGTACACTGTTTGTCTGTAAATTATCCCAATGGAAGAGCAAGAGTGGGAATGCTCTGGAAAAGCCCCAGTGCAGCTGGCCACAGGGGAGACCAGAAGCCTGGGAAAATCTATAGCTTGTGCTGACAAAATATCTGTCTCTTCTTTTTTACTTCTTGGAATGGACAGGAACAGGGAGAGCTGGGAGGGCTGGCTCTCTGCGTGGCAAGTGTCTGTGCGTGGTTGTGCCACAGCTGGTGGGAGCTGGTGAAGGGTGTGACTGGTGCAATAGGTGACTGTGGGAAGAGGGCGGTTCTTACTCTTGCAAGTGTATGTTGCAAACACAGGGATCCTGTGAGACCCTGTGAGCAGTAGCACAGATCACTGCCCATCTACAAAAACACACTTGGGTGCAGAAAATCTGCATATGCATGAGAAAAGCAAATGTAGACTACAGTTGTGTGTCTACCAAGATGACGCTGTTGTCTGTATTTTTTTTGCTCCATCCTTTCTTTCTTCGACAGGCCATGGGCTATCCATTAAAATGCAACATGGTACTTGGCACTGTATGCTGTAAAATAAAGAATTATACTTAAAAGGACTTGAGAAGAAGAGAGGGTTTGCTTGACTAATCTTCTGAAGTAGAAAGCCATCATGTGATAGCATAATTAGCTTGAGACAGAAACAATTTTTTATTTTAAATGGCAAAATTGGTGGATCATTCTTGTTGGCAAGCTGTATCCAGGCCTTCAGCATTTGCAACCCTAATTCAGTATGATGCTGCAAGTTGAACTTGCCCTGTGGTTGAGCTGCATCTCTGATGTTCTATTATAGATTTCAGATGTCTATTTTTTATTTTAGGAAGATCTGAATTTGCCTTGCCTTATGTAAAGCTCTTACTTTGCATTCAGACCTATGAATTTGTAAGGAAAAAAAAAAAAAGATAAAGAAAAAGCACACAAATCACTCAGACCATAAAGCTCTTCTACTGGAATTATACTGCTTACTGAAAATTACCAAAATTTTAACCATGCCTCCTGATAGTTTAAGGTAGTTACTGTTTGATCTCAGGCACTGATTTTGGTGTGATTCAAGTGGAAGGTCTGATTTGTGAGCTGTATTAAAGCAAAAAGTCCCATTATTATGTAGCTGCACTGACTGAATTGAGAACACACTTTCAGATTGCTGCTATCTGTATGCACGCTCTGTATGTTCTTACTCAGAGCAGAAATGGGAGCCTTAGATGTCAGTGCTCTGGTCTGCAAGAATCCCACAAGGTTAAGAAGACAGAGAGAACATTTTGAAAGTGCTTATTGATTTGAAATTACAAAGTCATCGTACAAACTACTTTGCTTCAGTGCTATTGTCATTGGCAGTACAGCTCAGTTTGGGAAATTGCTCCTGCTGCAGAGACTGCCAAAGAAGTGTCATCTTCCTGGCATGATTCTTCTTTCTCCCATCAGCTCCATTTTGCAACGCACATTTCAAGTTTTATCTTTAAAAGAAACTATTTGCAAAAAAAATGGAAAATAGTGGGCTATTTCAGGTGGCGTCTTCTGTGTGGAACACTATAATGCAACATTCTACCTTTTATCCACTGATCTTGTTGCTGCTGTATTTTAAGACTGCAGCCTTTGTATTTTCTTCTGGGCTTTCTAATTAGCATGTTCTGGATGAAATCATGCACTGGTCCTGCCATAGCAGGGAGTGTTCTTAGGCTGATGGCTGGCTTTAATGATCTTGATTCTTGCCCATGGGAAAAGCCAGAAATGATGCAGGTATAAGTTAGATAACTGTGGAATGAACTACCTAAATTGAAAACCTTATCCTCCACTGCCTTAGGCAAGAATCTCTCCACTGTGGTAATAATTTTTCTTGCCTTAAAGGCCTGACTTAGAGGGTTCTTCTAAGAAGAAAGCCCCTTCCTGAAGTTGATGTGGTAATGTCCTTTAAAACTGCTGCTTCTTCCTTGGCTCATGGGCTAGAAATGTTTCTCTGTATTACACTCTGTGATGT
Source organism: Margarornis squamiger (assembly GCA_035222235.1). Classification (NCBI taxonomy): domain Eukaryota; kingdom Metazoa; phylum Chordata; class Aves; order Passeriformes; family Furnariidae; genus Margarornis; species Margarornis squamiger. The sequence goes on along the minus strand of JAWWTY010000160.1, from coordinate 6,565,988 downwards.
GTTGCAATAATCTAGAATGAAAAAAATACTAAAACAGGCAAAAAAAAATAAATCTTGGGAGACTATAGGAAATATTTCTTATGAGATGTGATGACGTGCTACTCAGTTGTAAAATTAGATCATATTGCAACATATCCTAATTGAGTCATATATCTGATGCCAAGTTTCCGATCGTGGGTAGTTGATAAAATGATAGCAGAACTTGAAAAACTAGTTTTTAAGTTTAGGATTAATATATATCTTATAAATGTTTGACAACTGAAAACAAATTGTTGCAATTTCATAGTCTTAAGCACACTTTATTAGGTAGATACTGTCTTCTGGTTACTATCAGTATGGATTAGCTTAATTTTTAAGTTTTCATAGATCAGTTTTTGTAATTCAGAACTTTTACTTCAAGTCAGGGGTGAAATCTGTGCAACCATTTTCTTCTCAAGTCAAAAATAAGCACGCTGAGTTTAATATTATAAAAAATATTACACAGTAGGACCCTTCAGTCAGTCTGGATTGTGGATTCATGAAAATAAAAGGCAGGACTCATTAGGCTATCTGTCAGAACTGTAAACTGAAATTCAGTTGTGGTCTGTGTTTCTCTGTAGATCTCATAAATGGAGCCCAAGAACAGTGTGAATTGCCTCCTATGGATGGTTTTCCTCACTGTGAAGGGAAAATAAAGGTAAGTGAACTGCTTTTAATCTTATGTGGGTTCTGTTAAAAATGGAATGTGTGTTGCAAGAGGTCATTACTCAGCAGTATAAAACAAGGACTGTGTCAGAGAAGAGGATATTTAGGAGTGTGTGTTACTACAGCATTGCTCACCTTGAGCCTTTGATACTAATGCTGTAGAGAAATAAAGTGGCATCCTCTTAAGACAGGAGAAAATAGCCATATTATAGTAAATGCTATATTAATTATTGAAATGCCTGATTAGTCTAATGGCGTCTTGTTCTTCAGAAACTTCCCCTTTCTGAAAAGCCCCATTTTCTTCCTCATAATGAGTAATTTGGCATTCCCCTGCCCCAGGACTTAGATTCTGTGGGTCCCTTGCTCCAACCCTTTCTCTATTTCAGTAAGACATTTGCCTACACTCCTTTCCTCTCTTTGCCCACAGCTCTCTGTGGTTCCTCTCTTCTTTTCTATTGTGGAAGCATTTTTGCCTCTTCTGCTCATGAGCTAAGCAGTGACCTAACTGTGCAGCCAGAACTCTGGGATTCACAGTAGATTCAACAAAAATCCTATAATTTACTAATAATGCATTTGGAAAGGCTCAATATTGAAAGCCATCAGACTTTAGTTGGGAAGAGGGAAAAAAAAAAAACCCCAAACAACTAAAAACCAGTCCCAGCCCCCCCCGCCAAAAAAAACAAACCAACCTCACCAAACTTGCAGAAATGGAGGGTTTGGAGTTTTTTTCCTCAAAATACATTTCAAATGTAAGGATACTGCTTTATTATTGTGGGTGCCACATCCCTGGAAGTGTCCAAGGCCAGGCTGGACATTGCTTGGAGCAACCTGGGATACTGGGAGATGTTCCTACCCATGGCAGGGGAGTTGGAATGATATGAGCTTTAAGGTCCCTTCCAACCCAAACCATTCTGTGATTTTTTGATTAGTGAGGAACAGCAGTAAAAATGCTTAACTACCAAAGTATTTGTGAAATTATGTTGCCTTTTTTCCTCTAAATAAAATTCTTAGAGTGTGATACTTTTAAAAAAATCTGTATATTTTGAATCTCTGCTCTGTGTTTCAGTCTTGCTTGACAAACTGGCTGCATAGTGGCTGTGTCTTACATTATTTGAATATTTAAACATGGCCTGGTTGCCAGTTTGGATAACTGTGCTCACATCTGCTATGCTGTTGCTTCCCCAATGTAACGAAGCAGAGGTGCAGTACACTACAAAATATTAACTAAATTCCTTTTTTGTTACTTGTAGTTTTGATCTGGTTGGTTATAGTTGCTTTCAACTTCCTCTGTCGTTGCTGAGCTCAGTGTGAACCAGAATTATTTCATTGTACTTAAAGCTAACAGACTGTTTTGTGTTCTGTTGCAGTGGATGAAAGACATGTGGCGATCAGATCCCTGTTATGCAAGTTATGGTGTGGATGGGTCCACGTGCTCCTTTTTTATTTACCTCAGTGAGGTCAGTAGTCTTTCTATCTGCAAAAGAGCAACACCATCTTGCCTTCATAGTTTGGTAACTGCACTTTTGTCAAAAGAAATCAGAATTTTCTTCAGAAGAGGAAAAGGTTATTAGAACAGAATTATTATGAAGTGCATTGCTGTTATTCATAAGCTCTCCAGGGGTTTCTAGCCTGGAGAATTCAATGTTTGTAACTGCAGTGATGTAAGCAGGAGCTCTCCAGGGAGCCCACACTAGGTATTCTCTTAAACCTGAGTAGGAAGCTTAGCCTTTGAACACTTCTTCTGTTGATTCCAGTGTAGTTTCTGAGATACTAATAGGAAGGCATTTTAGGGGAGGCATTTGGAATGTAAAATTTGGAAAGTGGAACTAGGTGGTACATTGTCCCAAGCAGAATGGCCACTCTCTTCTTGGAACTGTTTGTGAATTGCAGGATCTGTTAACAGAAAACAAAAAAACCCTGAATGTTGTATTTTTGAGTGAAGCTGCAGATATATTGGCTAAAGTATCTATCAGAACCAAAGCTGTTTGTACACAGCAGAGCAGGGTGCTTGTCCTGCTGAGTTTCTTTCTGTTTTCTAAGTAACACTTGTTTTCCAAGAATTAATTTTGTTAATCAATTATTACAGGCTGTATTACTGGCTTGGAGTGTGTGTGCCAGAAACAGTCAGGTGTATTTGATCACTTGGCCTCTTCTCTCTTATCAGTAAAATTTCAATAACTTATGGCAGCTGATCTTAGGAGTGGTATTGATATCCAGTGGCTTACTGCTTGTAAAGAACTGCAAGAGCCAATGTGGCTGCAGAATTGTAAACTAATATCACTTTCATAGCTTCTGCAGGATTGGCAGTGTGAGGCTGGTTTTTAAAATTACGTATGTAAGATTAAAACAGTAAGTCATTATAATAGGTAACTCGTTTGTAATGAAGCAAGTTGCTGTTAATTTACTCAGTTGACTATCACTGAACTTGTGGTGGCATTGCTTGAAGCAGCAACAGTTAAATGCATATCCAAAGCATGTATCTGAAGACATAGAAAAGGCTGGCTTGAATCACAGTTTTGACTCATTGCATTTCTAGTACCAAGTGTTGATTTATTTATGGGCTGTGACATCGGGGAAGGAAAAAATATGGGATGACTGTATTATTTATCTTGTTATTTATCATAGAAGTTAGAGATATGGTTTCATAATCATCTGAGGTTGATCTAAGGCTTCTACTAGAAGGTCTTGTTTTAACATCAGCAGAGTTATGTTTGGTCATTAGTATTCTGTCAACCAGCAGGTGTTTCATGTTTTTAATGCTGATATATCTTAAAAATGAAGATATATTTCAAATGAATGAGAGAGAAAATCTAATATTCTTCGATGACATTTATTACCTTGTATTTCTGTTAAATCACAGTTTTTTACGTGACAACCTTCTCTAGTCATCAGTTTTGAGAACTCAGTCAATAGTGTTACCTTTTTCATAAGTGATCTTTCATGGCCAACTGCAAGCAGACTTACAGAGGCCAAATGGTTGTTTTTTTCCAGGGTCTTGGGATTTGAAATTTTTCTTTAAGCAGCAATATTAGATTTGGGCAACTTTTCACTTCATGAAGGAACCACAGTGCAATTAGTCTGTGTGCATATTTGGCAACTCCAGACAGAAGTCTTGTCCTTTTTTTTTTTAAAGTGTTTTCTTATGACAGAATATAAAACTAATATTGGGTGAGCATGCTATTAACCTTGAGTTTAAATTTGGCATTCTTAATCCTATGATTAATTTAATGATTAATGCCCAGCAGCAGAGGTTGAAAGCTTAAATGTTTGCGAATGCAAGCGTGAAATGAAATTCTAATAACACTACAATGATATGGATTTATGAGGTGTGTTGGCTGCTACGGATAACTTGGAAATGCTGTTGCGAGAGTAATTTGTCAGAGTGGACAGTGATGAAGAGTTGACAGTTTATAGTATGGTTGCACAGCTGAATGATAAATGTGTCTACAGAGCTCTCAAGTCAAAACTGCTGATTTAAAATATTAAAATGCATCAGGGTGCTGGAAAGGATATTATTCTTAAGATTCTTCTTTTTTGCTTCAAGGTTACGGTGTAGGAGTAAGATGGTTGTGTATGTGCGTGCTGTGTATGAAAAGGCAATATATGCATCAAATTCTGCACAACCTCAGGTTCAAAAGACAAAGTCTGCATCGAATTGTGCATATGTGTACCTTTGCTCTTAAAATCTCCTCTACAATCTGCTGTAAAAAGTGTCTGTGCTCTTTCATACTCTTTTGGGATGTACTTTTTTCTTCTGAAGCAGTTCAGTTAGGGTATTACATTATGCTCATCTAGTGCTCTTTGTTACGTAATTTTAAACTTGTAAGCAAAGGAGCCCAAAATACTACATTTTAATGTGTGATATGGGTCAGAACCACAGAGACACCAAGCAACTTGCCCACAGTTTACGTAAAGCTTTAGAAACAAATGGGTGGAATAAAACCCAGCCTTTGGGTATCAGTCATGTGCTCTTGTTAAGTTTCCACCATGTGTGTTTGCAAAAGAGAAACAGCACTGTCAAAATTCAGGCTGTTCCAAGTCTTCTCTTCTGAAGAGCCTGCACAAGGGCAGGTATTAGCAGTTCTGCCTCCTCTGCCTTGGTTTGGATGGCACTCCTGCAGAAACTTAGGAACAGCTCCTTGAACAGCTCTTCTCCAGTGCTCTTGTGCCTCTCCTGCTTTAGCAGAAGGGGAGGCAGGTGTGGCAGCCCAAGGAAATGAAGAAGCAATCCAGCCTTATGTATTTGATTCAAAGCTGTCCCCTGTACGAACTTGCAGATGAAGCTGTGAGAATTTATGCACCTCTGTCTTGCTGTTTTGCTGCAGTCCTGGTGCATGGCATGCAGCTGTGTGTCATAAAATCACAGAATGGCTTGGAAGGGACCTTAAAACTCACCTCATTCCAACTCCCCTGCCATGGGCAGGGACACCTTTCACTATCCCAGGTTGCTCCAAGCCCCGTCCAACTTGGCCTTGGGCATTTTCAGGGATGGGGCAGCCACAGCTTCTCTGGGCAACCTGTGCCAGGGCCTGCCCACCCTCTGGTCCTCAGAACACTAATTGTGCCTTTGGAGACCGGAGAAGACACAAATAGCAAAATCAGACTTGAACAGCATCTCGAACACGGCACAACAGGGATTAGAAACAGCAAAAATTAAAAAAGCAAGTTAAACTAACGCTAAAGTTTCTGGATGGCTGGACTTGCTTCCTTTTAACCATGATGCAAACTTGCCCATAGAGGAGTTACTTTCTTTTAATTTAGTTATGCAAGAGGCAGTTGTTTAACACTGTACTGGCATTGGCACAGTTATAATTTTCACGGGTGGCATTGCCTCTGGGGAAAAATGTGAAAAAATTAATTTCTAGGCAGTACAGAAATATATTTCACTGCAAAATGTCAGTGTGCGGCTGAAGAATGAAGTTTTCAAAAATATCTTCTAGAAAATGAATTTTTCACACTGTTTCCCAGCTTTAAAAAAAAAAAAAAATGGAGGGGGTTTTCACTCCTTTTTTTTTTTTCTTCTTCTTTATCTGTATATGTGCTTCCTCTGAGAGGACTGCCTGCCACACAGGAGTGGGGTTCCTGGTGGTCAGCTGGTAGCTGTGATGCAAGTTACCACCTCCCAGGCATCATTCCACTGGTGTTTACTTGCTGAAGCTGGGCAGATCTCTCTAAAACCCCAGGCTTTGAATCTCCAGCTCCCCTTTCAGGTGCAAGTGTAATTTTTGGTGCCTATCTTGGAATCCAACGTTTCAAAAGACTTTTGAATTCCAGTCTTTGAGACTCCTGTAGTTTTTGCACAGGTGCTAATGCACTGCTGAAGTGAGTTCTTGTTTCCAGTCCTTCAGACTTGATGGAAACACAATGTATAGTTTGGTTGTGGGAGTATTTTTTTCTGCTTTGTTACTTCTGCTCTGAGGGATAAAGCAGAAAAATACAAACTGAAAGTGATTTTGAACACGGATTGGTTTCCAGAATGCAAGCTCTAGTCTGAGGCACATTTTAGTGAAAACTCCTGGGAATCATATTGGTTCCTTAAATCCTTGTGGTTTTTCTGGTTTACTGCAGTTTGCTTAGGTCTATGTGGAAGTTCCCCTTCCACAACTTCTGCTTCCTGTGTAAGCTAATCCCTGACATTTAGCCTATGATTTGCATTTCTTCAGTGTAATGTGATATCAAACCAGCTTTGAATTCTGTGCAAATACTCAGAAATACGACAAAATCGGTATTGGTGTCTGAAATGTAAAGCAGCAAAAGTTCAGACTTGTTTAGTCACCTTACAAGTGTCCCTAAGAATTTGACATGCTACTGATAGTCAGCACTTTGTCCCTGAATTATCTGTTAGTGTATTGGCCTGAATTTGGGTGATTTTCTGCTTCTGTCAGCTTAACTAGGATTAGTCTTTTTGGAAACATTAGCCTTGGAAAAGGCATAAATGCCAGTGTAAGAGACTTATCAATTATTGAAGTTAGACAAGAGACTGTCTTGAGTGATGTAATCAATCAGTATAACTCAACTATGTATAAATGTTGTGTTGCAGTGTCACTGGGGCTCCGAGTACTCCACACCCAGTGTTTGAGACTGCCTTTGAAAACATCCAACTCTAAAGTTACTTGTACACTCCTGCATTTCACTAAACAGGCAGGCAGTCATCTTGCACACTGCAGATTCTCTAACGCCTTAGAATGACTACTTATCCCTGAGGAAATGCTAAACAAAATAGGGGAATTGAGAAAGTCACCTTCCCAATGGGAGTAGTTCTTTCACATCAAATTATCAAAGGGATTCATAAGTTAGCATTACAAGTTCTCTTAACTGCCTGCCTTCATACTGCCTGATAAATTTAAACATGAACCTTCTTTCACCAGATATTGCACTGTTTGGGGTTTTTGTGTGTGTGTGTGTGTATTGTTCACTCTGGGACTGACCAGATATTTAACAGCAGGACTGTACCATGGACAGAAGTACACTGAGCAGGAGTGTGTTCACCTGATGTTCAAAGACAGTTGCTTTAGCTTCACTCTAGATGGGCTGCACCTGCACTTTGGAAGAGCCCAAGCTGAAGACTATCCTGGGTGCTCGGAGTGTACCCTTCAGCCTCTGCTTTATTCAACTCCCCCTGTGACTCTTGGAAAGCATAAAGGACTTTCTGAAGTTTTGGTTGTGGAGAGCTGCTGGCAGAGTACACTTTGATTCGATCTGGAAGATGCTCAGACTATTCCAGTGCTACAGATGTTTGCCAGGTTCTTTTGACTGTGCTTGAAGTGCTTGCTCTGTAATAGAGTCAAGTGCTGCCATCTCAGCTTCAGTTTCAGTGTGTTTCTGAGGAAGAGTTACTGGCACAGATGCCTGCAAAGCTTCTATAGAACATACTCTTCAAGTCTGTTGGTTTGGTGTTTTTGTCCTAAATTTAGACATTCATACCTCAAAGCAATTCAGAACACCAGTTTTCACTAATATCTGGAATCATGCAGCAATTACATTTTGAACTTCTGAACTGCCATGCAGCCTAACCTGAAGGGGCTGGCTATATATACTCTAAGCGGTGCTGTGACTAATGTGATTGAAAACCAAGTAGGGAACACTTGATTTCTCAGGTGGACGTGGCTTCCTGAGCATGATCAAAGACTGCCTGATGCACTTGATTGTTATAGAATTCAGTACCAGCTACAGGAGGCACGGCTGGTCTTACTCAAAAATATGACAGTACAAAGATAAATATAGTGCATTCTGAATAATAGCTTAGCATTTATATCACTCATCCAAAAATTGGTGTCTGCAGATCTGCAGTTCCTGCTTCCCTACAGTCCTCTTTAACTGTTAATCTGTCTGGTATCTTGTCCTTCCTATTCAATAATGCAAATGACAGTACAACAGGTGGTTGCTATGGAGAGCAACCACAGAGAAAGAACTGATGGTAACCCAGAGAGAGGAAGGTTGTCCTGGACAGCTGGAAGAGGAGTCCTGGTTCCTTCTTTGGAGACAACTTCAGTGTTTGGACTTAAATGATCAAATGAACAATTTGAAGACCAGGATCTAAATGAACACCACAGCCCTCTTTCACTTTGCTCAGACTTAAGGCTTGTTGCGTGTAGCTATTCTGTAGCTAAACAAAGCTGAAGTATTTATGTTTTTGTGATGGAATTATCATCTAAGCCCACTGTAGTGATATCATAATCCTTTCTGTCATCATTCCCAATGACAGGGAAAAGGTATGTATTAATGGGGTGATATCAAATTTGTAACTGCATCCTGCAGCATTTGTACATGCTGCATCATATTCCTGTTTATAATCATATATGTACACATCTGTACACATACAGTCCTTTTTTTCCCCCATTGGACATGTTATTTAGTCATAGTTATTTCTGGCACAGGACAAGTTACTCTGAAGTACTGTTGCATTTTCTGCAAAACATTTGTTTTCAGTTTTCAACCAAAGCAGGTGCTGTGAGTCCATCCCCCTGTCCTTGCCCTCATTCTGTATTAGGAGCTTTCACAAGATGTGTTGCAAATCGAAGTCCCCAATTCTTCCTGTAGTGTTCTATGCTCTGTCTCTGTCTCGTCCCTGGTTATTTCAGTGAAAGCCCATACTTGGAAACGAGGAGAAAAGCAAGTTCGAGGCACCAGGTGTTTTCACAGGGCTTGCATCACTGCTGATGCCTATTTGTCACTTACCACTTCCACTGGATTCTTTAATTACCTGCAAAATTAACTCTTGTTCTGAACAACAGAATTTGTATTAGCATTTTGGCTGGGTTTACTGTCACAGGGGTTTGCATCAAATGGGGATGGAATCATAGAAAGGCTTGGGTTGGAAGGGACCTTAAAGCTCATTTAGTTCCAACCTCCCTGTCATGGGCAGGGATTCCAGCCACTCGATGGGGTTGTTCAGGGCCCTATCCAGCCTGATCTTTGAATACTTCCAGGGCTGAGGCTTCCACAGCTCCTCCAGGATGTGTTTGGCCTTCTGGACCGCCAGATGGGTCAGGCATGATTTTCCTTTGGTGAATCCATGACTGTCTGGGTTCACCTCCTTTCCTTGCATGTGGCTTAACATTCCTTCCATGGGGGCATGGGTACCCCTCATCTTTTTTGACCAAGAGTGCCTGAAATTCACTATTAAGGTAGTCCTGGTTTTGCTGGTTTGTCAGTCAGTATTTTGCCTCTCCATGCCTCCTTTCCCTTGTGTCAGTACATTGAATTAATTAATAATGTTTTTTCTTCTTTCCTGTAGTACGTCAGAATTGTTTGCTTCATCTTTGCTTTCTTGGTGCACTTGTTAATTATTATCCCCCATCCAATAGCTCTTTGTGAGCCATTGGCTCATAAAAATGAGCAGAATTTTCTATAATTTTCTATAAGGAAATGCCTAGGCTGCTTCCCACTGCATTTATCAGTCCAGAGAATAACAAAACAACTGACATGCTTTGAAGAGTAGCAAAAAAAATCCTCTGGTGAGTTAAGTTGGTCCTTCCAATGAAAAGAGGAATTGACTGAATATCAATAAGGAAAAACGAGAGCCAGACCAACTGCAGACACTGATACTACTTTGAATCTACTCCTCGAGTGTTTATTTATGATGAGAATTACGGTAATGTAATTTAGACTAGAGGGGCTGTTTCTATAAGCACGGAAGAACTGGATTTGTTTTTCAGTCAGCAAGGGATGAAGCTGACTGTCCTTGGCAGCTCTGAAAAATCTGCAATTCCTTTAGGATGCCTGTGGTGCAATGTGAAATACATGAAGGCACAAAGGGGGCACGTACAGTAGTCCTTGAAATGTCATATCCTAATTTGAATCAGTTTTAATGCTAAAAATAATGCAAAATTTGTGCTATTAAAACAAAAAAAGAGAGAGTTTATGACTGTGCACGATTTGTAACATGGGGCCTGCAACTCTTTTCTGCCCGTGATTCCGCAACTTTGTTTGTGAAAATTAGGATTGTTAATTGCTACAATTTCTAGTACGGTTCCAGAGTTGGAGGCCACAAAAGAATTAGGTGTTTTCAAAGGAGGTTGATAAGTCACTGCTTCCAAATGTTGTATTAAAGACGTTGAGTAGATTAAATCATAGCATTCAAATGAATTCTTTTTTATATTTTGTCTGAGGAACCCAAGGTTGATACATTTCTTTTCTTTAATAAGGTTATTATGGCTATTCATTTCTTTTCTTGTGACTGGTCTTCTAGGCAATCATATGGTATAATCTTAAGCCTTTAATCTGTAATGCTTCAGGCTTACTGCAGCATGATTAAGCTAAAATTGTGTTTTGACAGGTGTGTGTTTGGGGGAACCATAAGAGCAACTCTGACTTCTAATTCCCTGTGAACTTAATGAGTAGTGATGGGGTACCTGAGCTGGGGGTAGTTTTTTTGCATTGCTCCCTTTTCACGGTACAGTCACGTTTCAGCTTTCATGGGTTTGCCTCCAACCACATTCCTGCTTCCCAGAGCAAATGGTCTCATTTCCTAAGGCACATGAATAATAATTCTACAGGACAAGCAAGATCCCTGGGGAGAACACGGGAGCTTTCAGTGACTTGCATCCATTTGCTGTTTCTTCCCTAACTACTCGCTGTTGTACTTGTTTCTTTTCTAGTGGACAATAATAGAATTTGCATTGATTGTGTTTCTTTAAACATTACAGCCGTGAATATTGTTATTTATATTATAATTATGTTGTTTATACCCCTCGAATGTGGGTTTGATTCTATGATTCTTCTTATTTTTTTGTCTAGATTGTTACAAGGTAAAACTTTGATCCCTGGGTTTTATCAGGCTTTGTCTTTTTATAAAGATATTCTTGGAGACATGGGAAATGTTCAAAAATACATATTCTCGTAAGGTCTAGAAGCATCAAAAGCTTCTTGGAAACATTTAAGGACTTCTCAGAGGAGCTGTGTTTTGAGCATTTAACAATTGGCCTCGTCTTGAAAGGGTTTGATCTTCTGTTTTCATTATCATGAATGAGTATCTAAATGCGACTTTTGGGTAGCAAATTTGCAAGGTTAAAACAATATTGAATTGTAAAAGGTCTTTTTCTTGCAAAAAGCAGCTTTACCTTGAAGTGGTTGCCTTATCAGCTGATGCCCTATTGAAGCCATAGAAAGGTGTAGCATAAAGGACAGTGAGAGGCTTTGGTAGATCAGCTGAAAGTAGAAATAGAAAGATTTATTTTGTGCAATTCTTTTACAGGTTGAAAATTGGTGTCCTCGTTTACCTTGGAGAGCTAAAAATCCTAATGAAGAAACTGATCAAAAGACAGCGGTAAGAACAACCATGTTCTTAATAAGAACAAACATGAGAAACAATTCAGTAATTGTGATTCATGCAAAATATCCTGGAATCCTGTGCCACATAGATGCTAATAAGACTAGAATTTATATTTTTGTTCCTCTTAGACTGTATATATGTAGCTCGTGTGTTTTCTCCACTCATTGTATTGTGGTCTTAGTGGTAGATTCCCATTAAAAAACATTTTTGTTTAAATTTGTGTTTAAATTTATGAAATAGTGTACACAATTAACTGAGGAAAATTACAAATCCATAGGCTGCTCACCGGTATTAACTGTATGTGAAACTGTCCATTTTTATTGTCCCATAAATCTGGGCTTTTTTTAGGTAAGTGCCTTAATGGAAAGGGCTTATATCCATTTCAGGTTTGTAGTAACATTTTGATTAGTCCTAATTTTTTCCCCTTAAAAACTCTACAGCACGCAGGGTTGTTTCTAAATTGTTACTGCCTAATTATGTAGCACTTAAGTATTTTAAGATAATTTAAGATAATTGCAGGGCTGTGTATGAACGTTGCTTACATAATATAGATATAGGCTGTCTCATTTTGTAAAACTAATTGTTCTTAGATCAGCTTTAAAATTAGTATTTCCTTTAAAAATTATACCCTGCTAATGTTTCTCCCTTATGGTATACTTGGGGACATCCTTGTGTTTGGAAGATTCATGATATACACAACTCTCCAGCACACTGTTCTGTATGTGTTTTAGACATACTTTAACCTCATTTTGAAGCACATGAGCAAAACCAGATCTTATATTGCAGAAATGAACACATTGTGCAACATTGCAAATATATTCTGAGCTACCAAATGCCAGTAAAAAAATAACAGTAATTTATGGAGTTTAGAAGTGTCTGTTTAAATGTATCTTTACTATTTGAACTAAAATCTCAACTTGTCCTAGGAGGGTACCTCTTTTTTTCTATTTCCCTTTTTAAAAGAGGAGTGTAAAGCACAAAGTTCGCATGTGAGCATTTCTGCCAGTTCTGCAAAGTACACTGAAGGATAAACTAATGTTTGGGGGTTTTTATTAATGCTTTAATTGAAGGCTGAAATCCGTATCAACTTTGATAATCTCTACAAAATGATGTCGAGACACGAGGAATTCCGGTGGATGATGTTGCGCATCAGACGAATGGCTGATACCTGGATTGAGGCCATCAAATCACTTGCAGAAAAGCAAAACTTGGAGAAAAGAAAACGGAAAAAGGTAAATGAGGACATTGTTGTTCCTAGCACTTGCAGCTATATAGCTCTTTTGAGCCTCTTGTTCCAGATGTAGCTTCAGAGTGGAAGTGCCAAACACGTGTGAAAGGCTCCTGTTTACACTTGTGCCTTTTTTCAAGAAATATTTTGCTGTTTGATATTATGTTACAGTGGGTGTTTGTTTTACAGATGGTTTATGTGCTTTCCATGAGTCAGTCTTGGAGTAAATTTGGTGACCTCTTTAGTTTTGGTTAAAACAAAGACTCTGTAGAAGTTTCTAAAGGGATAAACTGCAAATTTGCTGCAAGCTGAGGCCACTGCAGTGTTTTAGGTGGGCATAGGAACTGTATGTCATTGTCCAAAACTGAGACTTCAAATGGTGTATGTCAGGTTTGGATTGGAGTAGACTTTGACCACAGCTTTGGACTGGATCAGTTTAGACCTCCTGTAATGAGTTCAATTTTAAAACCGTGAGATTTTTGAAGTGAAAGGGTCTATTTCATTTGATTTTATTTTTTTTTAATTACCTTAACTAGTTATGATAAAGCTGAAAGTTGTAAACACAACAACAGGTTTCCCTTCCTGCCTAGCTCTTACTGGAGCCACCCCTGTGTGGCAGCAGGTCATGCACAGTCATGTTTCTACCCTCTCTCGAGCCTGGCAGGCTGCAGCTCAGCTCTCCTTGCTTGAGATTCTTAGTTCTTGCATTCATTACAAAATGAAATTATTGGGGTGGAAGTATGGGATCATTTTTGTTGATTTTTTTTTTCTTATTTTTTTTTTTGGCCATAGTTGGAATTTAATAGAAATCAAAAATGCCCTAAGGTATAACAGTTGTATGTTTAATGTCGATAACTGCAACATATGACTTTCCTTTCCAGATCCTTGTTCATTTGGGGCTTTTGACAAAAGAATCTGGATTCAAGATTGCAGAAAATGCGTTTAGTGGTGGCCCACTTGGTGAATTAGTCCAGTGGAGTGATTTAATTACATCTCTCTACTTACTGGGCCATGACATCAGGATTTCAGCTTCACTGGCAGAGCTCAAGGAGTAAGGAGATTACTTTCACTTTTGAAACTGGCATTAAAAGAAAAGAATTGTAAACTCTTGAAGCTTCTATTAACTGTATATAATTTCTTGAAGCATAAAATGAAAGTGATAATTCACTAAACAGAGGATAAGATTATTTTCATGAGCTAAGTATATGTGCCATGGAAAGGATAATGTGTTTTCATTGTAGCTTCAGGCTCCTGGGACTTCATAAATGAATGTTGTAAAATTCAAACTAAGCAGCTTAGTCTTTAACATTCCAGGTGCTTTAGCCAGCTGCACTAGGAAATGTTACAGACTAGCCTAATTCTGTGTCCTCCTCCTCAGTTTCTGCTATTCTTCACTCAGTATCTCAGTTTAAAATAAAGGTTTAAATCCTTTAAACACATTACTTTTGATGTAGTTAATTGCTTGTGTCAGGTCAAATTGCTGCCTCACCCTTGGTTGTCCTGCTTTTCGTACCAGTTCAGCATTAGACATAAAACATCTGTTCTGAGCTTGAGCACAGACACTTTCTCTGTAGCTTTCATTTTTTAATAACAAACATGACAGCATTGTTTCATAGAGAGCTCTTACACTATAAAACTGTCAATAGAAGTCAGAAATTGTTTTAAATCATTTCTATAATTTAAATATCATTTAAATAATTTGAAGCACACTGCTTTTAAACATTCCAACCACATTACTCTCTTGTTTAAACTAGATGAGGTTTTCAGTGAAAATTAGTTCTTTACCAGGGTGTAATCATTTCTTTAATAAATTCTGAGTATCTCTAGCATTTGAGTGTTCTTACATGCTTTGAGATTTGGAAACAGTAAAAGAGTAAAACTTCTTTGGAAACTGGAATTATTGGAATAAGTATTATTACAGCCATAATTCAAGGTATTTGGAAAATAATGCTTTTCTGTATTCTTTCTTTTTTGTTTAGGATTATGAAAAAGGTTGTAGGTAACAGATCTGGCTGCCCTACCCAGGGGGATAAAATTGTAGAACTCATTTACATTGATATCGTGGGACTCACTCAGTTTAAGAAAACCCTTGGTCCATCATGGGTTCATTACCAGTAAGTATAACACTTATTTGACCTCTAAATTGCCTTTTTAAAGAGCTTTTGTTGAGTAGCACGTGCCAAAATACTGAGGGGAGTCCATTCACATGAACGTGAGTTTATTTAAAAGTGAAAATGTGGTTCTCTGTTGTCCTTAGCCCTGAGGAATAAAGCAGCTCTTTGTTACCTGTTTGTTGCCTACCATCATTATCCCCCTCAGCAAGCCTGAGCTTCTTGGATTCAAGCATTTTCAATCTTAATGAATTAAATTATCTTCCTGAGTCATTATCTCTGCCCCTCTTTTCCTTCCTTCTTTACCCATCCCTCACCCCTGTTTTCTTCTGTAAATGAGTAGATGAGCTGAGAGATTATTGGATTTTGTTGTTTAGTTGGAATACCAAAGGCACGTTCTTGTTGTTGGTGTTTGTGACCGTACTGGGTCGATGATTGTGGAGATTTATCTCTTCTAATTGTATTGCCCAATGCAATTTTCTTTGTTCCTGTCCTTAAGACACTGGGCAGAGAGTTGTCTTCAGAGGCAGGTCTGAAGAATAAACAGCAGTTATTGTTGTTTCTTTAATCTATAAACATCTTTCCATTAGAAATGGAAGATGAGGTTCACAAGAAACTATTTTGTACAGCCTTCTTAGTGCCTGCAGTTTTAGAACCTCATTTCTTTCGGTCAATAATTTTATATCAGCAAGCCTCCCATGTGTTGTACAAATACATATCAGCACGAAAGAAACCCACCTCTAAGTTACTGATTTTGATTCTTCTATGCCTAGTTGAATTAACTGTGTTTCATGGTCCATAAATCCAGTAAATCCTACTTGAGGGAAGGTATTGAAAGGTGTTCACTGCAGGCAGAAAAAGTGTTTTCTTTCAACCTCAGGATTTTCTAGAGCATTGGGTCTTTCCAGTATAATTTTAAATGAGAGTACTGTGATCAACATTGCAGATTAGATTACTCCTAATCTCTTTTTTGAAGCAGGGGAGTAAACGGATATTCTAGTTTTTAGCAGCCAGCTAATAAAGATAATCCCATTTTCCACCGAGCTACAGTTGGTTGTCTGTCTGCCAGAGGTAATTGTCACTAGGCAATCACATCCAGAACTGTGGTCAGGATATGAAACCTTATAAATTCTAAATGTTTCTTCCCATTTGCCTTCAATTTCCTACTTGGTATATTCTGTAACAAAGATAAGGAAATACACCGTGATACTTAGATTATTAGATTAGCTGTGCAATTTTGCTTTCTTATTTCATAGAATCATTAAATCTTGAATTATCAAGCTGCTTTTCATTGATTCCTATTTTGTGGTAATGGCTGAGGTTTCCCAGATTAGGAGGGCAGAATTAAATTTAATTCTAAATACCTCTAGATAAACTAGTAGTTTTTGTCAGGCTTTTGAAGAAGAAAATAATATCTTAATGCCTCTCTTCTACAATATTGAATTTGATGGAATGGAGGGGACCCTCATCTAGTCCATAGCCTTGCTGAAAAATTTATAGGGTGCATTTGTCCTTGATGAGAAATTTTTGCTTAATCTTTTACTGAAGATTGCAAAAGGTGCCCCAGCATATTGTTTTATGCAGCTAAGCTTTTCTTTAAAGTGTTTTTCTTGGCCTGGTTTCTTGCAAACTTCCCATTACTGCTTACTCTGGTTCTGGGGAATAAATTACTTCCTTCTGCTCTCTGCCAGCCTCTAGGATGCTTTATGTGCTGCTTTTCCTTCAATTTGCTTTTTTAGAAAGTAAATTTAGGGGCTTGAGTCATTACTTACAATTCAGGTTTTGTACACTTTTCATCAAACCTGTTGCATTTGCTGTGAATCTCTAATTGCTTGATACTTTTTCTGAAGTTCTTTCTACAAAACAGGATCCAGAGTTTATCAGAGATTCCAGAATTGATTAAAGCAGGAGAATTAATTCAGAGCTTCATGCTATCTCCTATTTCAGGATCCTCCTGCAATCGTTCTTTTTTCTCTCAGCATCATGACTTACCTCATAAATTTTGTCATCAAAATATTTTTAAGTTGAAAACACTAAGTGTGTTTTTGTAAATTCCATTCCAGTAAAATAAATATTATCACAAATAAAGCTGCTTTGTAGCCCTTGTTCTTTACGAACTTTGCTTTCTCTCCATTGTATTTAGTGTCAGGAGGAATAATTGGTTGTATTAAAGGAGGTGTTTATCAGTAGGCATGTGCAGGTCAGCTCAGCCTGGTTTATGCAGACCAGACTCAAATACAAACGAATTAAAATGTTTTTATTCACTTCAGATCAGAATAGAGTAGCAGAATGAACCTCTGCCTTCAGAACAGTCTCTTGGTAGGAGTGCTTTATATAATCTTTCTGGGTGAACTTGAACCCTGAGGTAATTTTTGGTAATTGCAAATGAGGTTTCTAGAGCTGCTGTCTCCAAAGGATGACCCTGCTGCTTTGGGGAGGGAGCGTTTGGGAGCAGCTGAACTGCTGCTTTTACAGCCGAGCTCTGCAGCACCAGTGGCTTTCGGTAGCACCTGCTTTGGCTGTGCTGTGGTTGGTGCTGTAAATAGCATGAGTGTAACAAAGCAGATCTCATCTCTGAGTGCACCTTATCTTCAAGCAGAACAATGCTTGGGCATGCTGGATTTTTCAATTCTGAAGTCTTGGATATCTGAATGCAGTTTATGTGCAGTGAAACAACATAAAAATCAGAAGCTTAATATAGTCAGAGAAGTACAGCCCGTTGCCTTTCTTAGCACCCACATCCTCCATACAGCACAGAAGAATCTGATATTTTTTAATTTTCCTGCAGTCCCTCTAGCAGTGACTCATTCCCATATGCTAAAAATCCAACTGGCTTTTCTCTTGAAATAAATTAACATGACAGCTATCCTGAAAAATGAGCAACGTTCCTGCTCCGTATACGTTCTCTCGACTACATCTGTTTTAGGAGGGTTATTTTCTGACTTCAGTTTTTACATTTTAAATGCAAGTGCTGAGTGGCCTGAAAGTTAATGTGCGTGCCTGTGAGGGTTTCCACAGGCAGGCAGGAGCTGCTCCTGCTCTGAGCTGGCTGGACATGAGTCAGGACAGACTGGAGTCCGTGTGTCTGTGCTGACCACACATTGCGGTGCCAGAGCTCAGGGCACCTCCAGAGCTTCCACAGCACAGCTGGAGCCTTTATTTTAGAGTTTGTGCTGCAGAAGCACTGCTTGGTTAAACAGACATGGGGTTGATGTAAGTAGAGAAAAATGAGAACCTCAGGTGGGAGAAGTGTATGAAGAAACGTGTATAAATACTTTCACTAGGACAGCCGACTAAAGACTGTGCTTCTGCCCTGTGTTTATGGGAAAAAAGCTCCCTTTGCATAACCCTGGCTTACTTTTGTCTGATTTTTTTATAACAAGTGCCAAAATCGTAACTGCTAATGTGTTAGATGAAAAAAGACTTTAATGTGGATGTTTCTAAAGCACTTTGCTACCCACTCCCCACTGCCCTCTTTTTAATTAGGCAGAGAATAGGCTTATCAGTCTGGCACCAATTTCAGTGCATGCCATAATTCTCTGCAGCTTCCCTGCTAAAGTTAGGTGACATTTCAGGAAGGAAGGGGGGAACAGAGTGAAAAGCTGAAGTTAAAAGTACACCAAATTAGCATTTTTATTTAAAATATATCCCTGATTTTTAAAAAAAAAATGGTTTTGTCATTTTCAAAATTAATTATTTCACTTTAGAAATGCTAAGGCATTCTATGCAAAAATAAACAAAAAAAAATTGAAAGACGTTTAAACCATGAAGTGAAACAAATGGAGAATATGGTACAAGGGTAGACAATTGAGGTATTGCTACATATATTAAAATGTCAGTTCAGCATAACTGCTCTTAATTACATTCATTTCTGAATTTTAAATCTTTAGCAATTCTTCTCTGCTGCATTTCAAGGATTAGTTTCACCACTCGAAGCTTTGATCTCTCATACCATTTCTTCTCACACTTGCACTTTTTGCCACAATCTTTTTTCCAACTGATTTTATTCACGACTCATATAAATATTTTTTGTTTTCCCTGCTTTCTAGTTTAGCTTTCTGATGCATCACATTTCCTGTCCCGATTGAGACACCCTGTGTGTATTGGACATAATTCCACATGTCCCTGTGAGCCGTTAGTGCTACATATCTTACGTCTGAACCCAGGAAAAGAGAGGAAATAAAGCACTTGGAGCAACGTAGTGCTCCTTACGTATATGATTTGACAAACTCCACTAACACTGCAGTTCTTCAATAGATTTATCCTACTTTTCATTCCCCTGTACTCAAGTACCTGGCCAAAAAGCTGTATATTTGAGAATTTTGTTTCAAGACCTGCCAAGAAATACAAGGGCTTTTATTACTGAATGATTCATCAGTGCAGGAGTTGTTTTGGTCCTGCTGGAGTATTTTGTGTGATACAGAGATAATTGCCACTGTTGTAAAATATTTTCATTGAGAACAGTTGACATAAAACACTGCACAGAAACTGATCTGTCAGCTTTGTTGTTTGGTGAATCATAATGTGTTGTATATTTTGACTTTCTTTTTGTTTGAAAGATCTTTGTGAAGGTTTTAAAAAAAAAAAGTAATTTTGCTCAATTTGTACTTTGAAATACAAAGGCAGCATTTCATATGAGAATTTAAATGTTGCTGTTTTGGTTTTTTTCCTAGTTCCCCAATTAGTGAATACTTTAGAGAAAGGAGCAACATACAAGAAATATGTAAATGTATTTTGGGGACTAAAGTCTTTCATCTTTTAAAGCTGAAAATTGGTTGGAGCTAAGCTCTTTGGCCTTTTGAGGGCTAAATTCTTTCACGTGGGAAATATTGAAAACTGGGAAATACAGCCATTTTTAATACTAATTTTGCAGCTACCTGCCTGTTCTCACCCATGAGGTTGTGTCTCTTCCTCAGCACAGACAAGCCCAGGGATACCACATGCAGTGATCAGAGTTCATGTGTTTATAACATAACCATGTTTACACATGGTGTGGGAGCACATCCTGGATAAACCTTTGCTGAAACGTTGGTTGTGGAGGGCTGAAGAATGGCAGGATCAGCAGCTTTGGAGACATATAATCCAGTTCATTTGCAGTGGAGCCAGTGCTCAGTGTGATGGCCATACAGTTCCTGTCCCAGCCATGCCAAAGGTTTGGCAGGCTGCATTTTGGAAAAATACTTTCTAGAATCTATATGCTCTAATGTGTGCTGTCTTCTTCACACTGAGACTTTTTCTGCCTGTCATGTAGTATGGACCCTTTTTTTTGAAAGGAGAGACCTGGAAATGAAGTAACTTCTCTTTCAAGAAATTAATAGGAGATTAAATATGAGTGGGATTCTCTCATCCTCTCAGAGCCTTTGTAATCCAGTGCCAGGGTTCCTTTCTGTTGTATGCTGGCTGTTGCAGGCATCTGAGTTTTGTATTGTTGCTTTAAAAGTCTGTGACAAAACGTTTCATAAACAAATAAATGGTCTGTCTGACTGCAAGAGTTCAGCAAATTAAACTGTCTTCAGTGCTTGTCCAGTAGGTCTTAAAGTCAGAACCTGGAGACAGAATACAATTGTCTAAAGACAACATAGTGCTCTGCTCTGATCTTCTTGGCATGTGGCCCTTGGCTGCTGCATTTGATTTTGTGGTAATGATTGAGAACTTTTGAAAATAGATGAAGAATCCTCTCTTCTTCTGCCTAAATTCTACTTCAGAGCCCTAGGAAATGCAGGTGACCACTGCAGCATTCCAATAAGCTCCACTTGAATGCTAAAGTGTAGCTTCATTCTGTAAGAACAAAGAAACCCAAAATAAGCTCCAGGGTTGTTATTTGAATGTCTGATATATCCTTGAATTTGCTGTTCATAATGTCTTTGTGAATGTAATATGAACAGAAATGTTTGAAATTGAAATGTACCTTCAGTTTCTACATCATCCACAGTTGCAAACAAAGACAAAACACATCTTAATTATCATAACTATGTATATATATGTGTGCTTGTATATATATATATACACACACACACATTCCTAAATATACATATGTATGTGTACCTACGGTAAATTTCTTTTTCTCTTTTAGGTGTATGCTAAGAGTTCTGGATTCCTTTGGAACTGAGCCAGAGTTTAACCATGCCCATTATGCCCAGTCTAAAGGCCACAAGACACCATGGGGAAAGTGGAACCTTAACCCACAGCAGTTTTATACAATGTTCCGTAAGTGCCCCTCTGTTTATCAATAATTTAGAACTTTAAAAAGGATGCTATCATTAAGAATATGGGTTTTTTTATAATGAAAGATGAATTCATGGTTAATAAAATGCAACAATGGACAAAACTATGTCAGTAAGTGTCTGTAGACTGTGCTAAAGCTCTGTCATGCTTCCATCCAGCAATCAGAAAATCAGAATACCAATCCAATATGAACAGTAGTGGAGAACTTTATTCTCTGGGTGCCTGTGGGAAGTGATGCTTGGCTTTTCCCTCAACTGTCAGTGAATTTGCTTTTGTCAGTTTTGCCTTCTCTGACTTTCCTATGGAGCAATAGATTTTTGAGGGATTTGATGGATTTTATGAACTGCACTCTGGCATTTCATCATGTTGAACTGAAATTTGTTACTGTGTTAGGTATAGTGTTGTATTTCTGGTTTTGTCTCTCAACAACTGAGCAGCACCATTTCTTTGCATTCAGGATTAATAAACACTCAGCAAAAAAAATTTGTCTCTACTTTTTCATGTCCTTCTCAAAATTTTCACCTGGCTCGTTTTCATGTTGTGAGTGTTTATCCCAAGGGGAGCTGATTAATGTTTATTTGCCAGCAATGTACAAAGCTATTGAAAAATAACTAGTAGATTTCAGCATTGCTGTAGACCTTTCAAGCATCAATAAATATTTTCGAAAATATCCCCCAACCAAACCTAAAAAAGAAACAACACACAAAAGAACCAATACAAATTTTCAATAAATTGGGTCAGATTAACTGATAACTGTGACCTGCTCTAGACCTGGTCTTGGACTTTATGGCACTAGAATCAAAGGATCTTTCTCTTGCGAATTGTAGTCCCAGTTTAAGTGTGTTATCTCTCTAAAGGTGCAGAAAGTCACTGCTGCCAGCTGGCTGGAGGGTGATTGAGGCTGAGGACAGTGCCTGTGGTGTGCAGCAGCTGCTCAGCCCAAATCTGTAGGGAAACACTTGGACATGACCACCCAACTCCACAGTTTAGTGCTGGTCCTCACGAGGCTCAGGCCAGGGCACGCACTCTTCCCTCTCATCACATTTCACAGTCAGGTCTTTCAAACTTTCCTGCCTTTCACAGCAGAATTTTACATACTGCTGTCTGCTTGACACGCTTTGGATTTCAGTTGCCCTGTAAAATTCTTGAGAGAGGCATGTTTTGTCTGTCAACATTTGCTGCGCAAGTTTTTCAGGAGAAATATAAGTGAAGGTTGTTCAAAAGATAAAAGACTGCATTCACAGTTGTTTGGAAGCAAGCAACAAAACATGTGGTGGTGAAATGTGACTTGGAAGTGGTTGCAGAGTTTGTGGCTGGACATTAGTAAGCAGAGCTTGTTCCCTGTCCATGTTTGCTAATATTTACTGGTTAATGTCCCAAATGGAAAGGGAACTCAATCGTGCTTTATTTGAGTAGTCCAGCTGTTGGGGTACTTATGTGTGAGGTCCTGTTCGAGTTAACACCAGGGGTGATGGTGCACTTCAGGAAAATAGTTGGCTGGATACTTGTGGTACAGCTCTGTGTGTGCACGACCCATGAAATGCAGAAGAAAGGAAATCTCTATAGAGATCTCTGTTGTGGCAGTACAGACTGCTGGTACAGTCTCTTGTTCAGAGAAAATCACTCTGTAATGAATTTTCCGAAGCATATGACTGTATTGGAATTTTAATAAATAACCATTTCCAATTTTTGCTACTGGAAATGACTGCGGGTTTTCCTTTGCAGGAAAAATGGTAAGTAGATTGCAGGCAAGCTCATTCTGAAGCCTGAGTGGTTCCAGTGCTGTAGATTATTCAAGGATTTTATTTCTCTTTTTTTTTTTGTATAGAAGTGTTGGCATGTTTTTTGATATTTAAAGTTTATATTTGTTGTTTGTATTCTGCTGAAGAGATAGCACCCTCTTTATGAGGTTGTGATTAAAAGTGCATATTATGCATCAGTAAAGATTTTATGGCAGATTGGAACCCTGGACAGCTTCCCAACATCCCTGGACTCTATTATGTTCTGAGAACTCTGATTACAAGGGCAGAAAATTATTACTGAGCAACAAGCAAGTCATATTCAAACCTGTGGCACATTACCAAGTTCTGTATACTGTTCTCTGAGTGTTCCAGAAGCATGGGAGCTTTTCCTCTTTTTTATGTTTTGGGGGTTTTTTTTAAAAATTCAAATACTTTCATGCAAAGTACTGGCACTGGTACTTTTAAAACTGCATGATCTTGCTTAGAAATCCATCTGAGTGCTTCCTGTCAGTGCTGTTTGAGGCACTGAATTCCACCAGTTCTAAGTCTAACTTTAACAAAGGTTTATTTTTCTTTTGAGTGTGTACCGCCTTGCCTCTCCTTTGAATGCAGCCTCTCATCCAAAAATATGAAAGGAGGGAAAAATGCCCCCTTTCAGGCATATTTGCAATGTGCCATTTCCTATGCAAAGTTCTAAAAAGTCCTTGGGTCTCAGTGAGTGCAGAGCAGTTGCTGAGGCATTTTTGGGGAAAAACAGTGTCATTTGAAAGCTGAATGTAGTGGCAGAGGGACGTGTGCACAGTATGTGATTTCTCTCTTCTACTGCATTATCCAGTTGTCTGGTTTTCAGGACTCAAAAATCAAAACCTCATAATTGCAATAGAATTGTGTTTTTTAATAACTGACTATAGATTTAACATTGGCTATAGCATAAGTCCCTGGGGTGTTGTCCTTGGCGTTTGGTTTTTTTTCATTTGTTTGGTTTTGGTTTTGAATTCTTTAACTTTGTAAAATATGGTTAATAATTGTCAACTTGTGTGCCAGAATTTACAAGGGAGGCTTCTGGAGGAGATCCTGCTGTTTATTGCAGCCTATTTCTATGGGTGACGTTGTATTTTTCAGAGAGGCCAAAACACCCCATGTACTTGTATATAGTAGGGATGGATTTTTTCCTGAAGCCTTGAATGTGGGAGTCCATCCCTGGAATTAAACACCCTGTCTACAAAAAACCCCAAAACAAAACAACAAAACTGCTTAGTTTTAATGAGCCTAAATGTCCGTGTCTTTATAGGAGGAGAACAGTGGCCAGTATTGCTGGAAGTCACTGCTGGAAAAAGAACAACAAAGGCTAAAAGTAATATAGAAAAAACTATGAATAAATTGCTTATCCTTTGCATGCACTTTTTTTTGTCTGGGCATTGAACATAAGAACAATTTTGCCAACTTTTCTTGCCACCTTTCAGTAGTTTATGATCACTGTATCTGGGTGAATTAGGCAATTAAATTCGTGTTCTGATTTACATGGTGTGACTATGTAGGCCAGTAATTAGCATGGATACATAACACGCACTGAGCTGGATGGTTGGTGTTAGCAATTCCACTACAGGAGGTGAGCACAAGAAGTGTACTATAATTTATTTATGCCACTGGGTGACATAGAGCTTTAACAACAAGCATAAATCCAGGGGGGTTTCAAATTGTTGGTATTGAATCTCTGAGATTGTCAAGCTGGATTTCTTCTGTTTCTTTTGTCTCTAATAATAAAATAAAGCTTAGCACGCACACACAAAAAATCATTATTGTTGGAATCAGTCCAGCTGCAGAACTTTTATTACCAGAAACAAGCCAGAAAATAGTCGCTTACTTCAGCAGGCGTATGGGCAGAAATATAAGAACTATCTTTGATAATAAAGCAAGCAAATGTGTCTTTCAGTATAAATATGAAGGAGATGATCTGTTGGATAATATGTTCATTATAGCTTCTTTTCTGACAACATTCACACGGTTGTAACAGTAAGTGATGCTTTCAGAGGTGTTGAATGTGCTCTGTTTCTTCCAGCTCACACTCCGGATAACAGCTTCCTGGGCTTTGTGGTAGAGCAGCACCTGAATTCCAGTGACATTAAGCATATTAACGACATCAAAAGGCAGAATCAATCGCTCGTTTATGGCAAAGTAGATAATTTCTGGAAGGTGAGTTTTCTGTACTCATATTGATCAAAATTTGCTCCAGCATATAAGCATAACTCTAAATTTAAAACTATCCCTTCTTTCTAAACCCATTCAATTCGTTTTCTGAAAATAAACATGTCTAAATAATTGAACGTTTTGAAGCCTGTCCAATAGGGAAACTTCTGACTAGATTGATGTGGGTCCTCTGCTATTTGTGTACACCTTCCTGATAGAATGAAAAATATAGTTTTGATATCACAATAATTTTGGGCAATGCAGAAACTGTTAAACATAATGGGAAATTGAAGGTGTCGGAGTCTTTGTGACCTTTAATCAGTCATAAGCACATGTGTAGTTCAATTATTTCTTTTCTTATATCTACAACCAAAAATATGCTGTGTTTTGAACTGGAAATTACATTTCACTAAAGGCCCTAGAAGTGTGCAATCTCATTTTCTCTCCCTGTAATAATATCCGAGTTTAGTTTCTGTAATACTGCCATTGCCGTATTGTCTCCCATCTGCAGACGAGAGCAGCAGAATAACAACACTGAGGTTTGGTCACATTTTCACCAAGTGAAAGTGTTTGGTGTTATTAAGTCACAGTGGTCCTTTTTTTTTTTTTTTTTTTTGTCCACTGTCCTTTTCTGTAGCTCCTTCTTCTAGGCTGGCACACCTGGGGGTGTCCCTGTCATGCAGTTCTCAAAGAGATTGCTTACTAATAGCTGGATTCCTTCCAGGTCACCTCTAGCTCTGTGTGCCCCTGTGCTCTGCATGCCCATATCTCTCCTCTGTGTGCCTTCCCTCCTGCCTTAAAAACCCCATATTTTAAGCCTCTTGTCAACTGAAAACGGTACTGATCAGGAGCTGTGCAATAAGTAGGACCAAACAATAGGACAGTGTGAGAGCACCCGTGTCTTACACTTTCTTTCCTTTTCATTGGCATGAGAATATTGGTTTTGACCAGGTTTCTGAACCACAGAAGCAGCATCTAGTCTGATGACTGAGATTATACAGAATAAATTCTTGAAAAATGATAGCCACAAGTAAATGGTCTATCTGTGAGCCAAAACAAACCTAAAACTGAAGAGAAACAGCAGGATGTTGCCAGTGGTAGCAGAAAAGGTGGAGCTGAATGCTTGGCTACTGTGCTTAGAAAAAATGTGTAGCAAATATTGTGGCCA
The DNA here is from genome assembly GCA_035222235.1 of Margarornis squamiger. Lineage (NCBI taxonomy): Eukaryota > Metazoa > Chordata > Aves > Passeriformes > Furnariidae > Margarornis > Margarornis squamiger. The sequence continues at coordinate 6,539,869 of JAWWTY010000160.1, read as the reverse complement.
TCATTCTATTTGGCTCATGTTATAGAACAACTTAGAATGCCACTGTCTGCAGTCTCTTCTGTCTCCAGACTGCTGGAGGAGAGCTGGGATCCTTTCTTCAAGTCTTTTTCTAGCTCAGGCTCTTGTGCTTTTAGTTCCTGATCTCATTATCAGTCTCTCAGGAAGAGTTGCATGCAATAATCACCTAAACTTCCTGACCTGGTTTGTAGCGCACATCAGCAGAACAACCTGTTAAATACTAGTTGGATTTAGGGAACAAGATAGTTGTTTAGTCACCAGGGAGCTTTTCACTCCCATATATATCTTTTTCAGTTTATTCAGTCTGCATGAATTCAGATATATGTATTAATAGCTTATATGCCCAGAGGGGAGATTTGTGATTGCCTAGTCTCAGGTTCTGTATGGCACACAGAATATTCATGGACTGACTAAGACAAAAACATGGCTTTTTGGAAAAGAACATCCGATTTTGATTTTTAAATAGCACGCAGTTGAAACCCCACTGTTTCCTCTGGTAAAGTCCTCAAATAATTGCCTTCTCCCTTAAGACTTTGCATTATTTCTGGCACAGATTTCCAAATGGTAATTTCAAGTCTTAGTAGGAGTTACAGACTTTCCCTGCTGGACTGTTGATGTTTCTGCTCTGTTTCCCTGTGGGAATATATAGGTTGAGGTCAAAGTAACCTGTAGTCATCTCCTGAAAAGCCTGTATATGCTGATCCCCTGAGAGCTTTGTGCTTTCCTTAAGTATTCTCACATGTCTGTTTTCTCAGAACCTTCTCAAGATTATTCACATTCCTCCTGAAATGGGAATGTTAACAAAGGCCACGTGGGCCATTCCAGCGCCAAATCCAAAAGGAAATACTGTGTGCACTGTTAGGCAGATCCCCTTTTCACCACTGGGAACTCGTGTTTAGGAGACTTCTCAGCCAAGCCCCTCGTGTCATTCTTTACAAGTGCTGCTTTTCAAGCCACTGCTCTGTTTCCATCAGTACTGCCTGTCCTGTTTCTTCCAAGATGTGTGATTTGCTATCTGGCCATATTAAAATGTGTACTGTATGTTTGTAACATCAAGCACATTAAAACTGTAACTTGCAGATTGTAACTGCAGTCATGCCCATATGCACTCGTATATAAAGTGCAAATCACTGCAGATAGACTTGGAAACAGTTACAGTGTGGGTTGTCTTATCTGGAGTGATAAAATCCAATTCTTGTGATCAAGAGAAAGCCTGAACTAATCTTGTGTCTGTGTAATTTGCTTATTTCACGTTTCCTTCATTTTCCCTGTTCAGTGCTCTTTTCATCTGCCACCATGGCTTGTAAGGAGCCCGACTAATCTATTTATCCTGCTCCTGTTCTTTATATTGAACATGGCCAATTAAGAAGAAGTGTAATCTGCACAGAATACACGTGTCACTGCTGGATCTGATCAGTCATTAGAGAAGCACGGTGTGCAGGGGAGAGCATTCCAGTCCCCAGACTGCAGTGCTTTTGGGGGAATAGCAGCTGCAAACAAGTTGTTTAATTTTGAACTGAGCAGGTTGAAGTGGGACTGAAGGACACCCAGGACCTTTCCTCCCTGAGATGGGACTGGTATAGCTCACTGCCATCATGGTTTTGTAGAGCCATGGACATGGGCTCTTTCCTGCATGTGGCTCTGCCTGAACATTCATCCCATGTTACAGTGGGCAAGTCTGGGTATGCCTTGCTGGAGGTCAGGAAGGATTTACGCTGCAGAGAGTGTAAGATAAATCTCATTTATTTCCCTCTAATAACTAAATCAGTCTTAAATGGGTTGAGGATTGCAAGTAGGAGGCTCTAAAGAATTTTGCCACATTCCTAAAGATTAACTTTAGAGGTGAGCTGTGAAGGGCAACATTTGCCAAGTTTTGGATGTGTTTGTTGTAATCAGAGGTTGGGGGTTTTGTCTGGGATTTCTGGGAGTACTAGGGAGTAAAGAGAATCCTATCTCTGCCAAACTGGAAAAAAAAAAAAAAAAAAACAACCAAAAAAAAAAAACCAATAATGAGTAAAATGTGATTGAAACCCATAATGATCTCGATTATCAAAATTGGCTTTAATTACTGAACATTTCAGTTAAAAGAGAATGTTTGAAGCCTTTTATGTTGCCTTAGCTCCTATTTCGGTCTAATTCTGTCCTTTGTTCTTCCTGCAACTTCCTGTCATACTATTCCACTAATTCTACCTTTAATCCTAGCAAAAAAGAAAGAGTCAAGATTTGCTTTGCACTCTTTGCTGTTTCTCTTTTGTGGGGTGCTGTGAGAGAAGTCGGAGTGTTGCTTCTGTCAGAAGATAGTCACCAATGCATAATATAAGTGTATGATGATTGCTTCAGTACTTTATTATATTGTATTGAAAATATTGGTATATTTAGAGGCAAAATAATGTGTGAATTTGTTGCTAATGCCACTTGACAAGGTGGGCATTCTTCTTAAATATATACTGCCTGCATAGCAAGTTTTGAAGCACTGGAGGTTAGAAATAATAAACATGAATGTATGTATGCTTTCTAAGGATTATTCTTGAACATTTATTATGAAAGTCAGAATTTACTCTATTACGCAGAAAGAGAGAAAAGTGTTTTCCACTAATATTTGCCTTTCAGACAGGTCAGTGATCAGCTGCTTATTCTGCAGAACTCTTGAGCTGCAGAATGAATTAGTGAGGTCTCAGAGTTCTGATTAACACAGTCATCTCCTAGTGTTTGGTTAGCACAAAACCAACACAACCTTTTCTTCCTGTGGTCCCACTTCCTATTTTCTTCTGCACCCCTGAACTTTTTCTGCTTCAGCACTTAGAGTGCCCAAGGATGTCTCACTGCTGGTTGTGGAAATTTCCATTCAAAGGACAGGAAATTCCTGCCTAGGTGTTAGGGTACATTGCATGACAATGAAATTGTCTCATAAAAACCTCAGTGTTTTAAAAAAAAACCCAAACCTTCATGCAAGAAATAAATAAAGATGATGATAAAGAGCTGACTAAGGATTTCTGGCAGAGCTTGAAGAACGCAAGTCTTTGCTGAGATGTTTTATTCATTCTTCATGCAAAAATTATATGTGTGCCAATGTGTGTTTTATGAAGAGGTATATGTGGTAGATGCCTAAAACAGAAGCCATAAATGGACGTTCATGGAAAAGCAAGATCATGGCAAATTTGCATAATACTTCCTTTGCATATTCTCTCTTTTTCCAGCTTTTCTAATTCAGGGTATTTTGTGAATCTGGTTCTCTACTGGCAAACTGTCTGTTGACACATTTTTGAGATGTCAGTAACAGGTGACTTCAAAGTACTTGTTTGATCATGAACCTGTGCAAAATGTTTTGCCTCTGCAACTTTCTCTGTCATGGAGTCCCTCAAATCCCTGACCTGTTGCAGGAAGGATTGTTAACTTTGGGATTTTTCAAAGCCTGCCCCCTGTGAGCTTTGTTTGGCTTCCTTTGTATAAGACGTTATGAGTAGTCAGTCACCATCCATGTTTTTTATGCCAATGATGGGGTTTTTTTCAAACTGCACCTTAGATTACTTAGGGGGCTTTTTCAAAAGCCTTAAAACCCCAAAGTGTTCAATATTATGATGTTTTTCTGCATCATTTTGAAGTTAGTTTGAGTTTTGCTACTCTGAATATTGTGTATTGACTGCGTACTTTTGTCACTACTGCTCTCTTTCTTAGTGATTCCCTAAGAGATTTAGTTCCTTTAAAGATTTTCTACATGCTGCTTGGCTTCTTTAGGGAACACTACCAGTGAGAGAGGATTTCCTTGGACAGGAAGAATTGACTATTGTACTTTTGATGGGGTTTACATGGTTACACAGTTAACACTTTATTGAAATTTCAGATAATTTGTTCAGTGGAGAATTCACCCTTGCTAGTCATGAACCACTAAATCCTCTCCAGATCCATTTATAAATTCACTGGCTAGCAGTTTGAAAATTTCATATTTGAGCTCCAAAGACATCATGTACTCTTTGTGATTTACCACTGTAAAACTCTTGCTGTTAAACACTGTATGTATTTAACTCTCTTAATATTCCCCAGGCTTTGTGCTCCCTTCTAGCTCCCTGGTAGACAGGATTTTCATTATTCAAGGATATCTTCAAAAGTCTTTGGTGACAGTCCTCGAAGAGAGATTATGTTTGTGCCACAATCTCAGTTGTCAAACATTGCATGTACACTGCCTCTTGGCTTGCTTTTGACTTGACACTTGGACAGATAAGCAGCCAGATGTTAGGACTTCTAGACTTAACAGCGTGCATTTGGGATACATACAAATATGTATCCCAGTCCTAACTTTCCTGAATTACATTTGTCAAGCTTTATAAAACCACTGCTCTCTGAATTTTCCTTTTACATACATTTTGCAGTCTGATCTCTCAGCCCATGAATTAGCTTAGGACTCTGAATCAAGCTCTCCTGTAATGTAGCTGGCCTGGAGTTCTGCATGTGTGGTTCTTAGTTTGGTTCAGTGCTGAATTTTTGTTGTTCTCTGAAGGCACCCACATGATCCAGAATTGCAGGATACTGTCACTGCCTTGGACTGACAAAGTGTTGGTGAATCAGAGTTGTTAATTGCCACCATCTAGTACATCAAGAAAATTAAGAGCAGAGTTTAGTTCTTGATGAGTTGTGTTTCTACCACATACTTTTTTAGCTTTTTTATTTAAATTTTTCACCCACCAACCTTAAAATTTCACCTCTTCATACTGTGTCTTCTTGTCAACATTGTCCTAGGGAAAAACTTATCAAACAGCTGTCACTTGATTTCTTTGATGAGAAAGGCCTTATCATGATGCTTTTAAAAGTAGGTGGAAATGATTGATGAACAGTAATAACAGTTCTGCAGTCGGTGATCAACAGCAAGTACTTTCCTGAATGGCATGTTTATTTTAGCTGCTGAAAAATTGTTTCAGAGAAGGTTTGTGTAGCTGTTACTCACTGTTACACTTCCATTTTGATTCTGAGGAGAAATTAGGTGCTTTTTTTTTTTTTTATTGTGATGATCTTCCATGCTCCAAGTCTAGGTTTGCAGCATGGACAGCAGGGTGCATGGTGCAGTCAGGTACAAACTGCAGAGAAGGCTGCGTTTGCATTACTAGCCAGCAGCTCGTAATCTTTCTTCTTTGAATTAATCTTGAAGAAAGTAAGAATCTGGAGTTTGCTATCAAGTGATTTAAGAGAAAAGAATAATTATACCTGCTCCCAAGCAGGCAAACTCAAGAAATGGATAAATAGTTGAAAGAATGTTAATACTTTGTTTACAAATCAAATTTCTTGATTTATTTACACCTAGCCTTTCTATTTATAAATGCTGTATTTACACTCTCTCATTTTCCAATTCAGTGTTTTCAGTGTTCAATTGGATTACGTGGCCTGACTATTTTTGTGACTTTTTTTGTCTTCTTACAGTCTATACCTTTACAGTTCAACATAACACTTTTCTGAGAGGAATGTGGAAATTCAGGACTACTTCTTTGCAAAAGGAGACAAGTGTTAGTGAGATCTAAGTAAGGTATAAGGTGCTGATAGTATTTTTATGGTACTTGTTAGTTGATTCTGAAAGTTCAAAAGGTTGCTTTTGAATTGAAGGAAATAAGGAAGTAAAGGAGTGAGGCTTTGGCTGGACTTTGATTCTGTTTGGAACACTAAATGTTTTGTCTGTGGTTTTAGACTCTGAATCGTACAAGGAGTCAGTCATATGCTCAAGTAATGTTCCCAGTTAAGTTATGGATAGTTAATGTTCAATTCAAATTTGAAGTAAAAGGAAAAACAAAAAATGGAGCAAGCTTTTATTATTTTTTTCTTTAATAATTTGAGTTAATTAATAATAACAGCATCCACATTGATCAAGAAAGCATCTTTGTCTTTGTTTTTTGGCCATTTTATGTAACACTTGGCGCAGCACATTTTCTGGCTGGTGCAGCCCTGGCAGAGCTGCCAGAGAAGGGGGATTTATTAATGAGGCAGGTCCTCCACTTCAGCACAGCCAGGGTCACCACCAGAGCAGGCTAAAGCAAGAAGCCCATCATTACGTACATTAAATACCCTGTGCATCCAAATGCATCCCAGCAATTCGATTAGCCAGGAGTAAGAAGTGCTGGCATTCATTCACCCAGGCCTGACACCTTACTGCTCCTGCAGGATTTGAAAAAAACCAGGACTTTCACCAGCCTACCTGCCCTCTGAATGAACTTCAGCAAAATTGTTGGCCAGCTTTCACACCGGGCTGTGGAGGAACAGTGCACAGAATTTACATGACAAAAATAGTGAGGGAAAGTAGAATTCTTAAAAACTCACTTGCTGCCAAGAAGTGTAGAAACTTGTTGCCTGATTTTAGAGCTATTACTAAGACTATGTGCAAATATTGAGGGAAAGTCTTCTGATCTGTGCTGCATACTGCATGTAAATACAGTCTTCAGCTAATTGCCTTTGGAATGCCAGTAGTCTTTAAAACTCAAAAAGCATATGGCATTGAAAATTAAAGGAAATCTTGTTTGCAAATTAGGATGGTGTACAGTTTTTTTCTTAATTTTTTTCTTTAATGCAACAGTAAAGGCATTACTCTTCTCTGCATCTTTTCCAAAATGCCTTTAAAGCTTCAGGTAAGTGAGATATTTGTCGGCATCTCATGGGACTCATACTAGGGGTTTAGATAGAGGTGTGTGTTGAGTTCTTCAGCTGGCAAGACTGCACCTTACTAAGGTGACATTCACTGTTTTCTTCACGGAGAAGGTAAAGTAATTCTTGTGCATCTCTGACAGAAACAGTGAAAAAAATATTTCAAAATGAGTTTTTACTATTTTTAGGCCATGTATTGTTTAGGCATGCTGAGATTCCAGCTGTCTGCTGGTGACCTGGTTTTTGTGCAGTTAGAAATTAAGAGGACCTTGGTATAGATCTATTTATACCTAGACTATGAATGAAAAAGCTGCAGTTTACTTCCAGTCTAGTAGAAAACAAAACTAATAATGGCTTTGGTGGTACAGGAGATGATGAAAACCAGCACCGACTGAATCCTGCTGCTTCGAGTTTGTAAAGACTGAAAATATTTTATCCTTGCCATTACAGGATAAGAAGGCTTATCTGGATGTCATCCACACCTATATGGAGGTTCATGGCACTGTTCATGGCACAAGCACCATGTATATTCCCGGCTATGTGAAAAACCATGGCATACTCAGCGGGAGGGATTTGCAGTTTCTACTGAGAGAAACCAAAGTAAGTTTGTCAAGTGGGAGTGGTGGCAAAAATAGCTCCAGATAGGCAGTGTCTGGAGTGCATGCATTTCACCTCCTAGGAATAAGCTCCCAATTTAAAAGCACTGGGAAAAAATGATCAAATGTAAAGGAGCTGAAGTTGTCTCCCATGTGCTAAGAATACATTTTTCATCCTGTCTGTGTTTTGTGGATTGACAGCTATTATTAGAAAATTGGCATGACAACCTACAGTCACATTTAACAACCAGCTTGAGAAACAGGGAGAAATGCATTTTTCATTTTCTTCAGTGTGATATTCAGCTCCAGGAGATTATCAGCTGAGGATGTGCTTTGTTTTACATCCCCGAGGTCAAAGTTAGGTAACTGTACGGTCTCCTGCTTGCTCTGCCCTACCAGTGACTTTAACCCAGAGCGACCCTGCTCTCTCAGGGAGAAAAGCAAAGCAAGCATTTCATTTGCCATTCCTGTCCTTCCTCTGCTTCAGCTGTGCAGAGAGAGTGAGCAAAAGAGCTTGCCTCTTGTGGTGTGCTTTGCCTGTGGTTGCAGAGTCAAGGGAACTCAAGATAAGGGGCAGTATGTATATCGAAACAAGTAACTCCTGTCCCCACAGTTAGAATGCTTTGTGGGCTTTCTGAGCCATTCCCCTAATCTTTGTGGCACTTTACAACATCCAAACACTTCAGTAGATTATGTTTAAACAGGAGGTTTAACTTCAAGTTGGTGAAAGAAGAGGGTTGTATGTTTAAAATTAGCAGAATCTGTGCAACCGCACCACTGTTGATAGTTTCTTGCTGTGCACTTCTACAGAAAAATCTATTAAAAAAAAGAAAGAAAAAGCAAGCAACATCCAGGCTTCCCACATGACTGTAGAGATCTCCTTCTTTAAGTACTTGGGAAAATGATGGTAATTTGACATCTCTGTGTGACAGCTGTTGGGAAATTATGAGTTTTTAAAGGCAACCACTGGGTGTATGTACTTGATGCATATGGATACACAGAATGTTGCATATTAAAAAGTCAACATTTACTTTCGTCATAGATAATCTGAGATTACACAGCTTTTGCCTGTGTGGAGTATGAAATCCCTGTGTTAATCAGAATGTGGGAAGAATATTGACCTCGTAATAACCCCAACACAAACAGTGACTGCCTCCTGAAAACAAACATGTGTTCTACTCCCTGAAATAGTAAATTAATCTAATGGAATTCCTCTAGAATTATTGAAGTCCTTATAATTTATGAATAACCGTTCATAGTAATAGTTGTGTTTGACTGAGTTTCCCTGTAGTTCTTTATCAGCCATCTTACATGTATCGCATTAAAAAACTTGGTGTTCACTATGAACTAGATGGCTCATCTAGTGCTTATTGGTTATATTTGCTGTGCTCTAAGATGCAATGTAAAGACACATTCAATTTAGGGCAAATTCAAGTTAATACCTACATATTATGCAGCTTGGTTGTATGAATTTTGTGACACAGGAAGCAGCAGAGTAGTTTCCCTCAGGTTTTGACTAGTAATTACAGTATCAGGTGGAAGAGACTGTCTTGTGATTGTGAAGTGCTCCCAAGGTAGTAAATTGCTTATTTTTCACAGAAGGTATTTGGTGAAAAGCATGGATCTGCACTGCACTGTTATCAGAGTCCCACAAGCACTTTAGATTTTCATGATTTTCTATACTATTGTTGAGCATTGGTTATGGTCAGTTTTATTCTTCATAATGTAGGGGAAAATCCCCTGAGAATTTGCTGCATTTCTTAGTGGATGGCACTGAGAAACACATCAGTGTGTTTCAGAACCCTGGATTGGGAAGTCAGTGTTTTTATCAATATTATCTTTTTTATATAAACTTTCTCAATATTTTTTTTAAATATTAAGTCTGCAAACACTATTTTCATATCACTTCTCTGAACTTTTGTTAACAGGTGTGCAAATTACAAAAGAGCTCTTTTCTTTTAAAGGAAATTATTCATTTATGATGCAGCCAGGCTAACAAAACTGCCTGGATGATAAGCCATTAATAGTCCATCTGCTTCTCCTCATACTTATTATTGTCAGGGAAATGGGAGTGCAATGTATTTCTAATGTTGCAACACAATGAAATTAAATATGGCTTACTGCATCATGAATTTTGCTTATTATTCCTGTCTGATACTGTTTCAATATATCTAATTGAACAGCAAAAGTGAAACAGCAGCATCCTGGGTTTGCAAGTGGAAGCTGAGATTTGCCACCTGATTTGTTTGGACAGTTTTAGTTGAAGGTGGATTGTGGGGCCGTGCAGGGAGCTGTTTTTATTTTTTTGCTGGCTGGTGTTTAGTACCCCACAGGTACTCTGGCTCTTCTGCCTTAGCATTTGGTTACCTGTCGGTGTTGATCAACAGACAGACTTGTTTGAGTCTTTTTGTTGCTCATATATTCACAGTTTTGGACTCTGATACCCTTCAAGAGATGATACTCGAACAGAGCTGGTTATAAAACACTGCTCACCTGTCACCAGTGGCCATCTGCTGTCTGTGTGGGTCACTTGTGATTATATCAAATGGATCATGGCTTGAATTGCTAAAATAAGTGCAGGTTTTCCACAAAAATCAAGCTGGCTTGAATGGGAGCTTTGTGCCCCGGGGAGCCCCATGTCTGTGGGCACATGCGTGCAGTGATGTACAAGGGCACTTTCTTCTCATAATCACTTTATTCACTGGGCAGCATGAGCAGAGTCCCCTCATGAATTTAGTTGTGGGGTTTTGTCACCAGACTGTCCGTGTGCTGCAAGTGTGTGAATAATCAGGGCTGTAAGTCCAGCCTGGGAACATCTGTGGGTACAATGCTTGCCTGGACCATCGAGGGCTGCTGCTGCTGCTGCTGCTGTCTCCAAGCAGCAACCTTTGTCTTCAGGCTTCCAGAAGCTTTCTGATGTTTTGAGACCAAGGGCAAGAATTGTCTGTCATTGCTTGTGAAGTCAACACTGTGCCAGCAAGTTTTTGTGAGGTCAGCTGACAAATGTTCCGGTTTTCACAAAGGGAGAGCTAAATAATAATTTAACAAATTACACGGTTCAGTGGACTCAGAAGTGTCAGTTTATGTTGCATTTTGTCCTTAGACAGCAAAATCCCAATAGGTGACAGCTCAGTCCTGTGATTCTTAATGAGAGCTTTGCATTCCCAAACTGTGTTTGGTCTCTGCAGTAGGACACAGTTCTTCTCAGAAGCATGCAGCTGCCATTTCATTCTGGGCTGTGTTAGAAAGCAGCACACTGCAGAAAAAGTGAGTTTTCCAGGCAGGAGGGGGCTCTTGGAGTCTCATCATGGCTCGTTCAGCTGTGTAGTGCATGACAAAAACGAGGCATGTCTGCAGTTTCTAATGAGGAGATGTAAAGCCATTCATCACGTCGGAGGAAAATAGGGTAGGCGAGCTGGCAGCCTTCCTGCCAACTTCCATGGCTCCTTGCCAAGTGGGCAGCTGGAGGAGTTGGACCAGACTCACTTGGAAGAACCAGTATTGAATTCTTGAGAAATATTTCTCCTTTCGAGAAAGTTTCAGGTCCAATTTTTTACTTGGAGTCACTGTAAATTTTTGAGGGAGGTCAAGTTATTTTACTAAGTGGGATTTACAGTTTCTGAATGGTGATTAATAAAAGCAGGAGCAACACCCTGCTTAGACAGAAACAGGAAAACAAACTTTTTTTCAGATTGTCTTTTATGAAGGAATGTATATTTTCGCTCGCACACACTTCACAAAATCAGCTGAAAGGACATTTAACTAGTGATTCTATTCTCAGGTTGTTTCAATCACAAAAGAATTGACTTTTCCAGAAAGTATTTTATATTCATGAGAAAAATACAGCAAGATAGTTAACCTTTGCTATATTCCTCTTTCTGTAGTTCAGAAGATAATATATAGGTTCAGTAAGGAGGCATATAAAAGTGGTGATAAACCTACCAACCTGACAGAATAAATTAGATAAAGTGAAGTAATGTCAGAAAGAGGAAAGAAGAAGATAAACACTCCTGTTCATGGAACTATAGGATTTAGTCTCTCGAATATGAAATTTTTTCTCTTTAATATTCAGCTAGTCATAATTACAGTCAGTGAAGTAAAGCATTCACTCCTTATTTTATACTTTTGGCTATAATTTAGAAAGACTGTTGCTTGCTTACTCATTTTAATAATAGTCTGATATGGTGCTGTAAACTCCACAAATTGCTTAGTATCAACTGAAAGTGAATGGTTTCCAAAAAAGAAAAAACAAACAAACAAAAACCCCACACTGTGTTTTCACAGGAGTGGTTGTGAGTCACTTTTTGTGTCAGGAAAGTCTCCACGGAGCTGCTGCACCGTGAGAGGGCTGCCCACATTATAATCAGACAAGGGTGGTGTCTTGGCTGGCCTGGTGCTGGGTGGCCAACTCAAAATCCTGAAATTCCAAATGAGGGGTTCAGCTCTTTGCAAAGGCAGAAAAGATTCCTGGAGAGCCTTCCTTATGAAAACCAAAGTATTCGTGCTTAAGGGTTTCAACACCTGCTTTACTCAAGTTGGGCGAGCGAGATTGCAGCTACAAATCCCCTTTTTTGACTCTTGCAGACCTGCAAGCACAGACGTTTGAGTAGCAGCCCTTACTGAAAAGGAATGGTTTTAAAAAGCACCCACACTGCTGTTACCACGATGATTTTGCATCTGTTTTTATTTGCTGTTATCCCTTTTAGATGTACTTTTATACGGTAACTTCGTCCTGGCAATGCTCACATTGCATGAGGCATCAGCCTACAGAGCTGCCTGTGCCAGGTGCCCACTTAGAGCACTGCAGGAAAAATAATGGTTCTTGCTTTAAGAAACATTTGAAAGGTGAGAATAACGCTCACACACAGAACATGAAATGGTTTCAAGCACTAATCAACCAGTAAGGCATAGAGGAATTCTGCTGCCGCTAACAAAGTAGTCAGGCCTAATGTTTTTAGCCATGTGTACCCACTGTGCCATTACCAACGTGGTCACTCACAGCTGGAGTTCTGCCATACAGATCTTCAGCCAAGGGGTGCAGGTGCCTCTCCATGGTGCAGTGGGTTACCAGACACAGTGTCTGATGAGAAAGTCTCCTAGAAGCTGTAACGTGGTGGAGGCAGCAGTGTGCATTTATATCACAAAACAGTGGGAAAACAGTCTGTTCTAAATCTTTACTCTTTGTGGGACAGAGCCTTGTCATCCTCACAGCCTCAGCTGATGGATGCTTGCTTCACTGGTACTGAAAACTGTTGCGTTCTGTTATTTCTACTTTTTTCCTTCTTCTTTTTCGATTAGGGACTTGCAGGGTTTGTTACATTCTCTTAGAAAGTACCTTGACAAATTGTTTTGGCCTTTCTGGAAATAACAAGGTGCATGTAATTCAAGTGATTAGCAAATGAGAGCATTGTGAGTTACAAAAATGGCCTGTGTTCTCTAATACCTGCTCTTTTAATCAAAGTGAACAAACCTCTCATGAAGGCATTCAAGATATTTCTCAGTTTTGCTCTTTATACCATACAAAAATACTGGCTCCCTAACCAAGGAACACAAATCATAGAGAGACTCACACAATGGCTTGGGTTGCAAGAAACCTTAAAGATCATCTCATTTCAATCCCCCTGCCATGGGCAAGGACACCTTCCACTTTATCAAGGGCAATTTTCAGGAGCAAGGTCTAGATTCAGTTTGGGAATTGCAGCTGACCTGTTGATGATGTGTATGGAGAACGATAGAAGATTTTGGAAGCAGGACTTGGGGGAGCTGCAGGCAGCTGTGAGCCAGGCTGCCACCTCAGGCCAGCAGGCAGCACACACACCGTTCAGTGCTCACACATCCTTCTCTCTGCCTTCAAAGGCTGCTCAGAGGTAAGCTTGGAAAATGGATGTGAGACAGGTGGTAAGCTATTTATTATAGATTAAGTGATGACAGTGTGCTCTGTGCTGTCAAAACATAAGCATAAACCCATGTTTCTTTCCCCATGGAGCTTCCTCCTAAATAAATGGACCAGTCAGACACAGAATTCAGCAGTGCACAGCAGCAGTTTATTAAAAAAGTGCAAAACTAAGCAAACAACCCAGCATTCCCTACATAACAGACAAACACAGGATCATAGGAGAATTGATACTTCAGATGGATTTAATTGCTGGTTCTCAGCTGGTTCTCTGCCTGAACTAAGGAGTAGTTTAAATAAATAATATTTTATGTGCACATTGCATGAAATGGGTTCATATCTGTAATTCATTATTTTTAAGAGATACCTTTCTGTAAATTCAGCCTTTAATATGCTTTTTTTTCTGACAGGTTCTATCTTATGCCATATATAAAACCTGAATTTAGATAATCTGTCTTTAATGGCGATAGTCTTCCAGATCTTCTTCGTGTCAGCCACTGGAGAGTTTCTGTAGGATTTAAATCTGTGAGATAGCTGAGAAACTTTTTGCAAGTAGGCAACTTTTTTAACCTGAATATTGAAAATGGAAATAACAATATTCAGCTCCATGCAGTGAAAATTGTGTGTCCTCAACTGTGCTGAGAAGTGTTAACTTGCATTTTTTCAAATGAGCCAACTCTGAATTTATCCTGTTGTTGCCATGGGATGCAGAGGATTGATGCTGCAATGCCTGTGCACGACGAGACCGACTACAGGTTTATGCATCAGCTCCTGGGAAGAGCCTCCAGCTGTGAATGCTCTGTTACCAGGATTCATTTCCATGTTGCAGAAGATTTAATGCAGAATAGTATATTTTGACCTCTCTGAATACATGCATCCTGAATACATGATCCTAATAGTTAATGAAGGTCATGCTTTATTTTCTTGTGGAAAGCAGTAGCTCTCTCTATGCACACATTGTTATGCAGCAGTGCTGAGAAATTGCTGTTACAAATCAGAGCTTGTATTTTTCCCATTGTAGACAGACATTCAAATGAAGATGAAGAATGCTGTATTTAATTCAGGGGGTTTAATTGTGTTTGGCCAGGAAAGGGGTCAAGATTTTTTCAGATAACTCTGAAAAAACCGTGCAGTGTCTTTTCACTGGAGAAGAGCACTGCCTTTTCTAGAGCCCCTGTAATTTCAGGTGATGCAGGAAAACCTTTGGGATGCATTTTTCTTCCTGCTTTCCTTGGAGGTGTTGAACCCTCTGAAGCCTCTGCAGGCTCTGGCTGCCTCGGCAGTGCCGTGAGCTGAGGTTTGCTGCCACCTACTGTTTTAATTAGGAGCCTTAATTAGTGTGCCAGGAGCAAGTTCAAGTTGGCAAAGGCAGCAGGTTCGCTGGTTTGGGAGAGGGGAAAGCACCAATGTAGCTGTAGTGAGGCTGCTGCATGAGCACCTGTAGCTGTAGGAAAGCACCAGCAGTTTCATTCCAACTCCACTCAAACCACCAACTTTGGTTTTTTCCCAAGAAAATAAGTGAAAGGGTCTGTTGTTGCCTCAGCTCCGTGAAAAACCACCTCAGCTCATTACAGAAGATTATTGTCACATGTGTTGCACAGGACATTCTGTCCCTGCTTGGGTGGGAGTGGGTGAGCTGTGGAATTTATCCTGGTTTCTCCTTAACATTACCTTTTTTGAGCTGTTGAATTTATCCTGTTTTCTTCTTAACGTTACCTTTTTTTTTTCAGGCTGGTACTTTTAGAATGGGTTATTGTTTATTTTAAACCAGCATTCAGCTTTCTGTTTGTGTAAATAACAAAAATTAAAATAGCCCCTGTCTTCTGTTTTTCAGCTGTTTGTTGGTCTTGGATTTCCATATGAAGGGCCAGCTCCCTTAGAGGCTATTGCTAATGGATGTGCTTTTCTAAATTTAAGATTTAACCCACCAAAAAGTAGCAAAAACACAGATTTTTTCAAAGGCAAACCTACACTCCGTGAGGTAAGCTTCATCAATCTTGGTAATTTCTTTATTGAAAGTGACTGTGGATTTGTTTTTAGTAACACAGTGTAGGAAAAATGGCATAAATGCTCACAGTTTATTGCCAGCTGTGTGCAACTGCTTTTCTCTTTAGCCATTGATGGGATTCTGAGTCCTTATTTTTGTAGGACAATCAAAATGGTTTTGTTAACGTACTGTTAAGCTTTACCTCTAGATTTGCCTATATGTGCATTTTGCTATTTCTTATTGATAGAGCTGGAGTTTCACTTGAAAACCTGATGTTCTGCCCAGGAACAGGATCATGATGTGCCCTTTGAAAGTGGCTTTATTTTGTTGAAGAAACAGACACTGCACTGTACTGTGCAGGAAGCAAATAGGTGTTAAAGTAAATTATGAAAATGGCATTTGTGGGTGGTTGTGTGTGCTTTGGGATACTTTTTTTTCTCCAGAAAAGACCTATTCAAGGCACTATTGAACTAAGGTATTGATGGTCACAGCCCACCGTGTTCGTGGTTAAACACTGAAGACTTTTGGAGAACTGACTCTTGAAGAGAACAGGAAAACCAAACTTCAGACTTTCAAAACAGCCAGTGTGTTTAGACTCCAGCAAGAGAAAAATGAGGGTAAATAAACTAAGCCCTCATCCTGGCACTGGCTTTGGAATATTTTTCTCCTTCAGTGTAGGTAAAATTCAGCCTGTACCACCTGCAAGAGTTTAACAGTCACATAGCCTTTGTGACATGAGCACTTTTGTCTGTGACCATGGTTTGTCCATAGGTGTAGTACATACTGCCTTTACACATTTAGCTGAAGGGAAGGCTCTCAGGTAATATGTAGATGATGAGAACCTTGCACAGCCATATTTCTCAGTTCAGGTTACACTTAGGCCATACAAATTGCATACAGAACAGCACCAGCTGGTTGGTAAGCAAAAGACAGTTTCCCATTTTAAACCAGTAACATAAATTCCTTATGATTTTGGGATCCAGGACTGTAATTACCTTTCAGCTTGCTATGCATTGAACTCATGTCCTGTGCAAGCTGAAACTTGCCCCTTCTCACAGTTATGTTGCTAATAGAGGAGACAGCAATATGGGAACAAAAGCCTGCTTAACTTTCTCCTTGGGCTTGGCATCTTTCAAAGCTTTTCTTCTTGTGGGTTCCTCGACTGCTTGTCTCGTTTCCAGTTGTTCTGTGCCCAGACACTGTAACTGGTCAGGCTTAGTAAATAATCTGAACCCATCTAACTCCCTAGTGGGAATTTCAGTGCTTGGAATGCCGTGGTAAATCCCAATGGCATGTGTCAGCACTATCAGAAATGCTGTGCACCTGACTTGTACAGAAAAATAATCCCTGTTGGCTGCTCTAGTCCAAAGTAGCATAATGTGTATCCATCAGGAATAGTGCTGTGTTCACATGCCCTGCTGGCCTATCCCGAGAATAACCTTTGCTCTAACTGGTTTTCACAACTGCATTTAGATCTGATTGCCAGTAATCCATGTGCTGCTTCTTTGGGATTAAGAAAGCCCTTAAATGCTTCTCTCAAGTGTTTTCAAGTGTTACAGGAGAACAAGGAGAGTTTGTGTAGTTCTGTGACATGGTTATCCATACACAAATTTGAAGATAAAGTCTGTGTTCAGTGCTTTTGTAAAGGAACCTTTGCAAGTTAGTGTTTCTCTATTATTATAGGTAGAATTTTGGGGAGGGGGTGTCTCCTCTTCCCCCAGCATGGGGTCCTGTAAACTGTACAAAACCTGGAAATTGTAATTTTCTTTTTGGATCAGCAGCTGTTTTATCTCGGGACGGGATTTTGCTGGGGGAGAGAGACAGGAAAGAAAAAAAAGGAACAATCATCCTCAAGCATCTTGTTTTGTACCAGTGTTTGTACTGATATTTCTTCTCCATTTCAGCCCACCTCCTTCCCAAAGGAAAAAACATTGTCTGTTAAATCTAGCTGAAATGTGTGCTTGGTGGGTGTGGTTTCTTTCATTTGTTCCCTTTGCAAAGGAAAAAAAAACAAACCTGAAATTAGAAATTAATTATATTTATAGTAATTCTTACGCATTTTAATTACATACGGAGAGACCATCTCCTGAATATCTAAAACATTAAGGCTCAGTTAACCAAAGTATTTCAGTATTAGGAAATAAATAGTCATAATGTTTTTCATAGGATGGATACAGAATAACTGGTGCAATAAAAGTGTATTTCTAGTTACTCTTCATGTTTAAACCAAGTACTAGTCTGAGAAGGTGAGTGGTTCATCTTCCAGATCAGATCTGGCTTTAATGTTGTCATCTGTCTGTCTGAGATGGTAGAGAAAGAGCAGTCTAAAGAATAATACCTAAAGCTTTGTGGAATTTAAAAAACTGGGTTATATTCATATTTTTAAAGGAGCAGTAGAAAGTCCTTTGCTGTCACTGAAAGCAATAGGAATGTAGCTTCTGCCTGTGAAGTCCAGACATTAAGTGCCCTGGGAACCGAGCCTTGGAAACCCAGATTCTGAAGTACATACAGTTCTAGTGGCAGTAGAAATACTATTGAAGAAAAAGTTAGAATATGTCAGTCTTCCAGCCTTTTGGGGAGGAATTTGGAGTATGCTGCTGGGAGCACAGTGCAGTGCAGGCAGCTGTGGGAGCGGTGTGTGTGCAGGGTCACTGGCCAGGAGCCCTCTCCCCACAGAGCCCAGGCAGCATCCCCTGAGGGCTGCTCTCACTGCTGCCTCATCCCATGGGTAACTTCCCTCACCCACGAGTAAAATGCAATTGGCAAAGTTGTTTGGTGTTTGTGGTTTGTTTTTTTTAAAATGTTTTTTTAAAAATAATTTAAATAGTGAATGCAATAGTTTCCTGCGTTCTCTTGAGGGGGAGATGGAGTCCAGCCTATGCCTGGTGCAGGAGGAGGTTCTGCCCAACAGACACCATTTCCTCCTTCAGGGTTTCTGCAATTTGTCCTTATATCATGAAGAAGCAGCTGTATAAACATTGCCTATAAATAATCTATCCCATGAGGGTTTTTTGGTATTTATTTACAAAGCAGTTGTTTTCTGAGCCTGGTGTGAACCACTCCCCTCTTCTGTAGCTTTTGCTCCCTTTCAGTGTGTTCATTTGCAGGTTCCTCTCACTGCTGGGCAACTGGTCACAAAAATTACTGATAGTGCTGCCCTGCAAGTTCTGAAAGCAACTCTGATACAGATTTTCCTGGTTACCTTCTTGGGTGTTCACTGAATTTGTTTTCTGATAAAGTGGTGAGCAAAGTATCAGTTAACACCTTTCGTGAGCTCAAATTGCTCTTGTACTATCAGCAGCAAGAGTCAGAATTCATCCTGTGTGATAGAAATTATTCTTTATTCACTGTTACTCACAGAACTCTGGAAATGTTTGAAGCAGAGGCAGGGTCAGGACACTGTGTGAAGGAGAGCCAGGGTGAGGGTGACATCTCTGGCAGCCAGTCATGCAGGTCTGACCAGGACTGGTGGCAGTGATGGGCTGTGAAAAAGGAGGGTAGCTCTGTGAATGAGCTGTGGGGAAGCAGGTCCTGGTGTAAGTGATTTCGGAAAACATCAAGTCTCCTGTGATGTGGGTCATTGTGAGGATCAAAGCCACAAACCAGAGGTTGCACATATCTTACTTGTGATCTGTGTTACATGATTGCCAGTTTTTCGACTAAACTGACTCTGTAAAGAGAAAATCTGAAAGATAACTCAGAAGGAATGGTGCTGGCTGTTAGACCTCAGCTGAATTCTGGCATTATCCTAGTGCATGTCATCCAAAAAGTCTGATTAAGAGAATGAGAGGCAAGGATATCTTGGCACATTAATTTTTTTACCAGTATCATTTCTTCCTTTCAGTTGACATCTCAGCACCCCTATGCTGAAGTTTACATTGGGAAGCCCCATGTCTGGACTGTAGACATCAATGATCTTTCTGAAGTGGAGAAGGCTGTGAAATTGATTTTGAATCAAAAGGTGAGAAATGTATCCTCAATTTGCCATCAGCACTTGAGGCTGTAGCATGTACTGCATGTAGAGTGCTTCCTAATGTTAGTCTGATGAATGCTGCACTTTGGTAGGATATTGGAGAAAAATATGGTTATTTTGTATCTTATGGTTTCCAAATTATCGTGTTTTAGTAGTGGATATGTCCGGTTTCTCCTTGAAAAGGAAAAATGACCATGGATGAATTTGTATAGAAATGTGAATTTCACATGTGAATTCTACAGCAATCTATATTTTCTGTGCATTCAGTGAGGAAGTTTTGTTGTTGATCCTTAAAGCTTTGCAGACTCTTCAAATACTGCTCAACTCTGTTGACTGATTTTGTAGCCTTGACATAACTACAAGAGAAGTGCTTGTGCACTTATGGTGTGGAATGGTAATGAGGGCAGTCAAGGGGCGGGGGAAAAAGTTTGAAGTAATTTTCAAAGGTGTCACATTCTTTTTTGTCATTTCAACTGAAGAACTGAAACTTAGTTAAAACGGGAGCTCTGCAATCCCACAGGGTCTCAGGCAGGCTTTACATCTGCCTCATTGCAATACACCTTGAGTTTCCATAGAGTTACTCATGGAGCAGCCTTTATTGCCTTTAAAAAGGAGCAAAAACCAGCTTAAACTGCTGATGGTTTAGTAAAATTGTGGATTTTTTATCAATTTATTTGTCTTTATTGTTGCCACTTGAGCTGTAGTGGAGTATTTGGAACACACAAAGCTGATTGAAACAAAACCCCTCTAACCTTAACACACTATGTTTCCACAGATTGACCCTTATTTGCCCTATGAATTTACATGTGAGGGAATGCTTCAGAGGATGAATGCATTTATTGAGAAACAGGTATGAACTGTTATTGTGGGATGACAAGCTTGGTTTCTGTTGGAAAGGAAGGACCCTCTCCATTTTAAAGCTTCTCAGTGTTGTTGCTGTCCAAGTAGAAACAATAGTTGTGCAGACCTCGGTGTCCCATGGAAGCAGAAAGGCAAAGTAATTTTTCAGTGTGTATGTGACTTCTTTAACTATGTACACACAAAAAAGCTTTGGATCGTGAAGGATCACACAAATCCAGAGATACTCTTTGGGAGAATTGCAGTTGGGCTGCAGCCTCCGGGCACATTTTTCAAGTATTTAGTTTCAATCGATAAAGCTTTAAATGGTTTGGAAACCAGTTACTTAAAGGACTTTTGGTCCCTGTGCATTACTGCCAGCTGAGAGCAGCTGAAGATGTTGAGTTGGAGTAATTAACTGCAGAGATTTACATGGGATCCTGGTTTCTAGAAACTGTATGTTTGCTTGGACTTCTGCCCAAGCCAGATCTGTTGCAGCAGCCAGCTCTGCCTTTTGTTCTGGCTGCTGCAGAAGAGAGATAGGAATAACCTTTATCTCTGATACGCCATTTAATTGCCAGGATTTCTTTCAAAAGCACTGGACATGCTTCTCTGTATCTGTATTTCTGAAAGTGTGTGGTATTAAAGGCAGCCATAAAGAATAACACAGTTCCAGGTCAGAAGTGCAGTTAACATAGCACAGCTATTTCCACTTTCCTGCCAATAAACACTTCACACTTTATGTCATCGATACAGCAGCAAAACCTGTAAAAGTGTCTCTGCTGCTTTCGGTTCTTCTACCCAAGTTAGCTATAATTGAGAGTTTTTTGTCAATACAAGAAATGGAGCTCAGGGTAAGGGAGAAAAAGAGACAATCTAGAGGTAGCACCTATGGGGGAAACCTGTCTCTCCCCTCTGGCCCTGCCCCAGGGGCTAAGCCCTGCCTTGTGCTTCTCAGAAATCAACAGAGCATTGCAATGTTGATCATTGCTTTGACTAATTGTCAAAAGCCGATAGTGTTTCACAGCCCCCAGGATTCTCAAGCACCATTACTGGCTGCCATGTGCTTAGCATTGCACCTGATTCATGTGTCAGATGAAGCAAAAAAAAAAGCTGAGACCTTATTTTGATGAGTTTGTGGTGGGAGGCAGGAAGAACAGAGAAAGCAGCAGAAGCTTGAAACAGGAGCAAGGATGCCTGGAGCTGATCTGGTTCAGAGCCTGTGGGGTGCATTGGCCACAACAGTGTGGTCTTCAGGGGAGGGTTGAAGAGGATGGGACCAGGTACACTCACCCACAAGTCACTCTGTGGGGCAGTGAAACTGTAGGATTTAAAGGGGATGTCTGGAGTTCCCCTTCTGGGGCCTTGGCTCAGGGTCAGGAGGGAGGACAGTGTTCACAAGCAAAGTTTAGTGAATGCCCCAGATCCAACAGCTGGGCTTGAAGGTCTTTGTGGTCTGACATAAGAGAACTGCTGTGAGCTGTGGTTTCACATTTGGCAGTGCCACCTTCAGCTGGATTAAAGGAGCTTTCACTCCAAGCTGCTCTGTCCTGCCAGGGCACTGCCCCTGCCTGTAGGAGGTGCATCCAGGGCATCTGCTAAATCCATCTCTTGATCCTGTTTGCTCTGTGGCTACACAGACAGTTGTGTCTGCTCTGCAAAGCAGCAGCACAGGGTGGGAACCAAAGGGTGGGACTACTTAAATTTTGGCACTGCCATCAAAGAAGCAGCCAGGCAACTGCAGCTGAAGCAGCAGGGATTCCCTGCTGCAAATTTGGGACTGTTGGAGGGGCAGGCTGGGCTGGTGGAGCAAACATGCTGACTTTGAAAGATGTGGTCAAGAAGAGTGCTTGGTAACCCAGAAGAAAAGGTTTTTGGCAGGGCTCTACTAGGTTAGAAAATTGCCTTGGCTCAGCAGAGGGTCAGCTGAGTACCAGGGCTTGGCAAAGGGAGTGAGGACATTCACCCAAGAGCAAGAAAAGACAGAGGAAGGAGGACATCTCCTGTGACATCAGGGCTGGGCCTGTCTCACCTTGAAATTCATGGGTCCCTTCCATTTCAGGATGTTCTTTGTTTCATGATTATATGGTTAGACCTGGAGGTATGAAAACTTCCTCTTTCAGCAGAGGAAATCTGAATAGAATAAAAAAACATTAAACTGATATTGAGAACTGGTGAATGATTTTGGTGCTTTGGATCACAGTGAGGGACCTGTTCACTCAAGTTTTGGGTCTGTCCAGAGAAAGCAAACTTTGACGGACCAGGCCCAAATTGTTTGATCACCTTGTGATGAGAGTTGCCAAATGTTAACATGCAGTCTGGGCTTCATGGAATGTTACTTAAAAGCAGTGATTAAAATTTTCTTTGCTTTTTCTCATTTTAAATGTCAAGACCATAAGAACTTGTCTTTGAACAGTTTTTGTGAGCGTGTGTGCTCAGATGTCATTCCTTCCCTCCCCTCCCCGCTGTGATGACACCTGAGTGCAGGCATTATTCATAGCCAGGGCTTTTTTGGTGTTGGAAGAACACTTTTCCTAGCAGCACTTCAACCACAAAGAGCAAACAAACTCCTTGAATCCTGGTTGCTTTATAGAAATCTTCAGGGTTTTATGAGTTCAGCTCACTCCATGGCACTGAGTCCCCAGGTCCTTTCCACGTGGCTCTTCCCAGGGGCCACTTGAGACATTCTGGCTTACAGGGCAACTGGCCTCTGGAATTCTTCTCCCACCAGAAGTTCCTCCTGATATTTGTGCTGTTATGAAAACAGTTCTGCCAGCACCGAGTTAGTGAAACAGGAGTCTCTGAGAAAAAGCCAAAATGTGTTGGGTGTGTGGAAGAAAAGGGACTAGCAAGAGTTGCTTATGATAAATTTGAAAACATCAGGGTAGGAAAGAAGCTTCTTTGGGATGAATGATGCTACCACATTTCAAGCAGCAATCAAAGGTGAGAATTTCTCCCTGCTAAAGATTAAACATGCTTTTTAAGTGTGCTTAAATTATTGGTTTTAGTACAACTAAAATCAGCTGTAAAATGATAGTTTGGGTGATAACCACTTATTAATGGGGAAAATTGCTGTCAAGGGACTTAACACATCATAATATAATCTGCTCTGTCACTGCAGGATTTCTGTCACGGGCAGGTGATGTGGCCCCCATTAAGTGCCCTTCAAGTAAAAATTGCTGAACCTGGAAAATCCTGTAAACAAGTGTGTCAGGAAAGCCAGCTCATCTGTGAGCCTTCCTTCTTCCAGCATCTGAACAAGGACAAAGCTCTGCTTAGGTACGTATTTTAAAGCACAGACGTGTTATTGGGTCTCGTTTTATTGCACTGGTTTTTACCCAAATGAGATGTGGTGTCTGAGTTCTGTGAGAAGGGAGGGTGGGCAGAGCAGCACTCTTGGGCTGGAGCAGCTGGGAGGGCACTGCCAGTGCTCTGTGTGCTGTGCTGAGAGCACTGTGCTCCCAAGGTGTGTTTGCAGGAGTGCAGCTCCCAGGCCACAAGTCACACCTCTGCCTTTCCCCCTCTATCTCCTGTGTGTGTGTGTGCACTGAGATTTTCAATACAGCTCTTCCAAAAGTCTTGATTTTATTTATTGAGCTCTCTTTTTGGTCACACCCAACATCCCCTTTGAAACACTAGTGGCAATTAGGGATGACTGTTTCTGGAAACTTTTTACCGCTGTTGTCCAGGGTACATTATAAACCCTTGTACATCAGAGGTGTTGGTACTGATGTATAAAGCTCACCAGCTATGCATTAAGGCTCCCACAAATGGCTGCTAGGGAATCTACTTTCCAGCTTTTCTAGCCCCACTTTTTTTTGGGTTTGTGTTTTGTTTGAAAAGTTGTAATTTCCAGTGCAGTTCAGAAGCAGCTCATATAAAAACCTGGTCAGGCTTCTTTCCTAGCTGTCTAGACAAAATCATAGTTCTGTGAGGAAAAAAAATCTGTTAAATGCCGAAAGCTACCAATGTTTCCAGAATAAGTGAAAAACAAGGCTCTGCTGGAATTGCTACCTTTGTGCTCAAGCTTTGTGGTCAGAAAATGGCATTTCATTTCATTTTGCAGCTTGCTGGTGCTGGCTGGTTCCTGGGAGCAGCGGGTCCTGCTCTGCCTGGCTCCCACTGTATTCCAGCAGCAATCCTAAGCTCTCATTCCACACTCACCTCCAGCTGCCCAGGGCTGCTGGCACTGTGTGGCTTCTCTGGGAGAGAGCCCCACTGAAAATCCATGGTGTATTTAAATATTAGGCTGTGGGAAACAGTCAAAAGCATTTTTTTTCCTTTTTAGCTTATTTGATTAATCTTTAGGATCAGTAAAGCTGAAAAGGCTGCACTGCCCTCTGCAGAGAGAATCTGTACAGGAGAAAAGAAAGTCATGTCCTGAAAAGCTGCAATTGTAAATGTACCTGACGTAGGATATAACATAACACTTTCTTTTATTTCGAGTGAGGAAGGATGAAAACTGTACCCAACTCCTGTAAACTCCAGTGTGATTCAGATCCTGTGCTTTGCTTTTCAGGTATAACATCGAATGCCTCACCATGGAGTCTGCAAATGATATTCTGGTCCCCTCTTTTGATGGAAGGAGGAAGCACTGTGTTTTCCAAGGTGACCTGCTACTGTTCAGCTGTGCTGGCTCCCACCCCACCCACAGAAGGATCTGCCCCTGCAGAGACTATATCAAGGGGCAGGTTGCTCTTTGCAAAGACTGCCTATAGCAGCAGCAGGGCTGCTTCGAGCTGGGGACAAAATGTAAGTAGTTTGGAGAGGAGCTACTTATCACTTCCTGCACTTTTGTCCAGGTTTTTTGCTGCAGGCAGAGCTATCATTGCTGGGCAGAATTATCTTCTAAGAGAGGAGGGATTCATAATAAACAGCTAACTGATCTGTTTTTCCTGTAAGGACGTTTGCAGTGTAACTCTTCAGATTCCTTCACCTGTTTGCAAAGAGAAGTGAGTTTCATGTTCAACAGTGATTTGAAGATGACTGCACAGAATAGTTTGTAAAATATTTCCAGACCCATCAAATTTTTGGTTTTGTTGTTTGGGTGAAGTGTTTTATTTTTTTTTTTAATGGGCTAGGACATCCCCTATCATGATTAGCTAAAGGATCTCAACTTCATTCCAGTAGAAAATTGAAAAAAGTGTGCTTGAGGGAGGGGGTGCCGGGGAGGGAGGACTAATATTTTATTGTAGTTGCACTGGTTTGGGTACAGCTTCAGCTTGAATGGCTACAAAGTGGTTTACTTCACAAGAACTTGGAATCACAAGAGAGCTCTGTACCCTGTTATTGGGTTATTTGGGCCCAGGTCTGTTTTGTTTTCCTTTTTGAATTTTTGTATACACCAAGGTATTGTCTGCATCACAGCTGCTGCCTCCGAGCAGCCTAAACAGAGTGTCACCAGTGAGCAAATAGGCAGTCACCAGCATGTGGCACATCTTGGTGACTGGACAACTGCAAGGGTTGTGGCATTCTTCAGTGTGGAAAAGCTACCCAAACATACTGCCATTTCTGGAGTGGACTCATCACAGTTTGCTGGTCCCATTTAGAGAGTAATCCTCGGAATTTGCCCACGCTTCTGTTGTAGTCTGTCTACTAGAAATACTGTGTGAAGCAAAAAGTATTCAGCAGCCTTGGAGCAATATTATCGTTAGAGCCTCAGTTTGCTACGGCTTCCAGTAGTTAAAGTGTTGCTGAATGACATAGAAAGGTTAAACTAAGCTAACTATAATTATTGTATGGTAGAAATGTCAAATGTCTTCATAACTAGCTAGGTTTTTAAAGAGAAATTTTTTCTGAAGAATAAGTAAGAGGAAACAAAGAACTGCAAAGAAAAGCATTGATCAGTTTTGTGGGTTCCTTGATTGTTTTTGTAGTTTTAGGGGGTTGTTTGTTTCCTTTTTTTTTCTAGTGAGCATACCAATTACCAATTTAGGAAAAAAACAATTCAAGTGTTCAGAATTCACATCAAACTTCTTTTTTTTTTTAGAGCAGCAAGTTAACTCTTCTAAACTGCCTTCCTTTTATAGAGATAATTTTTGTTATATTCAGCAGAAGGTGACATGCTTGACAGCACCATTTGTAGTCAGGAAATTATCTGCTAAGATTAGTGAGAAGCAAATCTGCAGTGTCTGCAGGTTTGCAATTTGGACATGCTCTCACCATGCTGGAAAAAACCCTCAAATCAACACAAACATTTTTTTTTTTTTTCATAAAGATTAACAGGTAATCATGAAAAGCATGGATACTTTACATTTTCCTTTCTTGGATATAGCTGGTTGGTTCAGCTTGTTCTTGTAAGTGGCAGTCATTATCTGGGTGGGAATATTGCTGGATCCAGTGACCTACCAAAGACCAAGCAAGGCAGATGCTATTTCATCGTGGATAGATTCTCCAGAACAGTATACATTTAAAGTTTCAATTTAAAAGCAGTGAATGAGCCTTTTCAAGTGTCTGGTTCCCTGCCTCAGCACTCCTGACAGTGGTACCCTGTAACACTTCATAACATCCCTCTGGACTACACAGGACCTAATCCTGGGAGATTGTTGTGTCCAGAAAGGGTCTGTGGGAGCTGTTGGACAGCAGGGTCACCGGGATCTGGGTTTGATGATGAGAAAATCTGCTGTATTTTAGAGTAATTTTCCAGAAACAGAACAGCTGGGTTCTCTAATGGGAGGCAAACTTTCTGTATGAAAAGAAAACAAATGCAAACCAATATGAAAATCCTTCCTGTTGCCATTGCTCAGCATTTGCTTCAGTCAGCACAAATGTATATTGCAACAGTTTGCAGTAGTTTAACTACCCTGGCAAAGCCGGGGGGGAGGATGATTGGAAATGGGTCTGAGCAGGCACAACAATTAATTGTGTATTTATATAAAATATCCCCTGCATAGCTTGTGTATTTGTGCAACTAGAAAATGCTGCATATCGAAGTGCACGTACTTCCAGCTGGTGCTGAAAGGCAAGGCAACAGCAGCTCTTGTCTCTGCCAGTTCAGCCTGAGGTTCTTCGGGCAGGAATGTAGTTTGGGCCGAGATGCCACAGAATTCATTCTGCTGGGAACACACATTTGTGCGGGTGCACTCGAAGAATGCCAAACACGCCGGCCCTGCTGGAGTGCAATTCTTTGCTGTAAATACATCTGTGCTTGTTCCCCCCACCCTGCTGTATGGCCCCCAGGACAGACTGCATTTCATTTTGCCCCTAAACCTTTAAAGATGGGAGGGCTTTAGGATTTGTTATTATAAGGTTTTCCGGTCTAGTGCTTTGCCGGATGCTCAGTTTGCCTTTACCACAGCAGGGAGGGTTTCTTCCAAGCCCTGTTTTTCCATGCTGTTTCTAGTCTGCTGGACTGACTTGCTGCCTTCTGGCAAAAATGGAAGAGCAGTACCGATGCCGCTTGCGTTTCAGCCAGGGACAGAACATCTGAATTGGCTTCAGTCTCTGATTCCATTTCCACTGAAACCTATAGAGGAGATTCATTAATCCTAAAGAAAAAAAGAACCAAGAGCTACAGCTTCAGTGTAGATTTCTGTAAGAGGAGACTCTCTTATGAGAACTGTAAGTGCATAAAGTTTGCAGCCATTGCTCGCTCAGCTCCACAGAGCACTCCCGTCACACAGCGTGTTCCTTCGTGCAGTGATAGATAAGTGAATCCTTCTGCAGATAAGCACTCAGGCAAATCCATGTGGGACTATTTAAAAGTCTGAATTACTTACAAAACCCTATAATATATATATCCACATGTCAGGATAGTGAGCAGCCTTTTGTCCAGGTACCGTAACTGTTTTCTTTCCTAATTAAAGAATAAAGGTGTAGTCCAATTCTTGCACTTAACAAGGACATTAGAGGTGGGACTGTGCTGCTGTTTTCAGTCTGACAGTAAAGCTTGCAGCTTCCTTTGCTCAGAAGTCAGGTTTTTGCATGACTGCATTTGAATATATTGATCTGTGATTGACGGGAAAAAAATGTCAAAAAGTTGAATACAAAACCATTTTACAAGCTTTTAAACATATCTCTCATATCAAGACATTCTTTGTTTTAAAATTTTGTATTTTTGTATGTGACCTAGTTTTTTTTCAAAAATCTTGTTCCTATGGGATTAGAAAACTTGAGAGAAGCATTTACATATTTATTAAAATTAACATAAAAGGCTTGCCTTTGAAAGGTAAAGTTGGTAAATACACACTGTTTAAAAATGCCAATAAAAACCTCATTTATTTCATATATGCAAGTTGATTTGCACATGTATAAATAGAGTTGCTTTTTGCATTTTTTGCTTAGTTTCTATGTTTCTTTTTGTAAGTTACAGTTGCCGCAGTGTGTTTGCTTGTTTATATCAGAATATGTTTCTACAAATATTTAATGTTTATGTGCCTTTGTTTTGTTTTTTTACTTTCTTTGGGGTTTGGATGTGTGTTTGGAATATGGACACTGTCTGAACAAGTATAATGGAACACTAATTCCAGGTAAATAGTGATGATGAATCTTCAGCTTAGTGGCGTGAATTTTGACTGTTTTTAAGTAGTGGAGAAATCTTTTCTAAAACTATTAAGGGTTGACAAGCTAAAAGATACTGTAATAATTCTTATAAAACATTGCTTCTGCAAGCAGAGTGCAACTTACTGAGTGATTTGGCACGAGAGCTCCTGCTGGGACGGGATGTCTGTTCAATGACCAGGGAGCAAAGGAAAGCCATTAACATTCCCCAAGGAGACCAGGCTAACAGAAACCTCCAGGAACAGCCATAGCTGACTTGGTGAGCAGGAAAATTGAAAATCCACATTGGAGCCTGTGAGGTGTTGCTTTTCCAGGTAAAGATGTGCAAGGGGGGGTTCCTGATGCTACCAGAGAATACAGTCCTTTTATCATACCTGAATTTACAGCTCTCGGGCAGGAACTCTGGCTATTCAGCTTATTGCACGTCTTTTCTTTTTAATGCTACTACTGTTCTGCAACAGTATTTTGCAGAATAGCTGCAGGTCAGGTTTCAGTTGGAATGGAGTTGTAGCCAGAGCCAGGACTCTGTGTCTTCTACTTGTGCCAGCTTTTACAACTTGCTGATTGCCAAGGCTCAGGCTTGTTGAAGGTTTCTGTTGGTATCATCAGCCCCAAGCAGGTTGTGAGATGATGTCTCCTCACATAGTCATGTTGTACTCCTGTCCTCTAAAATCCTAGTCAACATTCCAACACTCCCAGTTTGTCCTTGGTATGAAAGACATGCCCTCCCCTCTCAGGAACGAGTGGCCCGTCTAAATTGCAAAGGTGATTTATGAGTTTGCAGCACTTTTCACAGAACCAGAATCCAAATTGCTTTCTCAGGTATGTCTTTTGCTCATAGTGCATTTCAGGACCAGATTTTGCTAGTAAAATAAATTAAATGGGATGAATCAGGCTGGATACAATCTCATCCAAGTCTAATTAACTTTGTGACTCCCACTGCTTCAGTGATAGCACAACTCCTCCATTAAAAAATTCAAAAGGCAGCCCTCCCTTTATAATAAATACAAAGCACTGCATCTTACATGATAAAGACCAAACACTTGCAGGGTATATTACACACATATCAGCAGCCAGTGTTGCTTGCTGCCACGGCATATCAGCTCTGACTATGTTGATGTTACTGATCAGTGAAGTATCAGTTTAGTTTATCAGGAAGTATCAGTTGAAAACTTGGGTAAATCGCTGTTCAGTCTGTGGTTGGGAGGTGGAGGAATGGCCTGTTTGTGGTTTATTTTTAAAGACCAGGAGTTACCAGTTTCTAATTTCATAATTTCACAGTCTTTTTTCCAGGGGTGCTAACATTTGGCGTGGCTGTTTTTGTGTTGTTTGCCCTACAGCTGCTATGCCTTCAACTTCTGACTTGTGATCTCTTTCCATTTGTAGTTCTCTGTTGGTCCCAGCATTTCAGGGATCACTGTAAAGTCCAGGAGAACAATGCACTGACAGATGTATGTCTTCATTCAGGCTGAAAAGCCCAGAGACAGATACAATTTCATAGAGATTTGCTTTAATAATATTGCTGTAAATGTAACACCAAAACATATTGTTTTATGGGCAATGACTTAGATCTCATCTTCATATTTTTAAGCAGCTCTATAGATTGTGGTTTTTTTAATTAGTTTTGAATTTCCAAATTATCTATTTAAATGTGTAGACAGCAACTCCATGTATCAAGTGTAAAATGTTTACTGTGGGAACGTGTGGAAAATACGAGAGGCTGAACCCCAGAGTGCCTCAGATGTGCAGCATCATTCATGTTCTTTCTTCCAGGGAAAGGCAACAAAGTGCAACCATTGCTGATGTGCCTTGCACATTGGGACTCACCCATTTTTGTAGGCGTAATCCTTTGTGTGTTCATGTAATTATGAACATACAGTGGTATGTGTGAATTCAGCAGACCTCTCTCAACAGCACTAAGCAACCTGTTTATTAAATAGATAAATAAAACCAGATCCTGATAGTTTTGATAAAATGAGTGATCATTCCACCTTCAACACACAGAAACTGCTTTTTTAAAAAAATCAGTTGTATTCAAGTGAGCAAAACCCTTCTCTCTGCTGGGAAGATGAGTGCAGGTGCCATTTACATAGGTGGCTGTGCATGGGACCAGGATTTGTCACCTCCTGTCAGGGCTTGCAGGGCTGAGGCGCTGAGGACCTGCTGCCCCTGCAAATACCAGCCCTTGGTCAGTGCTGCTCCACACAGCAGAGCCCACGTCCTGCAGGAGTCCCCAGAACCTTTGGCTTTAAGGAGAGCATGTACATAACACCCTGGCATTTCCTGGAGCCATCCAGGCGCTCGGCAAAGCGCGTGCAATGCAGCCTGGCTCAGATTCCGGCAGCTGCACAGTAGCCTGAAGTATCAAATAGGTACACGATAAATCAAGTTAAACTGCTGGCTGAGGGCAGTTAATTTTAATAGGGTTATACCCAGAACTAATTTGTTATGTTCATTAGCAGGTCTGTTGCAGTACAGTGACAGTGAAAACTGTTTTTAAGGAGTCGCAGGTTTATTTGGTTTTTGCAAGGAGTGCAGCAGAGGAGGAAATGACAGTTTTTACCAAAGGGAAAATGACTAAATTTTATGAGAGAAGTTACCCTGAAGATTCTAAGAGAGCGAGAAGAAAAATATAAGGGAATTATTACAAAGCAAATTTGGGCTTGGAGAAGTTGATCCCCTTGAGGTTGTTGGGCTGATTGCTGTGGGAAGATCCTCCAGAGGGCAATTTGGGGCAGCTCTTTGGGTTCTGGTCTGCATCATTCTCTGGAGGAGTCTCCTTCTCCGTGGGTGAAGGGGGTCAGAGTCTGAGTAAGCCCTGTAGCACTGTAAATTTTTTTTAAAAAAGCCCTACTGAAATCACTGAAAGTAAAATATTGCTTTTTGCAGACAATAATTTGGAGTCAATGAGGGTTTTTTAATGTACACGAGAACTTCAGGGTCAGGCTGGTACTTTGGGATGTTTGGTTTGAGTTCTCCCCTAACAGGTTGATCCTTTGTTTTATTTCAATGGTTGTGTTCCACTATATTATGTTCAAGCAGTTGGATTTAAACTGAACAGAACGCAGTGGTTCAGATACTGCCAAGTCACTGGGGTTCAAGAGGATGGGAGGTGTTTTTTTTCATTGGGTTCTTTTTTTGGGGTTTTGTTTTTTTTTAGAACAGTAAATGTCTGTACTTTAATGGCATAGAAAAATGCTTTGTTTTCACTGTTGTAGAAAAAAACTAGGGAGAATTTATTTTTCAATAAACTTTTTTCTTGTGTGATTTGGATTTATGTTTGCTTTGTGCTTAAATGGGAACTCCATGAGCTGCCCTTTATCCCAAATTGCATTTGTGTGGCTTCTCTTCCAACTCTGCAGCTGGGCCTTTCTGTTGCTGCCCCACCTCTGCAGGGCTCCCACCCACATCTTATCTGTAAGGACAACAGGTGAGTAATATCTGGTTGCTTTGTTTTGTTTTAAGCCTGAGCTGGATAATGGATTGCATCAAGCCTCCGTTAAGGAAGGCAGTGTTGCCACAGCAGTAGTTAGGAATTCCTGGTTTCCCATACATTTACAGCACACCAGGAGGACTGTGGGAGTGCACGGTGGCACACAGACCTGCAAGACTTACTGGTGTAACACACTGTGGAGTTCAAAAGTAAAGCTACCCTGTGGTACAGCAATCAAGGTCCAAGTGTACACGCAGAGCACTCGGGAGCTTATGGAACATTTCCGTATGGAACAAGGGATCAAGCCTGAAGCTTTGGCCCACATGCCTGCTTTGCTGCAGCACCACTCCAGGGCTGGGCTGAGGTTCCAGCAGCTGCTGAGGTGCCCTGGGAAGTCTCTGCCAAAATCATCTGAGAGGTGGTAATGTGTATTTTGGAGGATTGGAGTGTGCACTCAGTAGGTGCCACATGAAATCCCCTCGGCAGGTGTAAATATATACATCCAAAAAGGTGTATGGTATAAATGTCCACAGAGTGAAACTTCTCAGAGGGAACTGTCAGTGTATTTCGGTGACACCTGTTCTGCTGATGGGCTCATTCTGCCCTCCTCAGGTTGGGGTAGCCCAGCCAAGACTGGGGAAGGGCTCTCTGTTGTCAGCTGCTGGGAGTGTGCAGAGGTTTCGGTGGAGATGTCCAAGAGTGATAGAACAATGAATGCAGGAGCAGCATGCAGTAGGAAAAAGCAAAAAATCCCAACCAAAAACCCCAAATGAAGAGCAGCTCTTTGTCTGTTTAAATGTTCATTTGTAGCATAATTGCTATGGACTTTAAAAAAATGCATATCTAGTGGAGAGAAACAACTGCTCACTTTTTTCCAGCATTACTTTTTTCCAAGTTTGTTCTATGCTGTGGTTTTGGGTTTGGTTTCTCTTAATGAGTAAAGTAGAATCAGAGGAGTATGAAATCAGTAACCATTAGCTTGAGATCCTTTGTATTGTCCCTGTCCAATTAATGACACACACTGGTAAGCAACAGCATAAATAAAAATGTCAAGCTGAAATGCCTGCAGGCTGGGAGAGGGTTTGGAGATCCAGCTGTCCAGTCTATTCAGTGGCCAGAATTAGGGAGTTTAGTGACTTGTGGCTACAGATGGTTTTCTGCTGTGCAGTGCTACTGCAAGAGCCTTTTATGGCTGTTTCAGTGAGGTGAAATATGTGAATATCCTTCACCAGCCGCCCCTTTTTATGGATATTTCCTTGGCATACTTCACCTTGGATGAAATCGGGTGAAAATGTTGTTGTTCCTATGTTGCTATTCAACATATCACAATTCCCAAATGTTTCCTACCATCAAAATGAATTAGTGGAGGACACTGCTCACTCAGTCCCTTGTTCTGGTTATTTTTGGAAATGTTTTCCTTCCTGTTTCATTCCCCTAATTATTGTTCAGCTTTGACATTCTAAAGAGACATCTGTAAAATGGTGAGCAGCTAGAGTCAGATGTGGGCTGTGTTGCACTCACAGAATGGAAAAAAATCCATGAAAATTGGAACTAGGAATAAAAAACACACACACCATGCAGCTGTACTGGAAAGATCATTTAGGGGAGCTTAAATACCGAATACTTCAACTCTCGCACACTTAGACTGGGTTTTAGTCAAACTCCAGCTGGTAGAGGGTCCACAGATGGAAACGTTTTGCTGGGACTTTACTCTCAAAACACTTCCCTCAGCATGCAAGTGCTGGAGAGCTGGAGCACCCAGTTTGCTGCCTTACACTCTCTTGTATTTGTGTTTGTGCTCAGGACTTGCACATTTTATTTGAGTCATTATGGAGGTTGCATTTAACGGAAATCCAGGTAGTAAATCTTTGTTGCAAAAAAACCTGCTGCTGTTTGCACCAAACAGACTCCAGCTGCTCAGTCTGTGTGTCCTGCTTTGCTTGTGGGGCCTTGGCTCCAGGATCTTTGCTCCTCAGAGAAGCGTTGCCCGACTGAAAGCATCTGCCTCCTGCACCTTTGTGAGAAGAGAGACTTCAAATCAAACCAGTGCTGGACAAAAATGCTGAAGCAGTAATAACAACCTCTAAAGGAAACACATCGAGGTGTGAGCCTTTGGAGGCTCAGCAGGTAACAGCTGGTGCTTGCAATGTAAGTGATGGGTACAGTGGATCTTGGAAGTGAAGCTGCCAAATCTCTGGAGACCCCTCTTGCCTTTAATTTCCTCCTCCTCTCCATAGGAGGGTGGAATGTATGTGATCAGCCAGAGGCTGTGCTGCAGGTTTGGATTCTGCTCCAGTGATCTGCCTGGTAAGAGGAGGTTGGCATTGCTTGTCACTTGGCCAGTTTAAAAGGGGTGTTGCCTTTACTCCACTCCTTGTCCTGTGGTAGAGTGACAGGTGACAGTAATCCTGTCTGGCCTGTGCCATTAAGAGGCAAGTTCAGAAGGGTTCTGGGTCTGGTGGCAACAGTGTTAGCTGGCAAAGTGGGATGTTTCCTAGTTACTTGCCACACTACCTTAAAATGTACTTTCAGCCTCCCTGCAAGCTGAGTGTTGGTGCCAGTGTCAGTCCCTGTGGGAACTTCACCCTGGGCATCTCCTCTGCTCCCGCAGCTCCTGGTGAGTGGGAAATGGTCCAGAGGCTGCTGGAGCAGCCGTGCTCACCACCACAGGCAGCTGATCCCACTGAGCAGGGAAAATCCAAGAACTGCTCAGAGCTGTCTCCAATACCGATCCTGTGGCTGAAAGGAAAACAGCAGCTCCCAAACGCGGGGGGAACAGGAGAGGAAAATATCCCCGGCTTGCCTGTTACTTGCTTTAATTCTGCTCTCACGTTGCATAACCTGCCCCCACATGCCAGGCCGCAGGAATGTGTTTTCCTCTGCTACTCCTGTGCAGTTGCTGGTGCTGGATAAGCACAGCCAGGGCCGTGGGGATGGGCTCTGTCACAGCACAGTGGCAGTACAGCCGGCACAGGCTGGCAGTGGTGAGAATTGGCAGGTGCTGCGAGCACAGCAAAACTCCTTCCTATGTGCAAACCCCGGGTGAATCATCTACACAAGTCTGTCCATCCCAGGGTAATGTGGTCAAGAAGCTTCAGCATTTCTTCAGCTCTTTGTTTGACTGCTTAGGAAAAATGTATTGTCAGATTGGGAACCAACATTCCTGCTTTACATATTACTGAGGCTTGATAGATGGACTAGATGACCTTTAAAGGTCCCTTTGAACCCAAACTATTCTATTAATCCTTGTCCAGTGACCCAGTGTTCCCATGAGCTGGCCCAGAGGAAAGAATACCAGAAATGCCCACGCTTTTTCTCAGGCAGGTGGGGTTGTAGAAACACAAGTTGTGTTATTAATGGTGAGCACCTCCATGGCACAGTCCCAGATGCAGGGGTACCTAGAGCTGAGTTTGCCTAAGGCTGAGAAGCTTCTTGTCTAGGATCTTTGCTTCAGGTTCATTCCTGGAATGTCATCCTCAGCAAGGAGCTTCTTTTGAGGCTCTATTTTTTCATGATACTTGGATGATGCTTATTTATGGTCTGCCTACTATTGCTAGAAGTCAAATGGAATTAAACCAGCAGCAGTTGTTAGGTGATTTTTTTAATGCCAATCAGGGTTCAAAAAATCTGGCTTTTAGCTATAAGTGGAACATTATCATTTCCTATGCCTACCTGGTGTGTGCAGGTCATGGCTTGGGATTCAAATCACAGCTGGGGTACTCCTGACAGAGTTTTTGACAGCTCTGCTGAACAATGTGACCAAATTCAAAGCATCTGCTCAGTGTCACAGTGACTTTCCAGGATTAATTTGCAGTTCTGGGCTTGGCCAGACTTTAATAAGTGTCAGTTTGCAGCCGCTCTCCTGGCCACTGCTGTTCCTTGTGTGAACACCGAGGCTCCTTCCTTGTGTCCTGGGCACAACAAAGAGGCCTTGGCAGTGCTGACGAGCTGCTGTGATCACCAGCCAGGTTATTATGTTGGCCAGTGCCAAGTTTCAGGTGATTAGTCAGTGCTTTTGAGCTGTTTCAGCTTTTGAAAAGTCCACCTTCACTTAGCCTAGCTGGAAGCACACTTGTTATTTCATAGTTGGAAAAATCAACTGGCACAGACATTTAATAAAGAAAACTCATATAGAAATTGTTACCTCTGAGGGTGGCTGGCTAGAGCAGGTCGCAGTAGATGGATGAGCAGTTATTTTCTCTGCTATTGTCACATACCATACAAAGTCTCCCCAGTGAGAGCTGGCTTTACCAGCATGTATTTGCTTTAACTTCTGAGAATCAGTATTTCCTGGCCTTTTCCAAGTATCACAAGTATTTCAGTCATTTTCTTGTATTTACCTGCTAATCTCAGAAATGCTTTGAAGCACCTGTGGTAACTGAAAAGTTTCTGCAATTGGTTTAAATGAATCTGATAAGAAAAAGTACTATTAACTTGTTTAACCACATCTTTTCAAAGGCTACACAGCTGGAGTCTGTCCTTACAAACATCCTCAGAGCATTCTGGAGTTCCAGAAGGAAGTGTGAAACCTCATTTACCCAGTGCTAACTTTCCTTCATGCACGAGCATGTCTGTGTAGCTTTGTGCTCCTGTTTACACTCAGCATTTTAGAAGAATTATTCAGTGTTTGACCTGGAGGTTGGTTTGAGTGTCCTACATGCTTTCAGTGGTTTAGAACTGTGGTGTGGCACAGGTTGTGTTGGGAGCTCAGTATCTTGCCACAACCGTGTCACCTCCTGCTCACTTGCCTGCAGAAGCACTTGGTGCTGGATTGGCTGCTGGATTGCAATTCCTCATGGAGCAGCACTTCCAGTAGTTCCCAAGGGTCAGTCTCACAACTAGCAGTGGGACTGGAGAAGGAATAAAGCCCTCAGAGAGGGGGGAAAGTGTAAACAGTACAAATAAAACTAGCAAACCCATGAAATGTCTGATATAGCTAGGTTCAGGCTCTGGGTCTGTGATTCTGAGGTTGAAGGTGCCTGAGAAAAGCTGTTAATCAGTGAGGAAATACCTGTTCCACAGCTCATTTCATGGAATTATGTGAGAGAGAAGAAGAAATACAAGGGGAAAATA
Source organism: Margarornis squamiger (assembly GCA_035222235.1). NCBI lineage: Eukaryota > Metazoa > Chordata > Aves > Passeriformes > Furnariidae > Margarornis > Margarornis squamiger. Next base: position 6,502,942 of record JAWWTY010000160.1, on the reverse strand, counting down.
TCAGGACTAAGGAACAGTATAACAAGTTAGGGTCTGGTGCAGGAAGAAAGGGTTTTGGGGTGACATTTGATATTTAAAAATCCACCTGTGATGAGTCCAGTGGGCACTCCTATACTCTCCAGTCTTCCCGAAGTCCTTGCTGAATGCCTTGTGAAGTAGCTCCTTTACCATCTTACTGCTGAGTGACACAAGGGGCTCTAACATCACCCTGGGACAGCAAGGCACACGCAGCATCAGCACTGAGAGCAACGGTACCACAGAGTCTGAATACAAATACTTAGACAAACTTCATTGACCCAAAATACATGAAAAGAAACTACAGCAGCAGAACAGATTTCATTTTGCCACAAAGAATCCTGTATCAAGGAGTGTCATCTTTCTGTCAATATTGTGCCCCTCAAATGGGCACTGCCAGGTCAGTGAAGCCACTGGGTGATCTCTTCTTACACTTATCATTTGGAGTGGGCTTTTATTAGAGATTCTTAAGGATCTGGCTAAGTGAAATATGGTGGGAAATACAGTTTTAGCATCACACCAGTGAAAACATCAGTGTCTTCACTGTGCATCAATCACTGACTATTCTAGTTGTGCATTTCTGTTATTGTGTAGTAGAAATGGGCATTTCTAGCTACTTGGCTACTTACCGTGGTCTTATTTCAAAATCTACAGTGGACTGTCTATTTTTTGTTCACCTGTGCAGAAGCAACAGTACTGGTTCTCTGTTGTGAAACCAAACTGGAATACATGGAATAATGAGAAAATGGCTATAGCCAGAGAATCCAGTTTAATAGGCTGCTATACAGGAAGACTTTGTTCTATGATACATTCTGGAAATAGTTTTCAAATGTTACTTACAGATACTGTATAAAATAGATACCAGGTTTTTTTATTGATTATACATCAAGATTCTTTGATCATTCGACCTCCTATTAAGTAATATATAAGATGTGTGATGGAAGGTGAGCAACACTTTACAGGACAATCTAAATCTAATAAATAGATCTGTATCTCACCACAAGATTGAGCCACTGCTGTGCCATCATCAGACTACAGAGCAACCACAATGTCACACACGCTGGTACAGCTGCATATGGTACAATAGGAGATGAAAAATCCCATTCCTTGAGCAGCTCCTCTTCCCTGCACGACTTTTTGGCTTTGGTCTGTACAGTAATACTGTGTGTGCTTGTTTGGTCCATGCAAAGCTATGAACAGTGTCTCATTAAGAAAAAATAGGATTTAAATTGAAGAGGTATAGTTTCAGTTAATTTGGGATTAAAATGCAGTTTTCTCTCTGATCACAGAAAGGACTGTGCCTGCTCTTTCTGGGTGTCTATTTCAAGGGGAGGGGGGAAGTAGATACTTAAGTGTTTTAAGCAACACAGCTCTTGGTGTCCAGACTCTACATAAGATAGTCTTAGTCGAAGAGGTTAGCAAGGATTGTACTCCTGTTCCAGCATGTGTCTGGGAAAATACAGGCCAGGGGAAAAAAAAAAAAACAAAACCCAAATCTGAAACTGGCACTTCTTTACCCACAGGCTTACCACACCATTAAGAACACTTTCACTCTGGGATATACAACATGGCAGCTGGGTTCAAACTGCATGGTTTCTATTGTCACAGGAATCAATAGCATACCAGAAATCAAAAGACGCTGCTGTTTGGCTGAATCGCAAGCAGTGTGCACATATGCCAGATTTACAGAGAGATTTCCCATTCAAACGAACTTCAACGAAAACAGACCACGGGAAACAAACTGCATGTTCAGTAAAATACCATTGGCACCACTTGCCAAACCGCAGGACGCTGTTCTGTTACAGTCCTTACAGAGGAGAGGGCGGCACCGTCACTCGAACATCTCGTAGTGGCGCGTTTGCCTCACCCGGGGCACCATGTCCATGAGCAGCCTGCGGGGCAAACAGAGTGGTGATGCACAGACACAGCCCAGCCCTCCCACTGCCATGCCCTCCCCACCTACTCATTCACTTGGGCAATGAAAAAGAGCCCAGATGCACTAACACCCTCTATGGTTTTGCACAACAGTTGGGTTTGCAGTGGAAATAGTGATTATAGTGACTTATTCAAGAATGGTGTTGCCCATTAAAATGTTAATTTAATTTTCCACATTTAAAAAAGCCCACACAGCTTCCAGCTGAGGGCTGGCTGCAGCCTGGCCAAGGTTTGCTTCTCAACGGGCACAATTCCAACTAAGATGCTCCATCTCCCCCTTTCTCTTAGTAGCAGAAAAGGGGGATAAAGCACAAAACTCCTGTTAGATTCCACCCAGTCAAGAGAAATTGTGACAGCGATGAAGTGCGTGGCAGAGCTTCATTTGATTTGTTATGTTTTTTTCTGGTGTCGTGAATTAAGAAAGCATCTTAAAATTCAAGAGAAACAATATTTGAAACACAGCCAGCAACCTTCAGTTCAGAAGTTGCTATAAGGTAGGGGGCTAGGAGAGAAATCAATAGCAAGATGCATCTTTAGAACTTGGGCACCTTTCCTTTAATCCAGACTTTCTTTGGAAAAGCAGTGCTTAGAAATGTGCCATAAAAGCAACGGGGGCTGATTTTATCCAAGATTTGTGATTATATTTCAAATACTTAAAAACTTGTTTTTTCCAATTCAGGTATCCAAAAGTCTTCTAAAATTATTCCGATTTCTTTCTAAGCCGCTGCTGCTTTCCAGCTGATGTGAGCACACAATCTTTTATAACCATTTCCACTCGCTCTGCTTGGGCATTGGCAGCTAGTCTGATAAATTCCAGGGCCTGATTTCACTGGAGTTACACAAGCCTTTCTTTCGGAGCTGTGGCTGCCTCCCCCCGACAGCCCATCTGCTGCCCACCCCACACTACCTGCTCCAGCAGATACTCACTTGATTCCATAGGCAGATATTGTAAGTCCAATTAACACTCCTATACTGCCATCCAGGTACCAGACAGAGGAATTGTGTTTAAACACTTCGGCACTAAGAAGGATGGAAAATCCCATTATTCCACCTACAAGAGAGTTGAAACCTAGAAGGGGGGGAAAAAAAACAAACAAACAAACAAAAAAAAAAAAACTAATTAAAGGAAGAACCCAAGGAGCTTATGGAGAGGAAAATCATTTTTCAAGTAACTTTTCAAAGACCTCCTCTTGAAGCTTTTTATCCCATTCCATATATTTATTTATGTGTTTGGCACTGTAGATTAGAGCTGTACATATAGCTGAAAACATCCAGAATAATCCTAGCAATATTTTACATTTATGATTTAGACATATCACAGCAGCTTCTTATCCATTATTCACCATTTTTATGAACATCCTTTCAGACTCCTCTTTCGTTTTGTAATCCTTTCTCTTTGTGTCCAAGACTGTCCCTTAAAAATTCTCCCAGACCTTTTCAATAATTAATTTTTTTCATTCAACTCCTGTTTGATTGGTTATTGATTTGGGTTTTTTTTAAGTCATTCCTTGTGTTCTTTTTTTAACCCCAAACTCCCTCTTTTTCTGATTTTCTTTTCCTCATTAATCCAAAAGACATCATTGTCACTCTACAAAAAACAAAAAAAAAAGGTCATTGATAATGCATTCATTTGGTAGATCCATATACCATTTAACCTAGTTAAGCAGTGAAAAATCAAACTTGAAACACTCACTCTCGGTGAGTCAGCTGTAGTCAGCTGCTGCTTATGGCACTCACCCAGGTTTTGTCCAATTTCCCAGGAGTGCCAACAAGGACATATAGGACAATTGTTTCTCAATGCCTGCTTTGATCCAGACCTCTCACCTCCAGTCCTTGCATGTTAATCAACTTACACTGCTAATGCATGCTGATGAAAGATATATAGTGTGTATACATATAGATATACACAAAGAATATTAAATATAAATTAACTAGCAATTTAAATTAGTGTTACTTCCCCTGCTCCAGGTGGAGTCAGAGTCTGTCAGCACGACATGCAAAAGAATAATACAATTTATGGCCATTATTGGCTGATGGTTCCAAATTATAAAAAAGCTACTTGCAAAGGAAATTGTTTTCCCTTCCTGACTGTCATTCAGTCAAACCTTTCTTTGCTGGCGTGGCAGGAAACTATGTCATGGCTGCAGGTATTGATGCAGGCACTGCCCTGTTCATAAGGCCAGCACAGGAAAAAACAGGTGGCTAAATCTGAGGAGGAAACAGGTATGGAAAACCTACAGGAAAGTTGGCTGACATCACCAGCTGCCACGGATCTGCAGTTGTCCTCTGAGATGTTACAAAATTCAAGGCAGGAAATGGCTGTTTATATTATCCAAGAGGCCACGATCTCTTGCTATAAACAAATTGTACAAATAACCTTTTGCCTCATTAGGATTCATATATCTAGGCTTTAAAGAGATACTCTTGTCAAGCCCTACTGTAAAACAAAATTAGTCTTAAAAAAATATTTTTAATAGAGGTTGACGTGTATGAGAGATAATTTGCTGTTCTGTGAAATAAACCCATTTTTTGGGGAGAAAAATGTATGCTCTTGTTACTCAAAGCAGTTTGTTGGTCTGGAGCCAGGGATCACGGGAGGTAAATTAGCAGGAAACAGAAAACACTAAAAAAAGACATGCAAGGGAGTGCTAAATCTGTCTTAGCTGCTGAATCACATTGTCTCCTTCTGATTGTTAATAAATCAAATATATATGGAAATATGTCTTGTGAAAGAAGATATTTTACCACACAAGGTAAGATCAGCCTCCTACATTTTCTAAAGTAGTTCTGAAGGGGAGAAGAGAGATAAAAGCCAGACTGAGGTAATTGTCTACTTTTTTCCCTAAATTTTTTAATCAAAGAATAAGCAATCTCCAGCTCAGAAGCAATATCATTAGCACGAGGATGTAATTATGGGGGAAGCGAGTTCTGTGTCATACAGAACAATTCAGAGCTGGAGTTATTTAGGGATTTTCAGCTAATGTTTCGTCTGAATAAACTGTTCTGTTTCAAAACTAAGCCACCTTTTTTTTTAGAGGAAGGGTTAATAATTCTCCTGCCCAGACACAGCTCTGAGACAGCCGAGGTGTCCCACTTACACCCTGACAGGGAACGAAGTCAGCCTCACTGGGCCCTAGTTCCCAGGTCCCTTTCCAGAAACCTTTTTTTGCAGGCTGGAGATATTTTTGTTTCCAAATGTCTAGGGTGGCAGAGTCCATAGGAAAGAATAAGATTCCTGAACTGCAGGTCTGCTGGGAGAGAATCCCAAATGCAGGGAGGCAGTAGCTCAGCTGTAACCCCCGCACTGCTGTTCTGATTCCTTCCTTATTTCTATTTAAAACATCAATACTCACGAAGAATTTATATAAGTAGGGTGATATAAATACTCATAATACATGCTATCACACATCACCAAGAAAAAATTTAAGCATGTTTAATTTACTTAAAATAAAGCAATTGTATGTACCCCCAGGGCTCTCTGAGGATTCACAAGCTTGAGCCCTGTCAGTAAGAGACATTTCTGCACTGAGTTTTAAAACATGCCTTTAAGCACCCTTTTAAAACCAGAAAGAGTGAGGTGCTACACACCTGGGTCAGCACAGTGGTGGCAGTGAGGTGTTCAGAGAGAGGGGGTGAGATTCACCCTGTGCCATGGCAGGGCAGGGCAGTGAGCAGGCCAGGGCTTTGCTTCACCCCTGCCATGCTCCACCAGCTCTACTGAGTGGCTGGGAAAGCACTTCTGGTGATAGATTACATCTAGGGGTGCAAGTGTGAATGATGGTGGTGATTTCTGCTCAAAGCAGGGAGAGCTTCTGCAACACACTTGCCTTCCTTTAAACTTCAGGATTATACAGTTCACCAGGCACAGGCAGTGAGGAGAGAGGTGACTTAACCAAAGCTCTGTAAATTGCTGTCATACCCCCCTGCTGCAGTCTAACCTCTGAGTTATGCACACCTAATGTGTTACCTGCTCTACCTCTCAATTATTAATATTATTTCTATCCACACGTTCACTGTTTGGATTCCACTACACATATACCCATTTCAGCTGAGCTACCTATGCAAGAGCCTCGTGGTACCACAGTCTGTTCTAGTGTTTGGGGTTTTTTTTCCATTTCCTAGTGGCTGCCTCATTTCAATGCTCTGTCACAGCTGTCATTGTGCAGGGGTCACTCATATCCTCTGTGTCTACAATATTCCCTGGAAGAGGCTATAAATGCAGCAAGATCAGCATCACACTCACCATCAGTTATCAGTGCTCTGCTTGTAAGGACCTTTCCCAGCATAAATTTGATTACTGCCAAGACAGTGCAAAGGATTCCACTTAAAACAGAGACACTATAAAGAAAATCATCCTGAAAAAAAGAAAAAAAAATATGTCATACATTAGTACATCTTCTGGCCATGCCCTGTATCTTGAATAATAAATAATACTAGTTACTGTGCAATTAGTTGTGCCACTGGAGTACACAACCTGAGGAAAAAAAAATACAGCTTTATGACTTCCATGACAGATGGTGTTTATTTTGCTTATATTGCCACCTGCAATTGCTTTTGCAACCATAATTAAAGACAGTTCCAACCAACAAATTTTGAATTGGCCCAAACTCCTCAGAACAGGGAGGTTATATACCTGAGGGGCTGAATGCAGACGGCCAAGTCATGTGATGCCAGCAGTGCTGAAGTCCCCACAGGCAGAGGGAAGGCTTGAGAACAGAATCCCACTTACCACACCTCTGTTGGTTTTGGTGTAAGAAATAACCATTTAATACTTTTTCTGATTCTGCACTTGCTTTGCTTTTGTTTGGTCTTCTTCTAACATCTGGTCCCAGCTACATCCGTAAAACTTTTTATACCAAGGTGCAAAGTGAGGCTTAGCTCTTTCTTAGAAAACCAATGTGAAGGCTTAGCTCTTTCTTAGAAAACAAATTTTCCATGGGCTTTCATTTGAGAGAAATGGCCACAGTGCTTAATTTGCATGTGTAACATGGGCTCCCCAGGCTCCCTCAGAGAGAGCTGTATGTCTGTGTAGGGCAAAGAAGGGTAACTAATTATTGTTTAACACACATTCTCTAAAAGGTTGTCTGGAGGTACCTACCCCTTCCTGCTGACTGGTTTGTGTTTGGTTGGGTGGGAGAAAACTCTCCTGGGTGCTGACACACTGCAATAAGGTGCCCAAAAGAGTCTCTGTGCCTTCTTCCTCCTGAGGCACAAGAGCCCACAGGCTGCAGAAAAACCCAAGCAAGCTCTGAGCCTGCCTGCCATCCAACCACAGAGCTCTGAAATAATTCATTTATTACTCTTAAGAGAAGCTTTAATTTAAGCTGTTGCAACACCTGTACAAATAAAGGGAAAAGCAAGAATATATCTCTTTTGTACCTGCAGGTCTAAGCGGGCCAGTGCCATTGGGACCCCGTTCCTGATTAAAATACTCTGACAAAAATCCCTGCTGATAGCAAATATTATCATGATGATTCACCATCGGCTCCATCCATTTTCATTATTTTAGCAGCAATTCACAACCCAAAGAAATCAAAAAAAGGGTTTTGAAAGCTGCTTAGGAAAATGCTGGGAATTAGATTACTGGTATAATGTGCTCACATCCCTAAATAAATCATTCAATATATTTTTACACAATTTTGCATGTCATATAATTTTGAAAGTCTACCTCATTCACTCTCAATCATGAGCTCATTCTCTCTAGACCTGGCACAATACTGAGTATTAAGACAAAATGCATTGAGGGAAGGAGAGTCAAATAGAAGCAGTGAGAACACAGAACTCAAGCACTGGGTAAATTTAGGACAAAAAGCATTTCTAAAATTATTTTAACAGAACAACTGGAAAATACCCAGGCATTTTGGAGTGCTAGGGAAGGACTAAGGAAAGACTGGGAATATTTGCTTGCTGTCAGTCTAGCAAGGAAAGTTGAGAGCTTTCAAAAGGTCTGAAATGACAACAAAGCAGACATCTGAAAGTCTGGACAAGCTTTGCAAAAAAACCACTCAAAATTTGAGATCCTTGTCGAAATTATGCCTCTAAATTTTGTGCACCTTCCTTAAAAATGTGTTTTTTCAGTATGCAAAGACTTAATTTTGATAGTCTGACAAATTCTGATCAGTTTTGAGACTTTAATCTGATCTCATCTAATATTTTACCCCATATTTAATAGACAGCACATGTATTCAGACTAATCTGAAGCAGAATGCTATGCTCTATGCCAGCCTGCTGAGACTGGCAGTCTCAGTGCCATGTCCACACTGCCCTGTGCACTGTGAGCTTCCCACTGAGGCACCACTTTGGGTTTTACTTGAATCCTTTGTCACAGGAAACGTGACAAGCAAACCTGCTGGGGATGCTCTCAACACTCACACTGAGTGAGGAGTGGATGACAAGAGCAGTCCAAAGGGGTGTGCAGCTTAAAGCTGATAAATCCCAAAACAAGATACTTTAAAATATTGATACCGATCTTCAAAAGTCCAGTTATTAATTCAAAATCTTGAAAATGTTATGCCATTTCCCCTGTTCCCCTGTGCCAGGTTTCACGCTCTGCATGGCACATTATTTTGAGCTGGTTTGTTTTTTCCTTCTCATGGGCTACCACAAATTTTGGGGGTGAATTCAGTTATTTTTTTCCTGCATTTGTCACTAAATTCACATTACGTGGAAACGCACCTTGCCATTTGTTCTGCTACACAGTTGTGATCCAAATGAGTCCAGCCACTCTCCTGGAATCCAGGAATGACCTGAATGTGATTTCTGAATGAACTCAAGAAGAGAATTGCTGAACAGGCTTTTTATAGAGCATATATATTCAGGATCTAGAAATTCTTCATAATTTTACAGTTAGTCTTCAGTGAGTCACATAAAACAAGCTCATTTTGTAGCCAATCCTAATCCAATAACCTCTGATAAAGCAGAAGACCTGACATATCGAAGCTCCTTTGTTATCACAGTGCACACAGAAAGGGAAGAAGTTAAAAAAACCTGCTGTGAATGCAAACACCTCAGCAGTTTCACACTTCAGACTGTGCCAAACAGATTTTCAGAAGACAATACTCTTTTTTTTCCCCTTTTTCATGTCTAAAGCCCTAAATCTAACCAGTATCCCCAGCTCCAGCCGTGTGCAGCTCTCCACAGGAGCCACAGGGAGGCGGCAGATCCCGCAGGAACCGAGCGCACGGGGCACGGAGATGAAAAACAGAAGGGGAAAAAATCTTTACAACTCACTTTCCCCGGTACTTCTCTGTGCTTCCTGCATGTGCTGGCGCCAAAGAGCTGCATAAAGAAGAGTGAAGCTCCTGGTAGTGACAGGAAGGTTTTCCAGGTGTCAAAGCTGAGGTGGCGATGCCCAGGAGCATGAAGAGCCCGGTGGCGCTTTGCCTGGCAAGGTGAGGGTGGCACAGGAGGGAAACAGCTCCAAAGGCTGCCCTGGCGCTGCCCTGAGGCAAAGATGAGGCACGGGAATTGTCCGAGGAGAGCGGCACCCAAGGAATTACCCGAGGGAGGGCTGCGCTGGGCTGGTGGAGCCGGAGCTGCGGGGGGGGACACGGGACTGACACCGCGCTGCGCAGTGCCCCGGGCTCGGAAGGGTTAAACACCTCACACTGTGCCTGTGAAATGATTCCCATTACACTAACCCAGCCTTTGGAGAAATGAAGGAAAGCAAAGCCGTAATGGAGAGCTAAATTAATAAAATAAGCCCGGCCATCTGGCACCATGTCCCTCCGGATCCTCCCGCAGCCCTGCCCTCCCTGTACCCCGTGCCTGCCCATCTGACAGTCATTAGGAGCACGAAGCACATCTAGCCACGCTCACTGTACATGGCCTTGGTTTTATTTTAATTAAAGCAGCAGCAAATTGTGACAGATGACAAAAATTTAAATTCTGATATCATTTCCATATGATAGAGGCTTCTCAGTGCAGTAAATAAAGCTCCTTCCTTTTCCATCTCTTCTCATCATATTCCCTCATTATTACTACACTGTATATGAGACCTTAATTAAAGGACATATATATCTGATTAGACGGCTCCATATTTAATCCAGCACTGTACATAAAACAAGTTGCCACTCCTGGGTTGCCTTATCATTACACAGCACTCTAATAGCTACAATGTCCCCACTTGGGATTTATTTTATTCTGTGGTTCTATGATTTGTTTCCCAAAAGAAAGCTTTTCTAGGATGCTCTCTTACCATTCCTAGGAAAGGAATAATAGAAATCAGCAGGCAGCTTTCCTCCAATTCATCCAAACACATTGTCCCCATCAGTGCAGCTGAGAAGAAGTGGTTTTAAAAACATGACAACAGTTCTGTCCCTGCTTTCAAGGACTCCACCAAAAGCAGCAGTAATCTTATGGTTTAAGAAAAAAAAATTGCTGATTATGATGTTGTGACTTTGATCTTTTTTCTGAATCTATTGCAGAAACTAAAAAGGAAAAAAACTCACAGGGGATTCTTCAGTGCTTGGTTTATTAGGTAGAGATATTTCAACCCAATTCCCAGCCTAGTAACTAACTTTCAGCTGAACTGTGTTCCTAATCTTTTCCTAGAATGCATATTGCTGATTCTGACTCTGAAGCACTGCCTGGATTTCATATATTATTTCTACCAACTTCGCTCTGCCCACTCTCCTTTAGTTACAGTCCTTTCATTTTGCCTGCACTGTACAGCGTTGAGACAAAAGATATTCATCAGTATGGAAGGAAGAAGGCATGTCCAGTGCTCCTCCCCAGGGAGGAATCTATGTGTGACCTTTCCTGATTGTCCATTCTAGTGCAATCCCAAAACAAGCTGCTTCTCCCACCTCCAAGAGCTGCAGGTTTCCTTCCTCTCCTCAGCTTCCTCTGTGAACCAGCCAAAGGTCTGGTTCCTCCTCACTTCTGCAAGGGCTGGGAATTACTGGTACCACCTTTTTCATGCCATTTTTTCCCTTCCCAGAGAACCTGGAATCTCATGGTGTTTTATCTCTCCTCTGCTGAGCCTCACTCATCTTGGCTGAGGAGTAGGGACACATTTCTGGAATGCTACAGATGCTGTTGGCAGGAGCAAAGTCATGGCTGGCCCAAACTGAGCTGAGTTTGTGTTGTTAAATATTAATTTTGCCCATCTCTGCAACTCACCATCTGTCTCACAGATCCCAACAATGACCCTTCTTCAATCCAGGTGACTGGTCACCCTCCTCCCCAATGCCCATCAGGTTCTGCTGCCACCCTGCTCCCCACTCCTACCTTCACATGCTTCCCACTGCCTCCTGCTCCTCCAAGTCCCTTAGCAGCTGTCACATCAGCGGAGCACACTGGCTGGAGGATCAATAAAACCCCTTTGCAGAACATCTTAGTCAGAGGACTGGCTTTTTTCTTCTTTCCATGAAGGATTCTGTTACTATATAGACAGTAACAGAGATGTTTCCAGTACAAACACTTTTTTTTTTGTTGTTACCAAAAAAAAAAGGTCCAAATCTCTATCACACTTTCCCCCAAGTAATAAATAGTTTATGCAATCAGTCTAGAGGGAGCTCCTGGGAAGCCAGAGGGTCTCTCTCACTACAGAACTTCAAAAGGGATAAGAGTTTTAATTGCACTTCCCTGTCAGAAAACAAACCAACGGCCCAGTCTCTGACTCAAGCAGGAGACAGACTCTTCACATGGAGATACAAAGATCTATTATTAGTCTCCCCCCAAAAAAAATCTTATGAATGTTTAAACTTGTTTCTGTGGTGTGACAAAGCAATTCCCCAGCACAGAATGCTTTTTCAAGGAACAGATAACAAAGACAGGGTGTGCTGAATGCCACGGAATGGCACCGAGCGGGGAGCTGAGGGACTGTGAGCTCCAGAGAGCTCTTAGAGGTGACCTCAGGGCTCCTGCAAAGGTTCTGCTTGAAACTTCAACGTCACTTGTGCCTCCAGAATTCACCTACATTGTTTTAGCAGAGAATAGTTATAAAATATAATTTAAAATGGTTTTTGCCCCACTCTCGGAAGAGTCTCCCTAGTGAGAGCGACATTTTTCTGATGAGGAGGGAGCTGAGACCAGCAGTACATTCCACATCACCTCCCAAGTGCTGAGCTCTTCTTTCTTATCACTGTGTGGTAAAATCTGAAAAGAAGGTTTTCCAAAAATCACCTGAACAAAGAGCGAAGTTGTTATGTTTTCCCTAACCCTGATTTACTCACTAGTTCAAGCATCCTTTCTCAACAACCTGCAAGAACCACATATATCTTAGGACAAGCTTCAAACCACACATAGCAGATAACCATTATAAAGCAGGATTCTACTGTATAATTAATGCATATGGGACTTTGATTTGAAATGGCAAGCAATAAATTATATATAAGTGATTAGAAATGTACAGGGAAGTATGTATAAGGATATATATTATGTGTATGTAATGACAAGTATTATTTATTATATTGCTATTGACCTATAATTCAGCTGTTGACATAGCTAAATATATTTATACATTTATGATGTATTCATTTGAAACTATTAAATTAGTAAATAAATTAGAACTCACAAAGCTACACTGTGCCACCCCTACCTTCCCATTCTAACTGTAATCAATAACATATGATAGAATAACATATGGCCTAATTTTTCAAGTGATTTCATTTATAAAAGCATTGGAGGCACCAAATCAAATGGGCTGCCTGTCTTTTGTACACAAACTGATTACATTTTTGCTTCTTTGTTCTGCAGGAAATGTCACAAATATGGCATGATGCTTGCTTACTCTTGCAAAAAAGTGTCCTTTGCCATACTAATGAGGACAAATGCCAAGCTGCATTGACATTACATGTGTTATACTATTACCCAGGGAAATGCAAGCAGTAACTGAATAGTAAATGGATATTGATTTACAACCCCAGGTGAAATTAAAACAGCCATTCTCAGTGTGGCTGGGTTGGGCTTTTTGAGCCTTCTTTAAGGAACAGCAAAAGGTCTGCAAATTCTTTGTGGCAACAGCCAAAATAAAACACATTGTTCAATTCAATTATATTTTTACTATCTAAGAATATCTAGTAATTGACACGATGAAGGTAAAGGAGCAAATGATAAAGGTTTTTTTGAACATGGAGATGGCAAGCACTAACAGTAACAATTGCAAACATAACAATGCTCAAAACCTATACTCCATTTGTTTTAGACTCTCTTCTCAGGGTGTTAACAAAATATCAAAAAATCACCAAGATTTACAGAGAAATCCAAGCGTGATATCATCAGCAGTGTGCAATATCACTAGTCCTCCTTATTTGTAGTGAAATGTGTGCATACCAAATCCTTAGGGGCAGCACTGGCTGTGGATATTGTTCTCTGAAACATCAATAAAGGAATGGTAATTCCTTTTCCTAGTGGGAATTATCTTATTACGGATAACACAGGTTGGAGAAAAAATGCTGCAAGTAACAACAGGGGAAATATTCTGAAACTAAGAGAAGGCAAACCTTAGTAAATTATTAGTCAACAAGAAGTGATTCGATTTTAGGTTCAACACTCAACACTGTAGGAAAAAAAAAAGATCTTAAATTACATTATCTCAGAAATATTCATTTGGAATAAACTAGAAAGGTAAACAGAAGAAAGGGTTTCTATTCCAATGTCAAACACTCATCAGATTTGTAAGTCAGGTGTATTGACCAACAGCTAAATTATCTGAAATTTCAATTCCAAACACTCTGAAAACAAGAGCAGCTGGTCTACTTATTTTAGCACTTCCAGCAAGTGTAATAGGAATAAAGGAAAAAAGAGAGAGAGAGGGAGGGGGGAGAAAAAGACGAAGATCTGATCAGTGAAAAATATTTTCTTAGGGATCAATGGTATGAAACTGAAATAACTTCAGCACGTTGAAGCAGACCCTTAAAAAATAAAGAATCCCAGCTAAATAAAACATAGGACAAGAACACAGAAAGGAGTGGAATTTGTAACTGTAAGGTTCACATGCATTAATGGCACATCTCTCCCTTCAGTAAAATATTTGGATTTTTTGATCTTTCTATATTTTCTTTAGTTTTCCAGGTGTGCAACAGCATGTTCACAGCTACTCCTCAGTGCAAACATATGCATAGTGTTAGGCAAATCCACTGTACAGCACATGCATATAAAGGCCAAGGCAGCATCACTTAAAAATCCTGGGAATGGCTTGGGGACACTGCATGGGCTCTCCACAGCACAGGTACACCAACTTTTTACAGGAAATATTGCCCAAAAGACTCAGCACCCCAGTGATATGATAAGCATAGGAGAGAAACAGCAAAATTTCCTTCAAAAGCAACATGCTCCAAGACAAGTGGAAAAAGCCATCACATCTCTAAATTCATAAAACCAGAAAACTTTAATTAAAAATATTTTCAGGCAAGTGAGAAGGGAGGTCACAGCTTGATAAAGTGACTTGCATGTATGTGTTGATGTGGGGCACAAACTGCCTCTACAAACACACCCACACACAAATTGCCATCACAGGAAAATGAAGCATCTCTACAAATTCAAGGTGAGGTGACGTGACAGATGGATCCCCTCTGGAAGGGACATGAGAACTTTATTCTCATCATTTACTCCTTGGCCCAAAAATCAGAGACCCGTAATACCTTTTTTGATGCTCCCAAAAAGCAATGTCCAAATCTTCAAAAATGTGGGAGAAAACAAATTCATTTCACTTCTCACTGAATATATTCAACATTACCAGTTTCCAGACTTTTTTTGGACAGATAGATCCCTTTAGTCGCAATATTTCCCCTACATATACCTTCTCATCTACCCTGTAAATTAATTAATCTGAAAACATCCACAATTCCATGGATCGCTGCTGGAGAATATGGCTCCACATCACAAATACTGAAAACACCAGCACAAGGGGTGTATTTTGAACCCTGAGGATTAATATGTATCTCAATTACTCAAAAATGAACTTTTCCCCATGACAGTACAAAATGTATAATTAATACAAATACAGAATTATATAGTAAGTGTGTAATTACTTCATTGGTCAACTCTCCTGACACAGAATATCAGTTTTCAGGGCAGGCTTCATTTTAATCATAATATAAATACAAAGTTCTGTGCTCAGGAAAAACTCTAAGTTTATCTAATAATGACAATTCATGTGAAATGGAGATAAAACTAAACAGAGAGGTATGAAGAAAGCCAGTGAAGACCAAAGATGGGCCTGACCCAGTAAGGCCACAGTTGCAGTTGCCTACAGAAAACACACACATTCCCAGGGGTCAAACACTTACCATTAAACTTACCCAAGTTCTTTTAAATTAAATAATCCACAGAGTCATTCATATCCTGCCATACAGGCTGTGTCAAAGTTAACTGCAGGCCCTGCCATATCAAGCAAGGGAAGTGTTGAAAAGAATTACAAAAAGCATTGCCTGTGCTGAAAGCTTGTGTTGTGACACATCACTACCTATTGTTTGTTTTTACGTAACACGGAGGAAGAGGTAAAACAAACACAGAGCAGAAATGAAAGGCAGAAGCAGCATAGAGAAATGCAGAAAGTCAGGAGCTCTAATTGTGCTCTCTTCTCTGCCAGTGCAGATCAGGAGTATTGCCATTCACAGGGTTTCAGTAAAATTACACCCAGTGTGGGATAAAAGAGAATTCAAATATGTGACTGGAAGATGCCTGACTGAGCTAAACCTGAGCTCCTGCCCCGTAAATTAAGCAGCACCTCTCTGCAGTCTAACAAGCATCTCTGGACACCTAAGCCCCTTTCAGGATGAGGTAGTCAAGCTGAAAATGCCATTAATGTGTAGTAAACCTGTCATTCTCTTCTTAGTTCTCTGAATCCTGCTGAGGGTCACCAGACCTGCAGCTGAAATCATCATGTGAAATGACAACAATACTGAAAACTCCTCTTTCTAAGTGTCTACATAAGTAAAAGAATATCTGTTCAAAACCTTAGGAAAAGTATTTCAAATTATTTCTTAGTCACATGATTTTTATATTCTTTCTGATTGCTGCTATTTGCATGAAAGCAACTCTTCCAAGACTCACTTAAAGGACACCAGAGTCTCTGCCTTAAGGAATTCCTAAATTCTTTCCAAGGAAATACCTATTTTACTACATGCATATTAAGGACTGGCAGATACAAAACCGATGTATCTCAGACACGACAAGAATTACAATGAACTTCTTCTAATTATTCAGAAGTGACTGACAATGCTTTTAGGATTTTAATCATAGTTTCTTCCAATTAGCAAACAGAAACTTAATTGCTTGGTTGGATTAATTGCTTAAATTAACTTGTCCATATCATACTATTTTCTCTAAAACTTATGGAAATTAAAATGAACTCGGAGAAAGTATGATGACGTTCCTGAAGTTTACCACAAATTAAGATGTACAGAGGGACTTTATGGTTCTGAGGATGATGCAGTCAGTCATGTTGCCCTGCATTATTATCAATAGGTTAATCTTGACTCCCCCTCAAACAGAGCAATGCATTCCGAACCAACTCCATCTGCAAGGCTGACAGTACAAGCTTTGTGTTCCACATCTGAACACCATTTTCCAGTTGGGTTTTAGCCACATATCCCCCTAAAGGTTGAAGTCACACAGCTAAAATTTCACAAGACGCTTTAAGAAGTACCCACATCTTCCATGACCTTTGTTTCACAGAAGAGCAATAAAGATGGAAACTGTACCCAAAAAATCATGCGACTATGACTCACATGTGAAGCTTGGGTTGAACTATACATCCTCTTAAATTAGTGCAGAGCTCTTCTCCCTAGTTTTATACCCATTTGGGACACCAGTGAAGACACACTACCTTCCTTTGGTCTTGTCCTGTTCTTGCTCACACCACCAGGATCCTTCCCTGGTCTCAGAATATGAAATCCCAGTAACACAGAAATCACCACCAGAAAATATCTCAGGTCACTATTTTGATGCAGAACTGGTTACTTCACTGCTATGCAAAAAGCTAATAGCAGAAAAAACTGTTGTATTATTTATCCATATATGTACATATATTAAAGGCAAATGACATAGTAAGATATCGCAGAAATTAGTATCATTAGCAATTAGTTCATCAGTGGCCCATGAAGCAGAAGACAACACCCTAGATAAAGGAGCAGGGGCAGAAACTTCTCCCCCTTACTGATTTATTCTGCTCAGATGTCAATGACACTGCCTTGGCAGCTGCAGATAAACTGAGAATACACTCCAAACCACTGGGAAGAATGACCATTTCTGCTGAGACATGGAGCAGTGCAGGAATCAGTGTGCAACCAGAAAACCAGCACTGGATTCAGGCACAGTCAGAGCAACTGGAAAGGTTTCTATTAGACAACATCCATTTCCCCCAGCTGTTTTTAATGTTGGCAGCCCTTAGGCCTTCTACCCCACTGGTCGTGACTTGCATCAGTGCTGTTCTCTCAGTCTCCCCATTTTTCAGTGTTATTCTTAGTTTACACAGAAATATTTCACCTGTCACACAACCCCTACCGAATCAGTTTCCCGTGGTGAGATGTACTGAAAGACTTTGAACTTAAAATCCTTGCCATGTCATTTAAGAGACGTTGCACAATAGTACCATCTCTTTTCATCCCATGCTCCAACCTACTTTCCAGGCAGAATTGCAACTTAGGAAGATCCTTTATGTGGCTTTTATCCTGCTCTGTGCCTTGCCAGATACATCTTTAAGACTGTTAATAGTACTGGAGTGCCTAAATGAGCAAGAGCAGGAAGAGGAACACAATTATCCACCAGTATCCTGATACTGTTTCAAATGGAAGCAGTATCCTCCCTAACTTTTACCTGACTTTGACAGGGATTTAGCTCACCAAACTGAATGCAAGGCAGTCTGTGACAAAAGGCATCTGTACAATCCTTCTTAGAGGCCACTTAAAATGTAATGGGCTGTTCTTTTCAGAGATATCTTTCTGTAGCTCTGATTTCATAGTTTTTCTCTACTGTAACTGCATTTAAAAAATTAAAAATGAGGATGTACAATATCCCTGTAAATCATAGAAAATGTGTATAATGCAAATAGAGACATTTCTCCCCATGTAAGGAATGGAGCCCTCAGCTGTAGGCAGAACCTGTAAAGATGGAAAAGTGAGGTATAGAGGAAAGAACTTTTAAACTTTTGTTCTTACTGTTGGAATTCTTAGTGCATTTGCCCACAATGAATTAGACTGAGGCTTCCAAATTAATCTGATCTATGCTACCATAAATTCACCAAATGGGTGTTTTCATTATCATTGCAGCCTCCCTTTTCCCTTCTGCTTCACTGAGACAGGACTATATATTACATTTTCTCACTTAACAGCAGTCAAACCATAGCCAGATGCACTGTTTGGCTACAGACAAGCTAAGTAGGGTCTCCCAGTAGGGTCTCCCCTTGCCTCAATCTGCCTCTCCTTCAGCCTCACTGGCACAATGGCAGCCAGACCCATTCCCTAACCCAGTTCTGTCAAAATGTTTGGGTTGAGTTTAAGAACTGCTTACTGGAAGTGTTTAAGCTAACCCAGATCATTTTGACAGAACCAGGCTGGTGAACTACATGTGCTGTTGTCCTGGCAAAGCTGAGGAGGCAGTCAATTGTGAACACTGGAAAAGATGGGAAGCAAAATGCAAAGAGAGCAGGAATCAGCTGCAGTCAAACAATGCACCTGGCTCCAATTCAGTGATGTGTAACTCACCTTTGCCCAAATTTCACTAAACTGCTGAAAACAAGTTTCTGTAATTGCCAAGCTTCTTGGACATTTCCATGAGAGCACAGGACCCACTAGGTCATTTGCACTGCTAGCAGTGGGTGGCAAGATGGAATTGATGCAATTCTATTTTGGCTTTTTTATTTTTTTTTCCCCAGCTCTGCCTCCACCTCCTGGTTGAAAGGAAGGAGTTCAGGTTTCTGTCTAACGCTGTGTTGAGAATGGCACTGGGCAGGGTGAACCCAGATGGGAAAGGCTGCACACACAACTGGGCCAAACTGCAGGGAGGCTGAATACAAAAGAAAGCAGAGAGCAGGAGAAACACCCTTTGTGATGCTCTATGATGAGCCAGTCAAAAAGCCAGCTCCTTCACCCAGCATGCTGCCCTCACCTGCTTAATTCCTGCTACTCATACATGGCTCTGGAATTGGAGGCAAGAGCTGGAAAACCAAAAAATATAATCTGAAAGTACACTTTTTCCCACACTGAAAATGAAATATCAAAGCCATTGGAGTAGTAAACCATGGAAGCATTCTTCTCATAGAATTCTACTACATTTCTTAAGCACAGGGATGCCTCTGCTCTGTAAGTGAACTCCTTCAGTCCTGTGTAAAAGCTTTTAGTGGTTACACTGAGAAAGATTTAGTGTCAAGCCTGTAAAAACTCATAAAGACTAGACCCCACCACACGAGGAAAAAGCACCACTTGAATCCTAGGACCAATATGTTCAGTCAGGCAGGAAATACACATGCTAGAGCTTCACAGAGGCCAGTGGGGCTGTGGAAAAAAGATGCTGGCACTTCTCAGTCTCACTGGCAGGGCAGGGAATAAAGAGAACATTTGAAAGAACATGAATCACCTTACCACTTCTGGAAGCACCTTCTTCGCAAGATCGTGGATGGCTTTGATCACAATACATATAGATGACAGGAGGAATATGACACCCAAAATAACACAAGCTCTGGGGAGAAAAGACACAAAAATAAATAGAAATGTTAAGAAGGTATTTGAAGTTGCCAACTCTCCTACTGCTGAGTGTAACAGAATATTAATAATAAAAAAATGTCTTAAGGAGCTAAAGATAGAGACCTAAATTAAGGAACAGAATGGAATGTCCAGTTCCTTTCCAGTTCTTAAAACCTGGATTATGCATGAGAAGATGGAGCATCCCAGATGATGTTTCTGGGCATGCCAGACGATGTTTCTTTCTCTCTGATGTTTCAGAGACCTTCCACTTCTGCTCCTGATGATTTATCATAGAGTCCTCTAGAGATCTGTTTATCTTTGTTTGTTTTGCTAGGATCTCCCACTAGAAATAATCAAGGGAACTTCATTCTCTTTACCAAACCAGGGCAGATGTTTGGTAAATCTGGTCAGTAGCACAACAGGCCCTGAAACATCTGTTTCCTCCCTGAATCTCCAAGAAAATATATTTGAGTGCAGATATTAAAAAATCAGGTGCCTCACTTTGTAGGCTGTTCAAGGGTCTCCCAAAACCTAAACAAGGATCAGTTTCATCAGATTAGGTGCTGTGCAGAATTAGACACTCTCTTCCTGTTCTGCACAGCTTACAACTCAGTCTTAGGAAAAAAAAACTAAATGCTTAATGAAGAGAACATAAAGTAACAGAAAATATTTTGCAGAGAATAACAAAATTTGTGTAGGCCAGAGTCAATGAGACTTACAAAGCACATAGTACATAACCAGAATTTCACAGTAAAAAAAGAAAGGCCTTGCTTTTGTTCCAACACACAAACCAATACTACCCTGAGATGGTGCTCCTTTTGCTGTGAAATACTGCACATAAGGCTTTGATTTCCTCTACACAAACAGTAATAGCCAGTCTATTACAGTATTGCTATAGCCATAACTCCATGTTACTAGTAGTTCTTAGTATAATATTATATTACAATAGAGCAATTTTAACATTTAAAGCGTGAAATCATTAAGAAGTGATATCTATACGTGCATTCTTTTCTTCAAGAGCTGTCTTTCCATTGTCATTCCTCCCTTGGTACCTATCTGTTGGCTCAGGGAGCTGATGCTCTAATTATTCCAGCAGCACACTGCTCTTTTCACCAGCTCAGCCACCGGGGCCATCTGGGAGCTGGCAGCACGTGTCACATTCCCAGCAAGCCCCATCCCAGCGCTGCAGTGGAACTGGCACGGCCCTGCCTGGCTCGGGGCACGCACAGAGGAGTAGCTGGTTATTTTACCCCCCAACACAAGTGACACTAAAGCACGCTGTGGACAATCCCCACAGTCCTACAGACAAGTTCTCAGTTAAGAGGCTGCCTTTCTCTAGAGGAGTGCAGACAGCACCAAGGCTCACATCCTTCCCAGGCATAATGGTACTGCAGGTCAGGTGCTCCTCTCAGGTAGGCAAAACTCTGCTACACCTATTTTAAGCAGTAACTTGCAACACAGCCCTCAATCATGTTAAATATAACCTGTTGTAAAAAGCAGATAGAAAAGGCTTGAGACAGTCTGCTGACCCCAGAGCCCTTCCCCTGAGCTCAAACACAGAACACAGATCTGGCCTACAATCTGTGACAGAGGAAGAAACTCAAAGAATGGATTCTCTGCAATCCTGCAGTGAGAGGTGATCACTAAATGTTCATACAGGGACAAAGGTTCATCTCCCAGAAAGAACTAACATTGAATATTAGTGGGATTTCCCTTTCCTATTGCATACTTGTGAGCAGGTCCCTGTTCTGCAACAGATTCTTTTAAGAGGTTTGCAGTTTCACTCTGTCTCAATGGATCATACACAGAGACCTGTCTGGAGCCTCTTGACCTACTTTTGTCAAATTCAAAACTCTTCAGCATTATCTTTATTACTTCTGCAATATTTAGCACTGCCATAACAGAAGAAGCTATATTGCACAGTCCTTCACAACAGATTCTGTCATAGCAATTATTTTATTTTTTTGGATGATGTAAAGAAACATATACTAAAAGTTCTGCCCATTTACCTGGGACAAATGCAGGTGTGAAGTGACTTGAACCCAGAACTGGTCCACAAAGTTGGCTGACTTGCCTAAGGCCATTTGCTGAGCCAGGGACAGGTTGACATAAAATACATATACTTCCTGCAAGGATATGCTGACATTTTGTCTGAAAGCAACTCTGAAAGACAAGCTTTTCTATCACTCCCAGCAGGCTTAAACCAACATAGGCAGAAATCTGTGAGCTGGAAAGTATGGATTACACTTCAGTATGTGCCATTGAGTGCCACTGGTATGGGAAAGAGAAGACAGCAAAGCATCATCACTTTCCCTTCACTTCCCTTCTATTCCCTTCACACTTTTGAGGACGACAGGCAAGCATTCCCCTTAGGGAATGCCACTGGCTGGATTCGGTCCTCACATAAATTGGAGAGTTTGGGGTTATCTCTGCAAAGTCTCCAGCCACCCAAGCCTAACAGCAAATATTTTGCATCCTTGCCTGTGCCAGCAGATACACAAAGACTTCAGCAATCTCAATTTGCTGCTCTTATACTCCAGATCAGTTCTACTCTGGCAAAAGACTTCCCCTATATCTACTTAACCAGAAATAGCTGAAGTAGAAAGAAGAAAAAGAAGGTGATAATAACAGGGACAAGGTTATTAATAGCAGACAGAAATGCAGTCTTAGGCTTGAATCAGCATTCAGTCACCATATTTAGCAAGCATAGCTTCCCCTTTGTATGCTGGCTTTTGGAAGCCACAGCCATGCAAAATTCATGAGTAATGACATAGTATTTTAACTGCAAAAGTACGTGTTTCTTGCCTGCTTGAGTGTATCAATTTATCTGCAAACCCACTAGAACACAATACTGCATAGTGTCTTCTTTCAATCTCATTTGCCAGAAAAAAATAACTTCTAACTAGGCTGTAAATCATACAAAATTCAACTACAAATTTACAAAATAAGAAGCCTCCAAAAAATTAATCTGAATGACTGTAATACATAACAAAATAGTTGCAACTGGTTATTGTAAGCTTGCTCTGCTTTCACAGCATTACACCACAAAAATTTTAATACAAGCCTGCTACCTTCCATCTGCTGACAATTACTGCCATGTAACTAAATAGTGTTTCCAACTGCACACGAAGGGTGTCAGTGCCAAGCTGGTTGGCAAATGCAATTTCATTAATAACATTCAATTACATTAGATGAGCCAACTGCTATTTCTAAACAAGTTCAAGTCAACTCAGAAGTGCCCATAAAAATTAATGGCAGAGGAGTTGTACAGAAGTGAGGTTTGACTGATAATTCAGAGAAGATTTTAAAGATGACTTGTAATTGCCATGGTGTAATAAATGCTCCTCAGCCTCCAGGTTCTCCATGAAGACTGTCAGCAGTTTAGACACTCTGGAGGAGCTGGGGCTCCACCTGATGGCCTCATATTCCAGAACATTGGCATGTTCTTGCTAAGACATGAGAGAGGGAACTCTCGGTCCAGCAACACACAAGTTGGACAGATCTCCAGGTGTCCTGTGCCACCACTTCCACCTCCAGCACCTACTGAAGATCCTGTACTTATTTTACTGCCATTTCTACCTGAGTTGGTGTAGGAGCTTCCCACTACATCTTTACTGAATCACTGGAGTTATAACTGATCTATAGCACAAAATAATTGATCACTACAGGTTTGACAGGCAACAGGAAAGACCTGATGAAGAACGCAGGAATCTGAAATCTCCCTCATTTCCATGTAATATATTGCTTCTAAATGAAAGAGGAACAGATACAATTCAGTCAAAACATTTTAAAACATAATGGAAAAGCATTATTTCATTTTCAGAAACAATAACCTTTCTGGAATCTTTCAAAATCCAGTATAGTTTAAAGAGTAACAGACTAATTCAGAAAGGAAAAGTTGAGGGCATCTCTCTGATACCCAGGCACCAATCAACTTTTAAGTAAACTAAAACTCAAACTTTCAAAGTTGTATTTTTCTTAGAGCAATGGTGCTTGGATTGCAAGAGTAGTTAAAATACATTACATTGTCAGTAAAGAGAACTTAATATTACAGATTTAGCAGTGAAGTCACCAAGCCTTCCTTAGTTTGCTGTAGGTGTTGGTGGCAGATCACAATCTGCCAAAGCTACTTCTTGATGGTTTGGATGCCGTATTTCTATCTGAATATCCAGAAGATAATATGAAGTGTAACTCATTGCATTAAAAATTATCTCATCAATTTTGTCAATTTTTCAGTATTACTTTGTCACAGATGAAGCACACTGTTAAATTGGTTGTACTGAAGCCTCAGGCACTGGAAATGAAGTTATTTAGCCTCTCAAAACTGCCAAAGATTTCATACAGCTTTTTGAGCTTTGGTTACTGCCAGTTCACTCCCAGTGGAATTCAGACCTGTGTATAAACCTTAAAAAACAAAGCTTGGTTCTGGGTGTGCCAAATCCTGGAAATTTCCAAAAGTCACTCTTCTGAAAGCAGTATTACAGCCCACTTACAACCCATTTATATTTATACAACCCTATAAATACCCATTTTGTGTTACACCAATCCTGGATATTTGCACTCACACCATCAAAACCAGACCAGTGGAACTGCATTACAAGACATCCAGCTGCCAACCTCAGCTCTTCCATAACATATTCCCTCTATGGAGCTCTAATAGACATAGTTCTTCATTCTGATGGCAAATTCTCACAGCTCATAATACAACCAGAAAAGGAAATCAATCACTGTGAGCACCTGACAGTCTTTCCCTTAATCAAAAATTTGTTACGCTGCATAAGTTAATGGCTTTTAAGCAGGTAGCAATGAAAAGTACTGAGATTCAGGGACTTCCATCTCCACAAATGTCAATTTTCAAGCTGTTATTAGTAAGTTAACATTTTTTCCCTCTTTTTATCACAGAATTAATTTCCTGAGCAGAGTGTGTCAAATTATTCCATTCATTTGCATCTAGCCAAAGCAGCAAAACAGCCTTCTAATTCACGGATTTAGCCTTAATTCTATCTTATCTTTTCCAATTAGTTGTTGTGAGTCCCTACAGGTAGTGATACGACTAAAATTCCATAATATTTCCATCATAGAATTAAAGATTAATCTTCAATATAATGAAGGAATTTTACCTTTAGTATGGCTCTTGCCACACTGAATACCCTTTACATGAGTTGACCCCTTGCAGGGGGTCCATGTAAGACTGAGATTCAGGTTCTCAGTTTTGTAATATGTTATTTAAAAAAATCACCAGATAACAGCAGTGAAATTCCAAAAACATGCTGAGTAACAAGCTCTGCTATATATTATCTCAGGAGAGATGTGGGGTGACTGGGAACAGAGTTTTTCTCATATCAACCAACTGCTATAAAATATCAATGCAAGAGGTTTCCCTTCTTAATTAGCATCCTGCTATCTTTGTGGCAAATGGAACACAGTAACACAGTACCAGGGAGGGTGTGTAACGAAGCTCTTGGCAATTATTCCTCTCCACTCAATCTGCTCTCATGTGCACCAAAGGTGGTACAACAGAATTAAGGATTCAGCAAAGATTAGTGATGCATGCGAATACAATCTGCAAAAATGTGTTCACTTTCTCTTAGCAGCTCACACAGTTGTTTTGGGGTGGTGGGCAGGGAAAAGGGTCTCAAGCACTTTGTCTGGTACATCCTGGACCTGTTTTATCACCACACTTCAAGTTCATGGAAATGGTCCCTGAAAAACATGACGACACCATGTGGAACAAAACGAGTTTGTCAGCAGCAGTCTAATTACTTTCCCACTTTTGTTAACATATGATACAACTAAAATGCAATATTAAAAGCCTGATCTCCTTGGCAAATACTGCACTGGTCTCCCATCACCTTTATTCATTGCAGTATCTCAGATTACTTGACCTTTTTTTGATTCTATGGATTATCTGGGGGTTTAATACTTTTATAAATGGTTTACAGTACAACAGAACAGCCCAGGTTGGAAGGGACCTCTGAAAATCAGCTGGTCCAACCCTTCATGGAAAAGTGAGCCTAGATGAGGTTCTCCAGCATCCTGTCCAATGGCATCCCATGACGAGGACTCTGCCACATCCCTGGAGAGCTTGTTACAGGGACTGATTGCTCTCACAGTGGAAAACTCTTTCTTGTATCAAGATTTCTTACCTTATTCACTGAAAGCATTTTAGTAATTTCAGCAGAGCTACGGAGATAAACATGACAAAGAGGACTGAAAAAAACAATATATAAACCACTAGCATTTGTATTCATATTCTTGAGGTAGAAGCTCTAGTCTCACATTTGCAGAGCTGCCATCTAAACATGTTTCAGTTCCTTGCCCAATTTTCTGGCACCCACGATATTATAAATAAAAGATAATACTTCGAATTTCTACATATATTCCTGTTACCTTGCAAGAGTTTGTTTACTCTATTTTAATTCTGTATTTCCTTGGTTGTTAAGAATCTTACCATGATATATTTTCCTAAGAGAAATGAGGTTTCCACCAGGGGACTAGTGGAACAGTTTCCCAGAGAGCTTGTGGAGTCTCCATCCTTGGAAGTTTTCAAGACTTAACTGAGTGAAGTTCTGAGTAACCATTTGTGATCTCTCAGATGACTCTGCTCTGAGCAAGAGCCTGCACTAGAGACCTCCTGAGGCCCCTTCCAACCTGCATTATCCTGTGATCCTATTAATTTGTATTCACAAAATCTTTAACTCTGCAGGCTCTGTCAAGGTCTTTCAGCTCTAATGGTTCATAAAAGTCCACAGAAAAAGAAATGTTAAAATCTCTACGGGCTGTTTTCACCACTGGAGTGAAGAGGTAGTACTGAAAATATTACTTTGCAAGGAACTGGATCTTCACATTAAAATAAGCTGCAGGCCAATAAGCAATATGAGCTCTAAGCCCAGGAGTAAGGGGAGCTTTTCCAGCAAAGCTGAGCAAATCAGTTTTATGATGGATACAGGATTTAATCTCTGAACAAACCCGCCAGCGAAATCTCTAGAGTTTAAGTCAGAAAAAAAATGTAAATTATAAAAGTAATTATTTTAACAAAGATTGTAAAAGTGCTAATTCCTGTTTCCCTATGATTAGAAAGGATTTCACTATTAGTGGATGACAGAGTGAATATAATGTATGGAATCATTCAGGGGAATTTATATGGCATAACAAGAAGGCAATTGCCAAGAGGTTTCTGCTGTCAGAAGTCAGAAAAATATTTTTGAACATCCTTCACTTTCTAATTCTGTACTTCTCTATACCTTTTTCTCATTGTCTTCTGTGTCCAAGCACATGACAAGAACCCTCTTGTACCTCCTGGCCTCACTGGTACTCGTTTTCATTCTTTCTTCCCATACCCCAGTACAAATTACATTCTGTGAAGGATTCTTCACTGGTAACATGGAGCTTGCAATAACCTGCACCACATTTCCTCTAGACGAGAGGCTGCCAGCCTATTTAAACAAAGCTAGACCTGCTTCTATTTAATATCTGTATAAAGACAGCTCTTACAGTCAGTTTACAGTAGCCAAGTATAAAATTCCAGTCACAGCCAGCCCAAAATTTCTCAAGCACAGGCAAAATTGAATGCTGATAACCAAAGGGTGAGAACTTGGGAGTAAAAAAATCAATTTTTGGTCACCAACAAAAGATTTTCTAGAGGCAAACAAAGTGGAATCTGGCTGAATGGAATGAAGTAGAGCTTGGTAGAAAAATTGGAAGAGAACTTGGAACTAAGTCAGTGGACAAATAATATAGAAAAGGAAAAAATCTGAGGATGTTTCAGAGAAGGGGCTGAAAGGTTTTGTTCTGGTTTGCAGTCATTTGGGGTGCCAAGGGATGGCGGGGGGTGTTGCATATCATGGTAATACGCAGGGCAAAATATGCAGTATCAGCCTCAGTCTTGAGATTCCTGCTCATTTGTCCTTCTCTACTCCTAACCTGAAAGTTCCTTGTGCCCAAAGAGGCAGTTGTATTGCTTGTGGTGTGGCTTATCTATTATCAGGTTTAGTCACTGAAGAGGTTTTGGACACCAAACTGTGCAGAATCACAGCTGTTCAGAGGATTTACACCTGCCTGGTGCTGGGTGAAGAGGGAATACAGTCAATTTAAGAGCCACTTTAAAAGGAATGAAGTGGGCTTGCTGTTCATCACACATGTTCCATAATCCACCCCCAAATGCCAGAATCCAGATCAGCATCATTACAGCTACTCCTTTTTCTCACCATAAAAAAAAATAAAATAGCCCAAACCAGGTTACACAATAAAGAGAATTCAAGTAATAGTCCAAATTACCACTGAAAGTCAATTTCTCAATTATTTTATTTTTAAAACTATACTGTGATATCACAGGGTCTAGACTCTTCTTAAAAAACATGGAGTGGAAATGCTGTTTATATCTGAGATTCTGTTCACCTCTGCTAGGGATACACTTCATGTTGAAAATGTTACAGGCCTTCTAAAACTTTTATTATCCCTTAGGAGCTCAACTGGTTTCTGCAGAACAGGGTGTTTACATCCCTTAAAATCGTGAAGCTGAACTGGGGCAACAGTTCCATAAATAATTTGATACTCCAGGTATTAAATATCTGCCAGGGAAAAAAAAAAAAAAAAAAGAAAGCTAACAGACATTTCTACAACTTGGGAGAGTTTGAAAACTCTCATGACCTGTTTTCTAGTTCCTGGTCTGCACAGACTGTACAGCTGCACTTGGAGTTACACCTGCCTTACAACCACCCTCCTGGCTTGATCGCTGCTCCCAGCCCTGCAGCAGATGATCAGAGATTCTGTCAGTCCCCTGAAGCTGAAATTAAAGCCTTTAGAGAGTCTCTGTAACATTCATTTCTATGGTGACTATCAAATTCCAGTACAGTAACATGGTATCCCTGATTTTACATATACGGACTTCTGTGTAAATACTACTCAATATATACAAACACTCCTCATCAGCTACAAGCGAAGTAAAAGGAGAGGTTTTCATAAATTAAATAAATTCTGGATCTAGCTCCAGTCAAATCATTGCCAAGTCTACAGATGCCACAGTTTTCGAAACAGATTTTAGAATGTATAAATACATAATTTTCTATATCATATTTAATATAGCTCCTATGTGCAATGATTTCTTGTGCATGCAGGGATAGCCGTAGGCACACGTGCATTTCTGCAAGGATAGGAGCAGAGTTTGTGCATGCTTTACTTTTGTCTGAGTTTGGGATAATGAACTCATGGAGAAATCATAGTGCTTAATAACTCAGCTAATGAAGTACCCAGCACTGCACCTGGATGCAGAATTTTGGCTAAATATTTCAGAAGACAGAATGGTTTAGGAATGTCCAGTGTGGTTAAAAAGCAACTAAGTTTCTCCTGCTATAAAGCAGATGTCCAAGCACAGGTGAGCACTTACCATGAAAACTCTGCACTGGGCCCCACTGTGTGGAAGAGACATGCAAGAGCCATGTGAGGGTGACCTCATGGCAGCTGGGAACTACACAAGAGTTACACAGGGAGGCTCTGAGCTCTTTGAAGTTGGTAGGCCAGCTCCACGCACTTGACATTTCCCCACATCACTGAGGTGTTCCATTCAGCTCATCACAAAAGAGTTTCCCTCCAGTCACAGAGGTTTGCCCTGAACTGTGGGTAGGTGTGGATTTTGCCATCTGTGCTTCAAGACTCTTTCGCATGTATGGCACAGATAAAATTATCCCCAGTTTTTTCAATGTGACTGATATGTTGGGTCTGAACCGAGAGGATTATTTTCATTCAACACTGCCTAAACAGACAGTGCTCTTTTAGTTGGGCTAACCAGTACAGCAGAGCCAAACCACACATCAAAATTTAAATACAGTACAAATACTGAAAATTACAAGGTTTTGGTTTGGTTTGGTTTTCTTTGCAATATGATAGCCACGTCCTGCCACAAAAGGTGCCTTCAAATTCTTTCAAGCTTTGAGTGCAAAAGTAGGATACATCACAATCCTCATATTCCCTGCTTAATTGCAATGCACATACATCCAGTATAAATCCCATAAGGCTCCCTGGGACCACATGTTCTCAGGTGGTGTCACTGAACATGAGTAGGAGAGAAAGAAGGGTTACAATTACTTTGGAAGGAGAGACTCACTCTATCTTAAGGTCTCACCTGCCATCCCATTTCATCAGCGGGAGGGAAATCTTTACACAAACATAGCAGCCACCAACTCCCCACACTTGCCCAGCAGCCACAGAAAAGTGCCCACTTCCTTCAGCAGCAGCCGTGGCTCAGAGGGAGGTGACCACAGTGATGGATTTGTACAGAATCTGCACAGGGCAGCAATAAAGTCATAAAGGGTGACTCCTGTGGTCACCCTCAAAGCAAACTTCACTGGCAGGGTGTGGAGTGCCCTGGACTAGACAATAAGCAACTGGACAAGAGACTATAGAGCTAAAGCAGATTTGCAATTCATAGAGATAATGTGGTGCAAAGCTGTAAGGTGTAATTTCACGAAGCTATGCAGCACTTTTCCCTAGCAACTGAAGGACACCATGGACATATCTGGTTTGCCCTGTCCTCCAAAAATGAATTGCACCAGAAAGTAAAGAGCAGGAGAACAAGGCATCATAGGGATATTTATCCATAAGATACCCTCACAGACAAAGGCAACACAGCAAAGGACAGTCAATTCAGGCATATTCAGTTCAGAGTTACATGCATAGAGTTATGGAGATGATTTTGTTATTGCTGTTGACTTAAGTCTAAATTCCAGAAAGAAGGTAACTAAGCAACTGGTAAGGGTTTCTAAGCACTTGAATGGTCTTCCCCAAAGGTCAGATGCCTAAGAAGATGCAAGGTTATTAAAGAAAAACTGTTCAAAGCTGTATCTTTCTGCTTGATGAACATCCACCGATTCACAGGAGCACTGGAAACACTAACATGCCTTCCTGCTGCAGTGCCCCATTTACCTGAAAAGTCTGCTTACAATCAATAATGAGAGCAAAGCATACCCTCTGAAAGGATAACTAACAAAACATACATAACCAGAAGACTGGCAAGCAACCAAGGACAGGGATCAGTACACTGGCAATGTTGTAGTCATTGGGTACTATAAAAAGTCTATTGACAACATTGGTATGCTTCCTACAATGTTTTTAAATAGCCTAATTCCCACGTCATACTGTTACGTAGCCAGAAGTTTCATCCCTAGAGCATGAAGTCCTAGGAAAAGGTCAGAATTTATTTCCTTCCTTCCTTGCTTCATTACATATCCCTGTGTAAAGGATAACCCATATATATATTTATTTTTATATATATATGTATATGCACAGAGTGTATTCCACCAGCTGCATGAAAAATTAAAACCCCAGCGAATCACCATATTCTTCTTTCAACAGACAGAAAAAAGTTACAACACTGCTTATAAACCAAAGCTATATATATATATATATATATACACAAATACAGCAATTACAAGTAAGGTGTACACCTCTATCACTGAGACTGTTAAACACGGGGGTAGGGCAGCGAAGGGTGCAAGAGATTCCTAATTGTTGCATCCAACATTCCAATTATGAGTCAGGTTTCCTATTTACTCTGTCCCTGAGGAGCAGTCAAATATCTTTCCCAGAGATTGCTTTAGCTCAAACTAAATTAAAAATTCTTGGATTAAGCACTTAGCGTTGTGTTCTTCTGAATGTCAAAATAGGTGAGAATACTGGTTCATCATCATAATTTAAGAACCTATTAAGAAACAAATCCCCAGGGAAGGCATTTTTCACTTGGCCACTATGTCCAGCATTCTGACAGGATCAAATCCAGCTGCCACAGCTGAGGTATAATGTATGGAGATGAAAGTTAAGTGACACACACATAGCACAGTGTTTGGATGATGTCTAATTGCAAAATTACTGTCTTCTTCTGGCAAAAGCTTTCTCAGAAGCAGGTGGAGGTATGACAGACCTCTGCATCTGGGTCTGCCACACTGCAGACTCTATCTAATTCTTGCCTTTTTAATTTTACTCTCAATGTTTTGGACAACAGCTTCACCAAGATAAGGAAAAAAGGATATATCTGCATTTCTTGTGTATTATGTCATGGCAACATAGAGCACCACAAATTTGCTTAAAATTATAACTCCATGAGACAATTTAATTTTCTTATTACAGTAATTAAGGAATGAATAGCCAGAGCCTGAAATATGCAAACAAAAGAAAACAACAACAACAAATCACAATAAAAAAACCCAACAAACCACGACACCAAAACCATGAAAGAAATGTGTGCTTTCTGCTCTTGGCATGATCCAGAATGTTCATTATGAGTAAGGTTTCCTATTTACTCTGGCACTGGGTTAAGAAAGACATTGCCAAACTGGTTCCTGGGAAACACAGAATTTAACTTGGTACCATCAACAAAATAATATATAACAAGCACCAGCTGCAACTGTCAAGAATCACTGTGTTAAATATGCTGTACAGAGTTAGTTTTTGCAATAAAAAACCCAGTAGCCAAAAAACCCTAAGAGCAGTGGATTCCCCAGGCACAGGCCGATACTCAGTCCTGCTCTGTATGGAAAAACAAAATTTTTCCAACCAACTGTACTTCAAAAGCTCTGTCCTTTAAAGCTTTCTCATTAGGCTGTGCCTGTATTTTGTTACTCTGTTTTCTCGATCCTCCCCTTTTTGGTGGTATTTCTCACTTTCTCCTCACACACGGTTCCAGAACTCCAATCCGAGTCCTTCATTCCCAAATTTAACAGAAGCAAAGCCCTTTGGCTGTATAGCTAGTGACTAGTTCAACATCTCATGAGACATTTTTCCAATCTTCTATTACGAAATTACTTCTGCTATTTACTGGGTTTATTTAAGCCCAAGAAAACCCATTGTTGCTGCATCAATTTCAATAAATTTCTTCCTTCATCAGAATTTAGATTTGCTTCAGCTACCCAATAAACCATTATGTTGCTAAAGATGTACTAAAGGCACAATATTCAAGATATTTGTAAACTGGTTCTGGAGAACAGGAAGAGAGACCCATTCAGATTCCTTTGCACATCTTGAACGGCTCCTCTTCTGAAGAAAAATAAGGTATTGCAAAAATTTCTTTTTTGGTTGTAAATTTTCATCTTTAGGTGAGATTCAAAATTATTTCTCCAGTTGTTTCAGCACCCTTTTCTTTAATTTCTCTATCACTGCCTTGTTGATGACTTGTTCAGCACCTTTTCTGTTCCCTCATGTTAACTTGCAACCTAGCAGATCACTCTGAGCAAATCAAGTACCCATGAACTATGTACTCTGATGGGTCCCTTCTGGCAGAGAAGGGGAAGAGCATCCCTGGTAACAGGCTTGCCAAGTTGGTGAAGAGGGGTCCCAAGGGGGTTTAAACTACAGTTGTTGGGGGAGATGAACCTCAGCCCATCTCACCAGTTTGATGCCAGGGCCAGCAAGAGATGTCCTGAGCCTGGAGAGGAATTGTAGGTAAGCAGGAGAGCACCCCCAAAGGGCAGCACAAAGGAATTCCTTGGGATGGCTGCTGCAACTGGGCTGCTGAAATAGAAGGATACAGGCTCTAGAGAAGGACAGGCAGGGCAGACGATGGGGCAGGAGGGGGGGTGGGGGTGGGGGTGGGGGTTGTCATCCTGTGTGTCTATGGCCAGGTGGGTTGCACAGACTCTGTCTGGATGGGGATGGATGAGGAGCTGATGGAGAGTTTATGGGTCAGGATTAAAGAGAGGGCAGGGACAGGTGACATTACATATACTATATATATTATATATGTATATACACACATATAAAATATACATTATTATATATATATATTATTTTTTATATATTATTATATGGTGGAGGTCTGCTAGAGGTCACCCAACCAGGAGGGCCAAGCAGATGAAGCCTTTTAAAGACAGATTCACAAGCTGTGGTCCTCATGGGGAACATCAACCACCCTGACAACACAACCCCAAAGACACCCCCAAAAACCCCAAATTTTTCCTCCTGGAAACTGTGCTAAGACACACATAAAATAAGGAGGTGATTGGTGACAGCCACCATGGCTTCACTAAGGGCAAGTCATGCCTGACAAACCTGGTGCCTTTCTATGACAGGGTTCCAGCTGTGGAAGATGAGGGAAGAGCAACCTGGACTTGTGCAAAGCAGGACATTGTCCCACATGACAGTCTTGTCTCTAAACTGGGGAGAGGTGGATTTGATGGAGGAACTACTCAGTGGATAAGGAATTGGTTGGATGGTTGCACTCAAAGAGCTCTGGTCAACAGCTCAATGTCCAGGTGGAGACCAGTGACTAGTGATGTTCCTCAGGAGCTGGTATTGGGGCCAGCACTGTTTAACATCTTTGCCGGTGGCATGGACAGTGGGATTGAGGGCACCCTCAGCCAGGTTGCTGATGTCACCAAGCTGTGTGGTGTGGTCGACACCCTGGAGAGAAGCGATGGAAGGATGTACATGGGAAAAGTGCCTTCTCAACTCACCCCAGGAAATGAGAGAAATCAAACAATCTAATAAAAATGAAACCCATTAAACTGAGCTAAACTCAGCAGGACATATTATCATGATAGTTTCAGCACTCCAATTCCCCTGAAGTCAAATGGAAATGTATTTTAGCAGAACTTGGCACAGCAAGCACTTCTGTACTGTTAGGAGTGCCAGCCCATAAAATGCTGCATCCCCCTCTGCCATATGGCTACATCTGAAGTAAAACTACGCAGTTCTTTTACACCGTAGCATTTTATTCTAAGTATTTAATTCATGGCACATAATGAGTCAGGCTGTATTCTCCGTCTCTTTTTCTGGGGGTGTGTTTTTCAGTCTATCTTTATGTTCTCTCTCAATGACGTCCTACACTTAGGACTGAATGTAATGCTGCCTTTCCATGAGAGGCTTTCCACTGACTTCAACAGATTTTTGGATCAATATCTTGGTGTCAAGTTCATGAGACAGGAAGTTTTATAAATTTGCAAAATGAAATTAATTGGCAATTCCACTTGGCTTATGCCAAGGAGCTAAGGATATTCTCAGCTATGTTAGGATACACAGACACATGGCTATTTAAATCAATAAAAGGCAGACCTATAAATAAAGAACTAAGCTGAACCACTCTGGCACACCTTTCTCTGGCAAACAGGCTCCTGCACTAAGGCAGAACGTGGCCAGGCACACAGAAACACAACAACAGCACCCGCCCAGGTTTGCACGAGGAGTCTGAGAGCAGACTGCTGCACTGGCACACGGCAAACAGAGAGTGTGACAGCCCAGGTGTGCTCAGAGGCACATATGACACAAGGATTATTCATCAGGTGAGCAAGCAGCCAGCAGGCGTCATTGCAACGCTGTCCCAGCGCAGAGGAAAAGTAATTACATGCAGTCTCTCAAGCAAGAGATTGATTAAACACAACAGGAAATTAGAAATGTGCCTCCCTCCAAAATCTGACACAGAGAGGTGCCTTAAGCAGCACAACCATCTCACCATCTCTTTGCTTGTCAGTGCCACAGTGGTTCTCCTGTCAGCTCTAGAAGCACAGGGGTCACCACACTGACTGTCCAGACACTCACATGCCCAGCAGATGGTAACATTCTCCACTCAGGACTGATCTCACCATGTAACCTCAACTGTCTTCAGCTAATGGGCATAATAAGTAATTAATTGATTTTAATTTAGCCTTATGTAAAGCAGAGGGTTTACATGAAAGCAAATTAAAAATTAGCATTAAAAAAAAGGAAATATGTTTGCTACTTTGTTTGTTCACTTTACTGGTTTAGCCATAGGGATATGTTGATTCTTCTTCTGTATTGGGATTTCTTTTCTCTGTAAAGTACTTTGCAAGGTTCACTTGAAAAAGCTCAACAGAAGGGGATTTCAAAAATATGTTAATTGAATGTTGACAGGAATCTCTGTGGACACCCACAAAAGCAAGATACTCAGGAAATATCTGTTAGGATCTCCAAATCTGTGCAGGAAGATAATTTTAATCACATATTTCTGAATTTATTTTTATGAATCAATGCCACATCAGTCTTTTATGGCCTTTTATTCCAAACTGTTCTGTGTGGAGCCCTGCCAGAAAGGAACTCTCAGCACTGGCAAGCTGTTGCATGAGCTTGAGTCAACGCATGTAAAAATACTGCTTATTTTTATTTAGGTTTTGGGAAAAGACTATGAAGACAAGCTATAGACCCTTCTGTCTGGCCTATTTGTTTGTTTTTCTTTTTATCCTCCCAGTTATGTAAAAGTTCAGTTTTATCAGGCTGCCTTTCTTGTCGTGTCTCAGCACAAAACCAACCTTAGCCCCTTTATTGTAAAAGTGTAATCCATTCCAGGGGACAGTTGAACTATTTTCAAACAAGCCAGATGGGATGCTGCCAGCAATGGCAGCACAGAGCAAACCCAAAGCAGATAAATGTACTGCAATTATCTACCTAGATGTACCCAAAATTTGAGTAGGAGGTTAAAATTTTCTTTATGCACTAGATGGAAAAATTTTTGAGTCAATCTCCACCTGGTCTTCTCAGCTACCACAAGCAACCCCCAACAGAAATGCTGCACAATGATGCAGAATGCAATTCCCACCATGATCAATATCACACTGCAAATGTAAGGACTTTTTTCCCCACGGGATATATATAGCAAGCATTAAATATGGAAAAAAATATAGCCTTGCAAAGTAAGCATAAAGAAGACATGCAAGTACTGCTATACTCCTATTTGCAAAATAAAAAGAATTTAAAAAAAAAGGGGGTGTCTTATCATTCACTTTGTACACCAGTTACAATAAACTGTGTCACCCAACTATCACATGACTAATATGGACTCAATCTTACCAGATGTTCTGCAATCTCCACTTCTAATATCACTGCAGTTGAAGTGATTTACATCCAAAGAGAAGGGATTCATATTTAAGGGAAGTACAAATATAAGGCAAGCAACAATTTAAAAACCATACTCTAGTAAGAACAATGCAGTAAGATGCAAAATGAAACATTTACAAATCTATTACAGATTGCAAATACAGTTTGTTTGATACAGGTGCAGCAAAGGAGGGAAAAAAATTCACAAAGGCCTAAAAATTACTCTCTTGGCTAAAAAGAACTTGAAAATCACAATCACAGGGAGGTTTGCGTAAGGAAGGGCTGCATGTTTCGGACCAAGTAAGCTGGCAGCAGGAAACAATACTTGCTGACATGACAAACTGTTTTCTGTCCAAGCTCTGGATTCTGTAGCATCACAGCTTGACAAGAAAAGCTCTGCAGGCCCCCAGGGGTGAGGGGTACTCACATGTACTCCCTGTGTGCAGAGTGCACGGCAGCTGCGTTGCTGTATCGCCACAGAACTATGGCCGAGGACAAGACATCCAGCGTGGCATCAAACTGCAAGAGAGACAACATTTTTCAAAATCCCACTGTATCCAGATTTCATATTACATGGATCTGTTATCATCAGCCAAATTGCTGTATTTGTATTCGCAGTTAATGAAGACTTGATGCAACACCAAAAACCAGGCTTGAACCACTGTGAGAACTTCTTACATTCTTACATCAAACTTTCTAGAGTCGATCTAACCTTCAAATTTGAATGCAAAAGACAAATTATTTGATATGAGTCATTGCTTGCAGTTAGGAATTCTTTGCTCTGCTGCTAATCAGGAAAGTCATGGCAAGGACTAGAGAGGAAAGCTGTCATTCCAAAGTCAATAGCAGTCTTACCATGGACTTCAATAGGAACAGGGTCACACAAAGTTCCTAAGGGAACTTTGGAATTTGGCTCAAGTTCAACAACAAAACTGATTTAGTTGAGGTGGGCAGGATCTATCAATGATGAGATATAAGCATTGATATTAACCCCAATATAAGACTTAGTGGCAGAAACTGAAAAAGTGTAATGACAGTATCTTTGCCATCCCTTCCAACGTTTGACTTCAACAATAGTTTTCCTAATCCATCCTTGACTTTGCACACTTTGTCATGAGAAAAAATATAGCATTTCATGTTTAGAGAAAGCCCATGGAAAGAAAACAACAAAGGGGTAGAGAATATTTCAATTGTATCTCTACTTACAGCAAATCCAAAGGATGATGCACTGTATCTCATTACGGAGACAGCTGAAGGAAAGAAAATATTGTTTAGAATCACTTCATTTATTTATTTTTTTTTAATCTTTTCTCTTGTTCAAGACCTACAAAACTTATTTCAACACATAGGCTTAGTTTCACCCAGTTCCCACTAGAACAACCTGACCAACACTTCAAAATGTCTACAGGAAAGCCCTTGTGCTGCAGGAAATGGTCAGGTCTCTCAAGAGATGCTTTTCTTTTTTCCAAAACTTTAATGGGGTAGACTTTTGAGTGGCATTCAGAAAGTTTGTTTATGTAACATGTTGTATTTTAGACGGAGATTTGAGTAAAAAGCTTTTGAAACCACAATTTCCAACTCTCAGAAATCTTTACATGTCTGAAGGTGCTCCTTGCTCCTGCCAG
Organism: Margarornis squamiger; assembly: GCA_035222235.1. NCBI lineage: Eukaryota > Metazoa > Chordata > Aves > Passeriformes > Furnariidae > Margarornis > Margarornis squamiger. The sequence goes on along the minus strand of JAWWTY010000160.1, from coordinate 6,464,922 downwards.
GAGTTTCAGGACACCTGAACTGGATGACAGAAGACTACGTAGGCCCATTGAGACTTCTTGAGTGCCATCTTTTTGACAAAAAGCCTAAGGGTAATTCACACAGCCCTGGGAAATGTTTCAAATCCCATCACATCAGTGATTTCCAGTGAAGAAAAAAAGCATTAGAAGGAAAAATTTTGACCAGGTCTGATTTTGACTGAATACATCTAAAAATAAACAAGGTTCTAAAAATTCTGCAACAGCTAGGAAAAAAATAACATTCTTATAATTTTACTCCATGCATCCTAATTCCATCATCTCACAGTTTCCAATTGCAGGAGGTGCTGTGCAAGAAAAATACTTCAAATACTTCTGTAGCCCAGAGGAACAGCAGGGAAGAAGCAGGCAGCATGGAAGAGGCCACCACCTGCTCCCTGCAGAAAACTCACAGCACTGCATTTCCAATATTAACAGTTTGAAATAAAGCCTAAAAGGATTGCTCCTACTACTCTTTTATGAACAGGTATCAGCTAACCTACTAAGAAAAACACGTTTGTTAAAAACAAAACAAACAAACAAAAAAAAAAAAACAGGCTCATCAATGACTTTGTCAGTCTTGGGCTGACAACCACAGTATCTGATTTTCAGTATTCCAGTGTTCATTAGAACAGCTTGGCTGAACAGAGATGCTATGGTTTGACTGTTCTTTTCAGTGACAGCAAGCTGCAGTTCTGTGGCACTTGTCTGGATAAACAGAAATGAAAATCTTGTTAAAAATACCCCCTTTGCTATGGATCTAAGATCCAGCTGTGGCCACGAGCATACCACAAATATTTGGACCTTATCATTACAGTTGGCCAAACCACAAAGAAAAGTCACTAAGTTCTTTTTCAGATTCCAATTTTCTCTAAGTTGAAGAGTGTTGAAACAGTTAGTGTAGATTTATGTCTCCCTCTCATTTTTAAATCATCATTTCCCACACTCCATCTCCCAGGTAAAAAAGGGGCTATATTTCTTGGTCAGACTTGCCAGGCAAGAGCTCACAGTGATCCATCTGCAAATTTCAACATTTCACTGCATAATAATATATTACCTATCAAATTTTCATTGTCTGCCTCCTTAGAGGCATAGAGTTTCAAAAACTGCAGAACTTGAATAAAAAAAAAAAAGAAAAAAAAAAGGGGGGCATTCACAGGTACACACAAACTTGCAATGTTCCTGTCATTACTGTTTTCATATGGTGCAGTTCAAAGCAACACATACTCCTACTTCTATTTCTAGCCTGCCCCTGTAGTAGAATAACTCTTCAGGTTTTACTAAACTGCCAGTTTCTTTCCCAGCTCAGATCCTGACTTAGAGCAAACTTTATGGTTTCTTTAAAATTAGGATGTGATTTCTCTGGGTGATGAACTGCATATAGAAAGCCACACCCTAAGGGGGTTTTAGGGGACATATTTGTTGCACTTAAAGCATAAGGTCTTCAGCATGAGAACTGCCTTTATTTTTACATATTTTAAGCATGAACACACAATCTGTTTGGCCTGAGCTATCCAAAACAGTAATGAAAAACAAGCATGAACTAACAGTGTCACCAGTCTGCTCAAACCTTTTCGCTAACTTGTGACTACAGTTCAGACTGACATCCTACAACACTAACCTGTAGGGGTAAAAGGCCGTAATAAAGGTAGCAATGACCATTTAAGCACTGGGAAGATGTATTTTTATATTATTTATTTACATACTGCTGTTCTAATGGAATAAATAATCCTTTTTCTTTTCCTTTCAGAATCAAATAACCATGTTGAAGCATCTTTAGCCCTGACTTCAGCACATTAATACTTCTAGCTGACAAGTATGGTCATAAAGCTCACCAGTAAATCAGCCCAGCCTAAATGGGATGTTTGTCCATGAATCCAGGCTCTGTGGCAGTGAAAGCAGCTGTAATATTGGCTCCAATACAGGTTGCCACAGACTGACCACATCCACCAAGAACAACTGGCTCCCACTCCAGGCACTGAAACTGAAAGGACTTTTAGGGAAGTACTTTTTAGCAGCCAAGGATTTGAGACCCCTGGGAAAGGAATAATCAGTGGTCCTTATGACTCCAGTACCCCTGCTGACCTCCAGGAGCAATGTATGGCACTGCAGGAATGGTCCATACAGCTGCTGCTCATCTCTCCCCTTCCTCCTTCTCAATGTGCATTTTCAGCTATTTCCAGATGGGTGTCTGATGTTAAAAAAATGCCAGAGATCTCCTAATCTCATAATCTCCCTATCGAATCAGTACAATGGTGGGAAACAAGTAATGAGGAAAGAACAGAGCAGGCAGCTTAAAAATCCTGTGAGGCCACTGTATACATTTAGCAGCTCCACTGCCATGACAGCAGGACCCTGCTTTTAGCTGTTTTATTGGCTAAATTGGACAACATTTTATTACTTCTACAATAAAGCAGATAATCCTAATGCATTTTCCTGACATTTGTAAACAGAACTTGCAAGCAGTCGGAAACTAAAAATAAAGCCAGCACAGTAAGCCACAAATCTACCACTGCCTCCACCTGCACAGCAAGAGCAATTTGTGAAGTCTGCCAACCAATAGGTCACATTTTGCTGTAGTTCCTTCACCCCTTCCAAAGTGATTCCAATTTTTTTTTTTAAAACAGCCCATTTCCCACACAGTCTACACTCAACAAAATAATGGTTTTATTCCTTTCATGTGCCTTAGAAAAATCATATAACTAGGGCCCTAACCCTACAAAATATTTCCAATTTAACTCTTCAGCCATCTAATCTCCCACCGTCCTTTGCCAGGTGTAATCCTTCTAAAATGTGTTCCTGGAGAGGCAGGACCCTGCAGGGACCCTGGGCCTCTCATTTCCCTCTCTGCACTGGCAGGGCACCCTGGCACCTGTTTGCAGAAAGGGAGGAGGCAACAAATAGGACAGAAAATTAACTCTGCCTCCAGTTCTCTCAAACAAAAACTTTTGGGATGAGTCTGACTACAAATGAGAGATGGTACATACAAACAGCTCTTCCACCTGTCATGAAAATCTCCTCTTACCTACTCAGAAATGGGGAAACTATTTCCAGGAAGCTCCTCTTGATGGGACAATCACTCCACCATTTTGCTTTGGAATTAGTCTTTTTGAAAGACACACTTGGATGTCAGCACACAAAGTACCATGGTTTCAAAAGCACATGACCTGCACTCAGCAGAAATCAGACAGGCAATGTGAACACTGCTGAAAACATTGGGTTTATCTCTCAATATATTGCATGCATATCTTGCAGGTTGTACAGAGTCATGAATGAGCAAGAGGAACTGAAGTTGTGCTGAATCAGAAGTGGAACTGAAATACAGTCTGTGTTCATTGTCTACTGTTGGTAAAACAACAAAAACAAACATTACAATAAATACCTCAAAATAAATCCGCTCCAAGCAGAAAAAACCAGGAGTAGCATTTTCTAAAAATCCCTCACAACAACCAAGGTGAAGACCAGACAGGTCTGACACTGTTAACACTTGGAAAAAATACTACTGATAAGGATCAACAGGCACACATCCCTTCCCCCAGATAACTTCTCCCCTCCCCAAAATTCTGGTAGAGGCAAATTGAAGGATTTCTGCCATCAGCACAGCAGCTACAAATGGCCGTCACACATCTAATATCTCAGACACAAGTCTGACAGGTACTTAATCTATGTGGCTAGACCCAGAGCTATCCGTCAGTGTCATGTTCCTGGATCCATATTTCTATCCCAAAGTCACTGGCAAAACTGTACCAACCAACCTATGCAAAACCTTCAGCTCACTTTCCCAGTTTACAATCACATCAACATGATAAAGATCTTTATTTCTGTGCAGCACCATTATACAATTTTGTGTGTATCCACCAAGTGGAAGCCTCAGCTTAATGTATATCAAACATGGATCTTCCTCTCATTAGAAATTATGACCAGTTAGTAAAGAAGTCCCTAAGAGGGTTTGTTTTTCCACCTGCCTGAAAGGTGCCACAGCAACGCTGTGCAGGATGAGCTGCAGGAGAGCCCCAGGAGAGTTCAGTCCTTGGGGAAGGCTCTGCTGTGGGAATTTGGTGAAAGGGGCTCCAAAGAGCCAGGCACCTTGTCCTCAGCTCTGGGGGCTTTCGGGGGTTTTAATTTCTGAATTTGTTTTCTGTACAAATCCTACTCACTTCAGAGCAGCAACTGTATCTTGCAGTCTGTCTCTACTGTCCCCTAGACAGGGCAGGGCTGGAATTTCTGCCATCTCAATGTGTACAAAAGCAACAAAGCTGAGGAACCTAGGATTTATTATTCCCTTCCTTCAAATAGAAAGTACAATCCCACCAAAATTATTAAACAGCTTTACTTTTTTCTTCACATTTTTTGAAGTCTGAGATCCTTAACATAAATGAGTGACTCTACTATTTAACAGCAATATATTTGGCTTCTCCCTTAACAAAAAAAATCCTCAAGGTATGCTAAAAATCTCTGCAGATTCAGTCAGGTAACAATTTTTGCTATTGGTGGTGGTAAGGGTTCTAGGAATATCTTTCTTTCCTTGTCTATTATGCAGTTAATGATTTTGTTTGTTTGTTTTCATCTATTGCAATGGTCAAATCTTTAGCACTGCAAACTTCCATAACTTAATTTGCTTCAGTGAACTACAACAGTGTGCATCAGCTGAAGATTTTCCTCATTTCTTATTACAGAAGCAGTAGAAATATTATTATTATAATCTCTGACTTTGGAATTTTCTATTTTTCAATGTTTCAATTTCAGAATTTTTTAAACACCAATGTTTTTGTGGTTCGTGCAAAGAAAGTCCATTCTCCCTTAATCCCTTTGGTTTACATGTTTTTGTTTATATTTGTCTTGTGGCTGCATCTGTGCCTCACTGAAAAATACCAGGAGACTCCCACTCCAGGGCTAAATATTCACAGCATTGGCTTTCATGCAGGCAGCGTGGATGTGATTTCCTGAAACTGAATATTCATTATACCATGGTGCTCACCCATAGTAGCAATCTCAAACAACAACAAAGCAGTCGAGTCCTAAAGCTTATTTAGTCTCCAGATTCTCTTCTGTTTGATTTCCTTTCATCTTCCCATTTAGTACCCAAAGAGCAGCCACTGGCACATCCACATGGTCAAAACCAGTAGGACTGCAGAGTCCTGAACTATGAAAAAACCTACTGCACAAAACCAAGGTATAACTTTTCAAATGATGAAGACATTACCCATGTGGAGAACACAGTGAACCAGCTTTCTCCACAGCACCCAGTAAACAGTTCCCAAAAGCACACCAGTGATATAAAAAACCTGAGCACAAAACCACTGAATGACAGAGGCACACAGACACTGATGGTAAATCTGTTCCTGATTTCAGAAAAAAAACCCAACGCCTGGGATCTCTTTTAAGAGCTGCTGAAATACCTCCTGTGTACAGCAAGCTTTCCCTGCCACCCTCCAGTGAGGAGAACACTAATAAATGCTCAGCCAGCTATACCAAAGCCGTCGGTTTTGTGTGCCACTCTTTCCAGCACAGGTAGAGATGAACACCAGAAACCATTCATTCAGGGAGAGCCGACTGCAAAGCCAGAAATCAGGCAACTCCCATAAGGCAAAGTTAGCAGCAATTTCCAGGGCTGCTCAAAATCCCATGCAGGGACAATATTCCAGCATGTGCAAGTGCTGTGCAGGGCTGGGAGAGAGCAGGATCCCTCCTGTCTGGCATCCTACTGATTCACACTCTGCCCTGCTTCCTCTCTCAGGTGCCAACCTTCTGTTTTCAAAGAGGAGCAGCTCAAAAGAAGAACATAAATAAATCAGAGAAAAGGAGGGCTCGATGTTTTTGTTTAGTTTTGGCTTTCCAGGGGGCAGGAACTAAAAGAAGGCCAATATGTTACAGTTCCAATTGAGCTTTATCAGGATACTAAACACATACGTTGGCATTTAAAAATAGAAAAACTTGAAGGGCTGTACATGGTGCAAACTCTCTGCAATTGAATATACAGGTGCATAGTTAAATCTGTTGCATTTCAAATGGGGTCACTTGAATTACCCAAAATAACTCACTGCAGTGACATTAAAGCACATTGTCTTTTAATGAAACCATGTATTATTGATGCCCCAACCCCAAATAGAACAACTGAAATGGCCTAGAATATTGCAAACTCCTGTAACTGCACAGTTACCAGGGGAGTTTTTGCAGATTGTACCTACAATCCACAAACTCTGTGATTTTGAGCCTGAAACCAGCTTCCAAAACCAAAGCTGGTACTTTGGCCCTGAACAGGGACAAGGAATGAGAGGTGCCTTGGCTGACAAAGGCACAAATAACCAGAGATGTTGAGTGACGTCTCACACAGTCAACAGCTGCTTCCAAAGCCCCGTGGCCAAGATTTGTAACTGGCTGTATCCAAACAAAGGCTCTCCAGATTTAATGACCTGGGAAACTCTCCAAAGGCAAAATTTCACCCATTTTTTGTATTTTGCTGTCTGGAGGCAAAAGAAGCATTCAGGTTCTACTCAGCACAAAAAAAAAACATTGTTCTTGGGAGTTCAGCCAGTTGATTTAAAACAAAATGAAGAGAATAAGCCACAAGACTGAGGTGAAGACCTTATCTGACCTAAAAAGGTTTCTGGAAGCTTCATAGAGATTCAATAAACTCATATTTTATACATGTATTGCCCAACCTGGAACAGCTTGAACATGGGCTAAGCATTATTAGCAGTCATTGGAGGTTCTGAATTGTTAATAAAAGAGCTGAAAATCTGCTGTTATTCTCAGATTCTGGTAAGTTCCTGTCCCGTGGTCACATTAGAAAGACGGAGAGATCCTTTCTAAAGAGTAATTAAAGCCAGATATTTTACAAAAGCTTAGATATATTAACATAGAATTTACATGCAAAGGATTCATTTTAACTGCAGCACAACCAATAAGAAATATGTGAACATCATTGGTTGTGCTACGTATTGTACCATCGTTGATGTCTGTAAGGAAAAAATACTGTTAATGAGCTTTTATTTAGAATCACAGCACATTTAAAAGAACACAACCAGTGGGAATTGCATCCCCTACCCCTGACAAGGTTATTTGTCTCCATTACTGTAAAGAAGCTCAGTGGTTTCATTTTAAAAAGATGGTCAACTTGAAGTTTGACAAATTTAGACTAAAAAACCATATCAGAAGCGTTCAAGTGTCAAACCTCCAGGTTCAGGGTCTTCTTTTATTTCTTTTTATTCCCTATTTTTATGCCAGTATTTCAAGCTTGATTTGACTGTGAGCAAGTTGTGGTATATAAGAAATCAAGAGCACTAAAACAAATCCTCCATGCTGGTGTTAAAAATTTAAGTCCCATTTGAAAGTACTTCTAAGAGATACAGATAATAGTCCAATATCATAACACCTAATTCTCAGCATGCTGCAAGGATTCAAACCACAGGCCTTATGGTGCAAACTAGAAGTATTTCATTGGTGAGTATTTCAGGTTCCAAATCCCCAGAGGAGCAGGCAAACAGAAGCCAGCTTGGAAAACCTGGAATCCCACTGCAGGATAACCACTGCTCCTCTTAAATAAGGGGGGGAAAAAACCCCTATCTATGATTTAAGACTATTCAAGTTCGATTCTTCCCTGCAATCTTTAAATTTTGAGAAAAGAAACACATTTTAGCCATGGTAAACATTTAAAACCAGTCCACAAAAGCACTGGCTGAATTCTCACTTTTGCACATTAACAGTAAGAAATCTTCCTTAGTATCTGCTATCCAGGGTGCAATACAGATGAATTTTTGACTTATAAACAAAGAGAAACCTGCCAGATGATAATATTTTTGCTGGAGTTTCATGTGAATTTCAATATACCAACTTTTGATCAAAAGTGGGGGTTTTTACCTAGAATTTCAATAAGTTTTAAACAGCTCAGCAGCTGAAGAAAATAATTGCAAAAGTTTGTATTTACCACAAAAACTTTTTCAAGGAAATTAGAAACTATTTTATTTTATGAATTTTAACCTTTTCATTCAGTTTTCGTGCGGAGAAAGTTATTGAAGTTATTATTTTTGAGATCATTATAGAAATATAACTATACTCACAATTACCTAAAAACCAAAACAAACAATACATCAGTCTTCCTATTTCACAGGTAAGAAACCAGAACCAGATCAGGGATCACAGGAGGTATTTGAAGATGGGGGATCCAAAATAAGTTTAAAAGTCAGAAGAACTGGACTCTGAAGAGAGACTATAATTGTGTGGAAAGGCAGGTGGGTCCAGGGGGTTGACACAGTCTCACACATCATCCTGCCAACCCTTAAACATTCCCTTTTCCAGGATTCTTCCCTATAAAATGGGATGAAAGTACTTCCACAGCTCAGGATTTTATACACAAGGAAAATAATTTTACTGTATGAAAGGGTGTAGTAACTCTGCAAAGAGTGACAGCAGGCACCATGAATAGCTTATCTATTTGAACAAACTGCTCAGCATTATGACCTGCCTTTTATGACATTTCACATTCTCAAAGCCCTGCCTTAACTTTTAGAACTGCAAACTTTAACTATGGAAAATGGTAACCCAATTAGAAATGATCTGTAGGATCTTTATGGCATTCCCACAGCTTAGCAGTTGTGAGAGACTCTATTTTTATACTGAGGGTATTTGAACAGACTTCTGAAAATCAAAGCAGACTTCCTTTTGTAGAGCATTACAAGAGTTGTTCAGAAGTGTAACAAGTGCTGAAAAAAAACATTCATATTGAAAATAATTTTGTACTGTCCTTTAAGTTGCATTAGTACAGTGTATTTATAATTATTGAAACTCATGTGACATGCACCCCCATTGACGGGTCATTACAAGCTCATTTTTGTCCTGCTGAGACCTCTAGAACACAAATGCAGTGAGAGCCATGAATACAAAGGTGACTATTCTAAGCATCCTTCATTTCAGATCTCTTTGAAAAGCTCTGAATTTGGAGCAGAGAAAAATGAGCCCATACAAAACTGTCGGTTGAACACCAAACACTGAAGACACCCCACATTATTATGAGAAAGAGCTATTGAAAATGACATTGAAACTCAGGTACAGGAGAACATAAGACAGGCTGATACTCCTTTTTTTTTAAAAAAAAAAAAAAACATTTCTAGCATGATCATTTATCTGTGTTCTCTTTTTTTATGAAGGTAAACGAAGGTATTTGCTTGGCACTTTCCTTGACATTTTTATCTGGTTCCTCCCATAATTCACAGGTGGTTAAGTCTGGCAATGCTGTTCTTGAGGAGGATAAACAGAAATAGAATAAATTCTCTTCACACATACATTTGGGATTTAGAAGTCTAAGACTGCTACCCTGGTTGGAGCCCACCCACACCTGAGCCTTGTCCAGCACACCCTGGAACAAGGAATGGTCACTGTACATGGAGGCTGGAGGACAGAGATCAGGATCCGACCCTCTTGTCATCAGCAGGAGCAACACAGGAGAGGGCTGGAATAATGCAAAGATTGACAGGTTTTCCTTATCATAATAAAAGACAGGAGAAAAAAACCCACAAAACTGGAGGCTTGCACTCATTTCTCTGTGCATGGTTCTCCTGAACATGCAAAGAATGGAACAGGTGTGTGAACACAAGACCAGAAGAAATTCACACTCATGGCATTTCACCTCATATGAAATGTTTGTTGTCTGAGCATTTTAGTGAACTTAGAAATACGAAAACCAGGGAAGATTGGAACGGAAAAGCTTTGGTTGTTGTAACATAATTAGTTTTCTTCACAGCCTTTTTCATCATCTCTAGCAATATCAGAGACAAGACATATATCACAGCACCCCCTGTTTAATTAGATGGCCACTGAGCTGCTCCAGAACCAAACCAAGCTGCCAGGTACAATTAAGAAGAACATAACACAATAGTAGAGATTTTTCCCTTTACAAAGGGAGATTAGGAATGCTTACATCCCAGACATCTCAGTGACCTAGTGCAGAAACTCTAAAACCTTTTTAATTTTACCTCAATACTGTCCTACCAATATTTCTTTACATTTACTGTATTGTCAGACAGTTTGTGGCAGTTTGTCACCTAGATTGTTACACTGTAAACTCATTTCTACGGTCAAATCAGTGGAAAGCAAGAGATGACTGAAAATGTTACCTTGTTTTTTTCAGTAAGACAAGTGGCAGAATTTATCAGGTATTTCATATATTGTATCATGGGTTCTGATCAAAGTAATATTTAACTAACATTCCTATCTCTGATAAGGAAGATTCTGTTATTTGCTCAAAGCAGTGAAATAGTAGAGGTAACTGGAAATAAAATCTATTGTTTTCAGCTCAGCAACTAAAATATAGGAGGTCTTTGCTTTACTTCTCATAGACCTGCTGGAATGCAAAGAAATCTTAAAGTTTGAAGTGGATTATTAGTGTTCCTTCCATACAAATCACCAAGCGATGAAAATTCACCATTCTTATACATATTTGCTTAAACAGTCAGGTTCTGAACACAGCCAATTTTTCTAAATAAATCAAAAGCCAGGAAGAAAAATGAAAAAGGGAATCCTCTGTGTTACTTTTTTCATCTTTCTAGGCTGAAATACCAACAAACCTTCCAGGGACAGAAGAAACATGTGATGGTTCTCTGTTGCATGTAACTGCAGAAGGAATTGCAAGCCCTTCAGACAAACATCTTGCTCAGACAATGCATTAATCTCAACAATCCATTGCTAAGGGCTGCAGTAAGGCAGCCTGCCATCAATCCTGCTCCAGTGCCGTGGCACAGACACTCTCTGACAGCGAGGATGCCACAGACACACCCTACACAGAAAAAGCCTCTGCAGTCAGCATTAATACACAACTCAAGAGCAAACCCAAGATATTAAGTTAGCTGTAAGCAAAAACTAAAATAAAACTTGATTCTTACCAACAAATTTCCCTTGTTCTGTGTTTTTTAATTAAGCCCTGTTAGTAGCTTTTAAGTGCAATAATTCTGAACAAGCCCTCCTGCAAACATGCGATGCACATTTCCTAACAAAAACATTTTAAAACTGTTGTGGTTTTTCTCCAGTTGCACAGCCTTGACTCCAGACAGCAATAGGAAATCAAACCCAGCAATTCAAAAGACCAGGAAGAATGTAAAAGCTTCCCTGATGGATGCAGAGTTGTACAACTGAAAGAAAAACCACTAAATGATTGGCATACCACATTGCTTTTCATCTGTCCAATTTTAGAGTAATTGGCTTGACACATCTGCTGCTAATTCTGATCAAAGTAACAGAAGACTTACAATCCTCTCTCTATGAGATGAGCTTAATTTATTTGGACAGAAAATAGTCCAGATAATATCAGAAAAAAATCCGATGAGAAGACAGGGGGATATTACAAAGTTGTACACTGCTATTTACAACATGTAATCGTGTCAATAAAACTCAAACTGCATCAATTATTTTTTCCTGTTCCATGCACAACCACTCCAAGGAGCAAGCTCTTGAAAAGTCTTACAAGCATATTCCCAGGATAAAACCCTTTATGTCAAGCAGCATACACATCTTCTTCTAAAATACAAAGGGTTGGTGCCACTGCTTTTTTGCTTTTCTTTCCTCTTATGTAGGCTTCAAAACTAAGAAGAAAATTTTACATTTCAGTATCCAGGGAATGTTTAAAGCAGAGCTGGTGTGCACTTGACTTGCATTCAAAATGACTTTTCAGTGGAAGACACTCAGCACCAACAATCCATGGAATCATCTAAAACATCCTGACTTAGTTTTTCTGAAATTATAAGCAAAGTCTCTGAAAATCGAGTTTCAAGGTTTCTGTGGCAGCCCTTCTGAAAATGGAGCCACCTTTGAAAGGGCTAACAAGTCTCCTACAATCATGACACCAACAATTTTAAAAACTGTCATTGACAGCAATACATTTTTTTAAAACCTTATTTCAGATTATTGAAAGCAAAAAAACCCCAAACACACACACATGCACTCCTAGATCTTCATGTGTTTCCTTTTAGAAATCAGCCAGTATCCAGTCATTCTCTGGCTCCATACGTAAGTAATGATGGGAGTTGGGGCTTTTTTCATCTGTAAATCACATCGAGAATTGTTGCTTCTTTAAAAAAGCAGAAACCCAGAATTTCTAACGGAAGAATTCTGGACCTGTATTTATAAAAAAAATCAATGGTCTGAATTTGTAGTCACCAATCCTGACCCTTGAACCTGAGATTAATTTACGAGCAGTGGTAGGTTTTGTGATGAGGATTGCAGACTGACCAAAGACATCTTGCTCACTATTCCCACCGCGCTGGACTTAGTGTTTTCCTTCCTTGGACTGAGGCACCAACACAGCACCAGCCCCATTCCCTGGGTGACCCAAACCCCACTGCCTCTGGTGATTTCACCTCCCTGCTGCCCGAGGAAGAGAACATGTTCCTCTCACAAAGCTTTCCAAGCCAAAACAGGTATTTCACATTCAGTTACAGCTCTCATTGTGTTAACTTATTCCCTGCTTTCCACGACCTCCCTCATCACAGGTGAGACACCCTTTGAAGTTTCCAAGTTCTTGGATTGCTGTCCCTGTATTGCTCTCACTCCTCTTCCCAGCTGTTTGTAACACACTGCCTAAATTTAAAATTTTCCATTTTGAACAGAGTGTGGGAAAGAAGCCTAAACATTTCCATGGAAATTATTGAGATGACTTGATCAATGATAATGCTGGATAAAAGAATACTTGCAATTGAAAACATTATTTTGCAAATACATTTTTGAAATGTTGGAAGGATAATATCCTTTCTTCAAATGAGAATTGGTAACAGCTTCTCAAGTAACTTAATAACTTCCTTTCGCATACTAGCTCTTAAAAAATATCCTGGCACACACTACTTCATTCTGTCAGAGAATAAAATGTATAAAAAGCAATTGAAAGGACGGGCCAGAGAAAAAAGATGAATCCAGAGCTAGAGCTGAGGCTCCTCTGTGGTAGGAAGCAGGAATGACACATCTGCTCCAGATGGAAGCCATGAGATTAGTCACAGTTCACACATGAAGTCTTGAAAGGCCTTTAGAACAATTCTGGAATTTCTTCTGCAGTAAGGGATGTATCTTGGCACATGAAAGGAGGGGATCATTCTGAACATCGACAGTACAGACAGTCAGCCCTACTAATGCTTGTAAAATGGATCTGCAACCTCCCGTGTGCCAGAAAGCTTTTCCAGCACAGAAGCCAATCTTTATAGTGTACACATATTTCAAAGAAAACCATTATTTATTTGTGGCCTCCTTTGCATTTTTTATGAATACACAACAAAACAGAAGAGCCATGGCTCAGCATCAGTCAGCAGGTAGAGTACAAGCCCACTTTCTCTGCTGTGACTTAAAGTAATGCATCCAACATTGAGTTACCAGTCACAAGACTATACAAGGTAGCCAAGAGGGATCTTGGGCTGCAACTCTACCAACTACCTTACCCAAAGTTCTGGCATACAAATTACCTCTTGGAATGACAGTAAACTTTCAACAGACATTCCAAGTTGATGTAATCAAAACCCGGATCGTGGTTTGATTGATCTCAGTCACAACAATTCACAGGAGGACACGATGAAAAGCCTAAATAGCAAAGACTCCACTTACTTTTGTTTCATTTTTTTTCTTCACATGTGTGGCCTTCCCAGGAATATGTAACAAAAGCATCCCTCTTTTGTATAAAAGACTTCTTTGAGATTTGCTTTTGTCATTGGCCATAACAGCAACGAAGTACCCAGAACTGACTCGGACCTGGTTTCCCTGCAGGAGATACATTTCCTTTTAACTGCATCAACAACTTTCAAACCTCACAGTCAGAATTATGAGCAAACTTGTTCTCTGGCATGGCTTTAATATTCTCCTAATTTCCAGACTAGAAGAAATTGTTCTTGTCCATTATTAGCTCAGATGCCTCATCCCCCCATGACTGTTTTTTGCTGGTCCCTCGATGGTGGACTGGCCCACATCTCATGTCAAGTGATACAGCCCCAGCCCAAGGCTGGTCCCTCGATGGCTGGTGCTGCACAGAGATCTGATAATGAGTGACTCACATGCATTTATGGAACAGTTTCATCAACACTAATTTAATTTGAAATATTTTCAATATCAGAGCCTCAATAGATAATGACTTGGGGTGTGCATACTGATAAACCAGGGTCCAAAACAAGTCACTTCATTAAGAACTGAGTAATGATTTCTGACCAGTTATTGCTTTTGTTGCAAATGAGGCATTTACTCAAGGAGCAAATACCATCAAGGAGTAAAAGGTGCTTATCAAGAGTTATTAAGTAAATATGTTGGCAAGAAGCTTACAGAAAATTGTGAATGATTTTTGTTGATGCTGTACTCAATGCAAACGATTTTCTCAATTGTTTATGCTGTTATTTTATGTCACAAAACAACAAGCAAAAGTGATTATTTGATCCATATCTTCGATGTTCTTTAATAAATTCAGGATTAAAAGTTTGCAGCTTTATACTGATGCAAATGGAATCAATGAATTCTTACAGTCTACTGTGAAAGAAATTGTAAGAACAGGTGTTGGCATTTGGGAACTGCAGCACTGAACACAGAGCAGATGATTAATTTCATGGCAGGTACCACAGAAAGCAGTCCCTCAGAAAAGTTCACTGAGACAGCGAGAAGAATATATGCATGGAACAAGTCAAAACAATTTCATAAACACTCAAGAAAATTAGACATTGAAAATTAATTCCAATTAGTGGTACATGCCAATCCAGTTTCCCTTTATAATTCCAATTACACCTATCTAAAATACACAGTTTTTACCATTTCTAGATACAATTAGTTTGTCAGATTTAGACAGGAGTCTGAATTAGCATTCAGCAATACACAGATTTGGATTTTTGCACTTGAAGAAAAGGTTAAACATTTACAGTCACTTTGATTATTTGCAAATTTGGATCTGCCATTAGTCACACTAGAATAGCTGGGCCTTTAGCACAGTGTGATGTTCAGGCAAGCTCTCAGAAAAGCCAGAAAATCTGCTGGTGCTAAATTTTTTTAAAATTTGTCTGGCAGCTGACCTGAAATGGATGTACAGCATCTGTTTCCTCTCAGCACCACTTTCAATTTATACAGTTCCATACCAAGAACACTTTCAATTCCTTATAAAATTAACTCCGTGGCAAAATTCTGATCCACAGGCAAAATAAAATAAAGCACATCAGGAAGATACTGGTTCACCCCTGAACTTCAAAAGAAATACTAAAGAATCCATGCAAAAGTTTATTACAGCAAGGATAATAAAAATATCCTTTCTTTCTCAGAGAAACTCTAACATAGTTGAAGAACAATGTTGAAGTACCTTTTATTTTACAACTAGACAGAAATGCTGGCTGAATAAAAAGATCTAGAAACAGGGTGAAAGAAAACCCTGTATAATGCCATTACACAGATTCGTATAGATTATTACAAATGTTAAAAGACAAAGAAAGGTCTGCACAGCAAGGCCTGCAGAGAAGGGGAGTTGATTTCCTAAAGAATTTGGTCAATGAGTTATATACTTTGATGTTACTTTAAAGATGCAAGTCCTCTCTATTCTAGATTTTAATGCAATGTGATCTTGTGACACAGAAGTGCATTATTAGAACAAGAAACACACAAGCCTGTATTCTTATTATTCTTATTTTCCCTTTGTTATTTGGGTTTCGGGTTTTTGGGGATTTGTTTGTTGGTTTTTTTTTAAAACTACTGCAAAACAAGCACCATCCCCAAAGCTGTTCAAGGAATGAAAAACACAACAAAACCAACCAGCCAGACCCATTCCCTCAGCCCCTCCACATCACTAAGAATCCCAGAAGCTGCAAGGGAGTACAAAGCTCAATTCACACTGAATCAAAGACAAACTAGTCACTTGTTTACATCTGCCAACTAAAGAAAAGCACTAGGTTGGCACAGGAAAGTGCCAAACACATGCTTCGTGTGTTTTCTATGGATATGTAGGCACAAATACACATGAACTGGGAGGAGAGAAGGTAAACCAAAATGGGCTGACAGACGTGGCAATGTCCTACATTTGTAGAAACACGAGATGGAAGAAGTAGAGTTGGCCTAAAACCAAGGAAGAACAGTCCCACTTGTCAACATCCATCACCAGCAGATCCTTTCTGGGGTCGCAGCAGAAAACCCTTCAAATGGGGGAAAGCAATGGGAATTGTGTGCAGGCTGGGAAAACATCTTTAGGCTCACCCACACAAGGCCAGCCCTTCCTTTTCCATCTCCCACAATGTCTGCTGTCAAAGCAGAGCGAGGGAAGCAGCATTTGGCTTGTTAGGCAAGAGGGTGAAAACAATAGAGGGGGTACGGGCTCCAGCCTGGGCAAGCCTGAGCCTTGGGCTCTGTCCATTTAGGGCACATCTTCAGCTGTTGCCGTGACAACACTGACAGCTCCCCGTGCTGTGAAGTGCTCTGAGTTTAAATATTGTATAAATGAACATAAATCTTTTATATAGCCCATGCAGCTATTGTTTGTGAAATGGGGGCAATATTCCCCTTAGTTTTATTAGAGGAAGAAATGTTATACAGGTCAGTCACGCTGCTCCTCACTGAACATTGAAGGCTTTCAGCAGCCCAACCCAGAAAAATGTTAATATTTTTTATGCAAAGCAGTATGGTAAGGTGTTCTGTATCTCGAGCGTGGGAAAGGACAGTTTCAACTCATTTTCTGTCCTGCAAAAATTCAGGAGTGTTAGACAATGAGACTTGACAATAACTTATTTTCAACTAAGAAACTTAAGGTAAGTCAAGTAAAAATTTTCTTTGAAATGTTTCAATATTCTAATTGAACATTTTGTGGAGATTTCTAAGTGAGAGTTTATTATATTTTTAATTACTTTTGGGTATTACTCATAAACATCGAACATTTTCTTAAGATCGTAACATTCCCAATCTGTCTCTAGTTGAGTTTCAAAGCACAAACATTACGCCATGCCTCCTCTCAGGGCATTCTGCACTTGAGAATTTTATTATCATGTACAGGTAGACCTGTAACAGTGACTCCATTATTTTTAATTCTACATTCATAAAAAACATTAGAGATAATCCTAGAAATAAATCAGATCTTCCTAATTTTCTATTTGATTAAAGATATTTTAGAACAAATACACAAAGAGAAAAAAGAACAGTCAGCCCTTTAAAAAAAATACAGTAGTTTTGCACTGCAAAGGCCCACAACAGAAACCAGCCTCTTGTGTGAGCCCTCTATCCTGTGCCCTTTCTTCCATGCAGAGAACAGGGAGCTTCTACTAATGTCTTTTAGTACATATGTATATTTTTTATTACTTAAATACATATGTTCCAGAAAAAGATGACACTGGGGAGCAGGGTATTTTTGTCAGCAAGTACACAGCAATGTTGTAAAGACCTATAAGGAAATGCATTAAATAAGGTCAGACTTGTCTTTAATCACTCCCTGCACTTTAATTATAGTCAGATTAGATAGATAGATAGATAGATACATAGATACATAGATACATAGATAGATAATTTCATCTCATTTTTCTTTTAGGTTCACTTTTCATGGCTGCTGTAGCATTTAAATAGAGTTAATCAGTTCCCTCCAGACCAAAGGCAAGTACTATAAACAGAGCTGCATGGCTCAAGGGATGTTCAGCAAATGTGTTCAATCAACACTTGCTCCTTCTGGAATAAAGAGGATGTGCCTCTGCATCAGATTTAGCCCTTTTCTACTGTTTGAACAGTGTGGCAGTCTCTGTCTAAGCCATAATATGACTTGGACTGAGGGGAAAAGGCCAAAGGGTTATTCTAAAACTGCATTGAAATGCCCAGTTTTCATCTAATGAGGATTATCTGATTTACATTTGAAAACCTGTACCTACCACAAGCTACAAAAGAAGGCACGTGTAGGGCTCAAACTGCTGGTGGGAAGCCAGATTTAAATTTACTCTCCCAGGACTCCAATTCTATATGAGCATGTCAGTTATTATCACTGGAATAAAAAATTTATTAAGCAAATTAATAAAATCTCTAATCATAATATTATCTTTTTTTTCTCTGATTAAGTTAATTATAATTGAAAATAACAAGCTAATGAGCATAGCATTTGCTGGCACATGAGATGGTGTGTTGCTTTAAAAGATGAGAGTGAAAAATAAGTCATTTAGTCACAATACACATTAAAGAAAGGATCCTGATGGATGTCAATAAGTATCAAGTAGTAGTCCTGGTTCCGTAAACCCCCACATAAATTGGCAATTTCAGTCATGTTTATTTGAACTGGCCAAGATTACCCAAATTCTTATAAGTAACGCTCTCTGTCATTATTTTAGTAGATTACAGGTTAATTATGAAAAGATTTAGAGCCTTCCCAACCTATCACTTTACATGCCTGAAATCCATTAAGGAAAGAACACAAGCCCATTGTGCGTGCAGACACATGGGTTCCTTTCATCTCTAGAGCCAAGCTGCATGACTCCAATTTCCCATTAATTAGACAATCTTTCAGAGGATTATTTGCTAATTATCCTCAGTAGGTTTCCAGCATATGAAAAAAATACACAGGAAATTAAAAAAAAACGAAACAAAACAAAACAAAAACAAAAAAACAAAAAAAAAAAAAAAAAAAAAAACCAACAAAAAAAAAACCATAATGATAGACTTCTCCAAGAAATCTGGAATGCTAGGGGGAGCAGTTTGGGAATACCCCCCAGATTCTTGGGGATCCTTCAGCCATGACATTCCAGGTCTAGCAACCCCATTGTGTTAACTGCTCCTGGGCAACAGAGTACTCCCAATCTATCCAGCTTCAAAACCATCCAACACCAGACAGGACTTTACAAGAGGATTATTTCATTAAAAAGCATGTTTAAGCAACTACTTGACAGATTTGTAAACAGGCACAAAAATAAGTGTGATATCTGATAGCTATGTGTCATTTATTAGCTGTGGGAATTTCCTTCTTTCATCCTGCCAGCAGAGCTGAGGACAGACACGGGAGGGATTTTGGCACCTGTGATGACCAAGCACCAATTCTTAGATTAAACCACTTTTCCATGCAGTCTCTTCCTAAACAGAAGCACTTTCTTGGGTGGGAATCCACTTGTAAACTTCCCTACTAAAGAGTTACCAATCTGTCCATTTTTCCTCCAATGTTTCATTTTGACACTAAATTCCATCAAGAAATATTTGCAATTTCCTTACTAATGAAATGTTATTTATGGCAGTTTTATGATGCTACATGATGATGTTTTTGAAACAGGCAGCCCCTTCTGCCAGACCTACAAAGTATTATTATGGGGTTTATTAATAATATATTCATGTTGCAAACACGATTCATTCTGCCAGAACAGCTTATGTCCTGGTACATAAAAATGTATTTTGACAAACCCTTTTCACACAACATTGTTAGTGTCACCAAGAAGTGCACCTTAGGTTTTGCTTATGATAAAAACTATCTGTGATAGATGAACTAAAATTTGAGGATTCTGATCTGTTTGGGCAAGGTTACAATTTCATCAGTATTTCCAGTATTTGGAGAGTGTGAGCTTCTACACTCTCTTACTGTCTATATGCTTTTAGCAATACTACATAAATAAAGGAATTAAAATGACTCAATAAACTGGTCAAGTGGCCTGAACAAGAAATGTTGAACTACTGCTTCCATTAGAGCTGAACATGTGGTAATAAACAAGTGCTATCAGACAGTGTGTGCTGGAAGAAACCTTATTTTTTTAAGCCTTTCAACTATAACTACCCATTTTTTCACTTCCTGCCTTTCCCTCACCAAATTAAACTGCAGTTGCTGGATACTCATGTGACCAGCTGTAAGAACCGTCCAGTTCTGGGATTTGAATTTGTCCACCAAATGCTACAGAGATTGCATCATTCCCCAGTAACTCTCTGCTCAGTGTAAGATTCAGACATCTGTAAGCAGAAAGGATGAAACAGGAAGAGAGAGCTGTCAGACCTCCCCCAGCAGCAGCAGAGCTTTGTTCCTTCACCTACTCCCAGCTAACCACAACATGGCACAGAGTTCTGGCTGCTGCTGCTGGGCTGGGCTGCTCCGACTCCTGGCTGCCATACCCTCCTCCCTTCCCAAGGCAGAGCAATGCCAGTTCTGGCCCAGGATCTCCTACACCCAAAATCCCAGCAGCAACGTGCAATCACATGACTTGATGCAACTGAGACAAGCCAAGTGATACCTCAGCCAGCTACCCAGCAACCAGGGAAACGATGGGTCGATGCTGGCAGCTGCACACCACAGCCTTGTCTGCTGCTGAGTCAGGCATTTGCAGCACGTTTGACAGCAGCAGACACAGCCAAGTGCGTTTAAGTTCCAGCAGTGTGGAAACATCCTGCCAGTAACTCTAGAGGCACAAAACCACTAACAAAGGCATCATCGAAGCTCACTGGCCTCCAAGAACTCACTGCATGTGAACTTTGGTCACTGAAGTTGAGAGCTATTCAGAAAATGAATCATTGATTTAGGCATTGTTTATTGGGTATACGCCAGAATTCTGGGGGCAAAAAACTCCAAAAATATTGTGTACATGTCAATACATTAAAAAGGCATCTACTTCTTGTGGTGATTTAAAGGAAAGGTAAAAATCCTTACCTATAAGAAATTCATCTGTAGTTCCTACGCTACATTTCTGGTGTAATATGTTGATGTTTTGAGTTACTGTAGATTGAGTATACTCAAGAAAATGCATATTGCTGTACTGCAGCACTTGTACACAGAATTCTTCTGCTGGGATAACAAGATTTTTTCAGTTTGACAGAAAGAAAAGAAAAACAGCCATGAGAGCTGATGGCTTACCAGTAAAAGATGACTTTCTCACAGCATTTTGGAAACATCTGGATTAAATGTGTACCTCACAGCACTGCATATGCTTCCCTGAGGGATTGCTTTCATCAAAAAGTAATGCACCTAAGTTCTGAAATAAAATAATGAAATAAAAGATATTCCAGTCTTATACTCTGTTTTGTTTTCTCTTTCCAGTTGTCTGTAATGCAATCTAAGAGGCCTCGTATCAGATCCAATATGCATATCAGGGAAAAAGAAATCTGTTTGATTTCTATTTTTAAAATAACTAGAATAAAACAATGGGTACAAAGCTCCATATGTATAATAAACAGCATGGGAACACATTTTATTTTCCTCAGCAAAATTCCCATTACATATGCAGAGCCTGAAACATAAATATTAATGTCAACAACAAAAATAATTTGTATTTATATCTGTTTGTGGGCAAAACAGATCCACTCAATAATACCAGTCATGTCACTGCTGTCTACTGTACTATACAACTCGATAAAATCTATTAAATACTCACTTTAAAGGTAGGGGGTTTTTTGAAAGGCTCATTACAATCTCCCTAACAAATACTGGACATTCTACTGGTTTTAGAAGGTTATTGCAGTCAGTCTTTTCCCAAAAACAAGACATCAAACTGTAACATATAGTAAGAGGTTGCTCAAACCAAACCTAAGTTATGAAGAGTTTAGAATTAAAATCCTGCACTTCCATCATGCCAGTTCTATTTCACCAAGCAAGAAGAGCAGCCATGTATGGTCAAACAGATCAGATTCTACTTTACATTAGAATGAAAAGGCACTCAAAAAAGACCAGAGCAAAATTCCTACATGAGTACAACTCTCATGTTGCTGTGGTACAGTGTAGTATCAGTTTTGCTGCTGAAAATTCTTCTGCATACACCAAGTTTCCAGAAACTTACTTTTTTTCAACTCTTATTGAGGAGTCACACGCAAATCTTTACATGATTTAACAACTTGCAGTCTAAAATCATCCTGGAAACAGTAACACAAGTAGGCTGAAAATAAACTCACATTTCAATCACAAAACCATTTCAATTCAAGCTCCAGTACTTGCACTGAGGCAGTCCCATTTATGTCAAACGGTAACCAAATTTTAACCAATTCAAATAAATAAATGTAAATAAATAATGTATATAATATGACTGCTGATTCTGAAAGTTACATTTTCCTCAACCCCTCCCCTTCCTCACAGCCTGATATTATAAGAATATATTCCAGCAAATCTTGCATTTATCAATGAAGAAGCCAAAAATCTAACTACAACTGTATGAATAAGGTTCCCTTTCTTTCCCCCACTACACCTAATTTTCATGACCATGGTATGAATCTCATAAAATTGGCCTCAACTCTTCAATCCATCCTATCCTGATCCCTCTGTGGAGCCTTCCTGCCACCCAGTAGATCAACACTCCCACCCAACTTGGTGTTATCTGCAAATTTTTAATTACAGCCATGGACAGTACATTTAAACACCATCTATTAAAATACAGGAAGTTGAATTTAACACAACAGCCATTTGCTACTCCTCTGCCAAAACAGTATCACAAATCTGAATAAGAGGTGAGGAAAAAAAATAATTGTCTTGGAACCTTTACTGGTCAAGACTTATGGCAGCTGATGACAGCAGTATCTACTACAAATTAAAGATAAAATCCTAGCTCCAAAGTCCTTGCCAAATTCCAACAGTACTTTTGAGCAATTCTTAGCCCTTCTGACTCATTTTTGAACTGTCAGTTGAGTGGGAGGTGTGAATTGAGGAAATGTTTTCATGAGTTTCCTCATTTAGCCATTTTTCCATAACATACATTGGCAGAGCTCAGAGGAAAAAAAACCCACTCTGCAGACTGTTCACTGTTTTCTGAGTGAATTACTCAGCTTTTTAGCTAAGCCAACGCTTACACCTCCCAGGGTTTCCAGAAACGCTGAAGGCTGTAATTCTTACTCTTCTACACAAAGAATCAAAGCCCAGGAATGATTCTCTGTCTACAAACATATTTTTGCAGGTGCCTCGTCAAATCCATTAAACTTCAGGCTTTTACTGAAGCGAAAAAAAATGCTTGGAGACTTAATGCAAATTAGAAACATATATGTATATACAATGTAATTTATGATCATAACTTAAATTCTTATCATATCTAGAACTTCAGAAAAACTTGAGCAGGCTGAAGTGGGTAGGAATTCCAGAGCAAGAAGGCTGGGATATCTCTAGCACTCAGGCCAGGAGTTGGCAGCCTGATCTCTGGAGTCCCATTTCCAGCTCTGCTACTCCTCAATTCTGTGAGTTCAGAGAGAAAGATACAAAGTGCAAAACATAACAATCCCTGTAGGGCCCAATCAGCTCAGTAAGCTTGGGCCTGCCTTTGTGAATTCATAACAGAGAGAGAATGAGAAACATCCATCTGACTTTGAAATCCGTACTTGAAAGGGGATGAACCTTCAGCATCCTGTGGCTGCAAGAACAAAGCGCCAGGATTCAAGTCCTCACTACAGGGTGAGCTTGGTTAGAAGACAGAAACAAAGTGTCTGCCCAAAACTGGCTCTGCTAGAGAAGAGGAAATAAGGGGAAGTAGGAAGAAACTTTGGAAACAAAGAAACATGGGCGTTTGTACCAACAGCAGGGTGGGAAGAGCAGCAATCCAAAGCACGCCTGGCATCACCAGGTAGGGACCCTGCAGGCACATGACTTTGCAGGGTACCCAAGGACGTGTCTCAGTGGGTCCATAAAGCAAGGACAGCCACATGTCCCACTGGAGGGGTGGCAGCAGCTCCAGCACATGCCAGGAGAACACTCTTTTATTTCTCTAATGAAGGAATAGGGTGCACGTAAAACCTTGGAGTGATTAGGGTTAGTTATAAAAGAGTATTTAGGAGTTTGACATTGCAAGTACATATTTTCTAAGTGTTCAATATTGCAGTTTATCCACTGCATTGCTGATGTTGATCCTTAATGTACAATTTACTGATTGCCAGCTAATTACACGTCATCAATAAATCAATTAACCACTTTGATCCTTGATCCTTGTTTGATTTGATCTGTGTTAACTTGAGCAGTTTGTCCCTGCAACCAGCACTCAAATGGAGTGCCACTTCAGGAAGAAACCCAAAAGTCACTATTGCCTAAATAATTACCCTAAATAACTTTGCATGTCCCCAAATGAAAAAAAAAAAAATAATAATCCTTGGTGTTGGGCCACAACATACCTGGAGAGCTCCAGGGCAGACAGCATTTCCAGTCAGAACAGCAGTGCTTCCCAGATACACTGTAATTCCTGACAGCCAGAAATCCAGGCTAGCATTGGATTGCTCTAAGTCATTATATATGCAAACTCTTTAAAGGCTTTTGTATTTCTGTGCTCTATTCATAGCATACTTTGCAATGTTTCAAGGAGAGCCCATACTCCAATAAATAAAAATTAACCTTTGTTGCAGTCACCATTGGGGAAAGTGCTTTTTAAGTACAATGTACCATGGAGAATCCTTGGGATCTTCTCAGTTTGAGACAATGTCACTTTGCACAGCAACAGCCATCAAGTGCAGTCTGCAGAAGTGCATTTCAATGGATCTGTAAGCCTATTACAGTTGGTTTTATTTAAAAGATAACAAGAATGAAATTATCAGGGAGATAAAAAAAAATAAATAGAAAAAAATAAAATCCAAATACATTTTAAACCTAATCCTTTCCAGTGGGTCAAATTACTTATCTTTTTCATGTCTACCATTATGAGAGCAGTTTTCTGTTACATTGGTCTACTAATTGCCAGTCTCTCCAAAAAATGTTGACAAAACAAAACCAAAAATAACAAACAGCAGAATACACAGCAGTGGTTTCTCAAGGGACCCATGTATGTGTTGATGCATGACTGCAACATGAATAATTCAGAATCTTTCCATTTCAAAACAGGTTTTACATAACTAAGGCATAAAACTCACTATATTCATTAAGAAAGATTAATAGCTACAACTGCAGATTCAGGGATTTCTTGTTGTCATTAGACTTGGTGGTTAAAATGTGAGTTTTATACAGGCAAGGGACAATTATCTCCTGTCTGTGCTCTGCATTTTCTGAATAAATCACTCAATAGCTTCCCCTTAAATTACATTTTAATGATATCAATTGTTCAGGTGTGGCAATTTAAAATATACCATTTAAAACACCACTAGGGTAAACAGCTAAATAAAAAGCTAAAAGGAAGCTTCCAATAAGCTACAGCATGAAGTCTGTCAACCAACCAGACCACGACAACATGCCCTTTTGTGTCGTACCACCACTGACTCTGAGCAAATGGGCTGTACACCTACATGGTCCTCAGGGACTCACCCTGATCCTAAAGAAAGTGCTTCACAGGAGGGAGGAAAGGCAGCAGATCCTACAACAGCCATCCCCTCTTCTGCTAGGAGAAGACATTCCCATTCTCTGCTTTTAGGAGGCAATAGCAAATGGTGTTTGCTACCAAGTCCTACAGTGGACTTTAGTCATGCCATGGCACCCACAATTATCACAAGGATGCTGAAATTGGGATGGCCATGGCAAGGGGAGCAAGAGAGAGAAATGCTCTGGGCTACTGTTTCTGTGGTGACCAAAGCCCAATTAACCATGTTGAATGCAGTTCAAGTAGTCACCAGCAAAGCCCTATGACTTTGTCTGCTATATTCTGTCACTTGAGAGTTAGGAGGGGATGATGACCAATTATTGGTTAGCTTTAAATATTTTTTTTATAGCAGAAAATGTATTTATGCTTCTACAGAGCAGCCTCTTCCAAGAAAAACAACACCAAACCATAAATGAAATATCTCATAACCTTTCATAAGTGACTCTTCTAATATTAAATAAGGTTAATAAAGCCTCACTAAAATGATTCTATTGGCATATTTATGTTTTGTGTTTGTGGCCTCTGTGTTCCTCTGCAGAGTCCACTAATGACAAGAGGGCAATTCAATGTGCATGTACTACTCAGTACTATCCAACTAGCAAAAAATATCCAGCCCAGCTATCAAGACCTCTGATAGTTGTGATCCTTAAACTATCTTGACAATCTAAGGGCTGTCTATGCAACTTCATCTGATTTTTAACCATTCAAACACATTAGAACAGCAAAATACTTCAAAGTACCCAGGTTCCTCATGGCAGATTGATTGGTATCAGACATCTAAGTCCACAACCTAAGTTTTAATTACTAATTGCTACAGAAATGGCACAAACACTGATCAACAACTTACAGATGTTTCTTTCTTGAAAGCAGAACATTATTCTGTAAAAGACAAGAACTTTAGATACTGTCACTTATTAACTTCTGAGTTTTGCTGAAGATATGTCTGCAAAACCAGTTCCTGAAACTAAACTACTGCAAGACTCCTGAAAGACATAGAAAGTGAGTCAAACACCTCCTTCTGTGCATGCATAGTGAGACCTGCATGATCACATAGTGTAAAGAGCTGAAATGCATTCAATTGCAGACCTCAATAAAACATGCAATTAACTCAACAGATCCAGTGAGGAAGTTTCTTTTTCCCAGTGAAGCTTTGAGCCCTCTCCTTAGCAAGGAAAGGTGCTCAGGTGGGCTCATGCACAGTCCCCCAGCTGAGAGAAGGGCCACTGCTTTAATGAGAGGAGTGAGTGGTAAAAGTCCAAAGAGACAAAACAATCAGGAAAGCAGAGAACTGCTACAAGGCAGTGGAACAAGGAAGCACCTCTTGCCATGTCATTTGCTGTTTCATTGCCTTCTTCAGTGCTTTTGGTCCAGGTCTGCACAAAGTAAGCCCACAGGCCAAGTATATCTGGCAACCACTAGTAAGACTATATCGTATTATGTTATAAATGATATTTCAAGAACACTGAATAATTTATATCAAGTATCACTTGTACTTCCAAATGCTAAGACATCAGAAGGCACTATTCCAGGATAAGAAATAATCACTGCATAAGTTGGAAGGAGCTGTTCCCCTCAGGCAAAATATTAGCTACCGAAAATATAAGTGAGATTTTTCAAGTTCCTCCAAATGTTTTCAACTTGCAAAATCAGAAGCAGAAAAGTTCGTGCTATGAAGTCACCAGTGCAGCAAAGTTCACAGCCCAATCACTTCCTTATCAGTATTTAATTGGTCTTAAAAGGCTATATATATACATATAGGATGATAAAAACTCATCCAAGTAAACAAATGTATGAAAAACTTGGGCTAACTTAAAATTATCCAGCAAAAATGCTGCATATGGAAGACAAAACAGAATTCATTACACAGGGAAACATTCTCATGTTGCAGGAGGGGAAGTAGGGTCTATTCTTGGATATGCAGATTTCACACAGTATCCAACCAGCACCAAGTTTATAAAATATTCTTCAATAAGGAGAGCTTCCAGCCCTTGCAAATTAGAGATCCTAAGTCCAACATTTCTGCTGGAAAGATGTTTCACATACTTTTCTTGGTACGGAGCTCCACGGTAGGCTTTTGATTTAGTTAGAAAATCATTTTCTATTTGATGGAACAAGATGTTTCAGAGGATAGAATCTTTAAACAAAATTTTCTGGAAGAAAGCCCTGTGCAAGACATTTGAACCACTAATGAGAGCATGACAGTTTAAAATGTATTTATAATCCTCTCACAGGGTTTCATGTCACTTTGGAATTTTCTACACCATTTTTTTCAGTGGTCCTTCCCATTCTAGATCCATGAACATCTTTTTGTTGATACACACAATTTTAGGGATCAACAAAATATTGAGCACCCTCAAAGAAGTCTCTATTTCTGCACAAGATCTTCACTTCCAACATTGCCTCAACCAAACTTTTGCACATGAATAGTTCACTGCACAATTACCATTTAATTATCAAATTAAACAGACCAGACACCTCAAAAGCACTCTCTGATAGTCTTGCTGGTTTAATAGCAAAGCATCCTCCCTGGCTGACATGTGACGTGCGGGAGCTGATGGTGTACAACTCCACAGTGGTAGCACCTCCAGGTTCTGACACAAACACAGCTTTAATCTATTCATTTATACAGCACAGAGCTTGTTAAAATAGCTTGGTGTTTTTAGTTGGTATAAATTTAACTCATGGTGCCATTTTTAAAATTACAATTTTCCCCAGTAGATTGCTTCAAAGCAGAGCTGTAAATTTGTAAGATTTCTTCTGCACTAATAAAATAAATATTTAATTGGAGATACTTTTGCTATTTCTTCCTCTTTTCAAAAATCAGTGCACATTTGGGACAATTATTTGGTGAAATCAATTATATTTATTATTGGAAGTGCCCATGAGGATTATTACCATCCTCTCTTTTTGATAATTATAATGTTGTTGCACATGGAAACTCAGCACATGCCAAATCAGAGTGCAGGTCAGATGCCAACAATGCACATATATTTGTTAGCAATTCATTAATATACTTTTAAGCTACACAACAATTTCTTCACCTTTGATTCTAATGGAATGTGCTTCCAACATGGTGTTTCCCAAAGATACTTGTTGCAAAAACAAAGAGTTATTAAAGAGTCGAGTCGTTAGTGCTCATGGGCTTCCCCCTGAAATTCTGAATGAATAGTGAGAATTGACTCAAACTTCAAAACTTCATCACCTTCAAAACCTGACTTGATAAATTACAAAAGTCTCCTGCCAGCACAGGGCACACCATGGCAAACACAATGTTAAATCTGAAATCCTGAGTTGCTAATCCCCAGCAATGGGTTAGATCTTGCAAACAGCAAACTTAGAGATGGAAGACCAGTGCCCTGGCCTATGAGTCCTTTAGAATTAATCACATAGATATGATACTGAAAATATTATAGACAAATTTCCCTTAACATGAAGAAGATATGGAAAAAAGTTGCAGTATTTCTATAACGACTCCTCTTAAACATTTTAAGAAAACATCATGTAATTCAAAACTATCCACTGGGAGAATGGTCTAAGAAGTGACCTGAGATACTAAGAGTGAAAATCAGGCCTCTAAAACCAGTATTCAAATTATTCTTCTTCAATGTAACCTTCTCAGTGGCATGGAATCGTAAATACAATCCAATTCATAGGAATTTAAGTAGCTAGTGATAAATAATAAACCAAAACCATAAAAGACTACAACAAAGTACAGATTCAAGATCTGAATATGCAGTTTTAAGACACAACCAAAACGACAGCAGAGTCAGGCCCAGAGAACCCACAGAATCAAAGAAGAGCTGGTTAAAATGTCCTTGATACCACACAGCAAAGTTATCCGTGCTCATCTTATTTAAAGCAAGATATCGGCTTAAGAACAAGTACCACCCCTGAAGCCAATAATCATTGTATATACAACCCAGACAGCAGACTTTCACCTAACAATGGCAAAAATGAAACAAAAAGTATAGTTTTCAGTGATCAGAATGGTTTGAAATGTGCTCTTTAAGCACTTGAACAAGGCATAACTTAAAATCCAAAACAAATGGCCACCTGGGTGGGGGACAAAAAAAAAATTACCAGAGGGGAGAAATTGCCCACTGATTTGTATCCAACAACACACCACGTCCACCAGACTAACTCTCAGTTTGCATTCCTCTTCCTTTAAGAGCAAGTAGCATCTCAACAGAAAACTGTGACTTGCACTGCGTCTGTGCTCTCCTCCTCTCCAGCTGAAGAGAAGAGCAGGAGCACAGCACTTGTTTCCTCCCTCAGAGCCTGAAGTAGAGGCAAACACAATTTCTGTCCTTCTTAGGACCCTAAAGCTCTCTCTCACTCAACAAACAGCATTAAGGGTAATGTTCTTTTCCAAAATAAGACTGCTTCTCCTTCTCCAACCTTTCAATTTTTAACCTCAATTACAAAACAATTGCTTTCTCAAGTACTTCTGGAACACCTAATTTAATTTTTCAAGATGACAAGCTATTCAGTTGCTAGGGACTGAAAAACTCAAACACGTCAACTGCTTTGAAGTCCTCTGCTTACAAAACTGACCTAACTCCTGCTAAAGGCAACTAACCACATGAACTGCATCAGCAAAACAGTCCTGGATCATGAAATATCTCAAATATCACATCATTTCTTCTACAGTGAGCACAGAAGACAGGAAGTTGCCTAACATTCTTGATCTGTTAGATAAATCATCTATCTTCCCAACAAAAAAAGGGATCTGCTAAGAAACTTTTCTCTTTGAACAAGGCATTCATTTGATAGATAATAGTGGAAATGCATAAAGGATTCATGTCTCCAGGTTCAGTTGCTTTCCCATCCCTTAAAGCTAAATTCTGCCTTTCTATAATCCAAGCAAATCAAGGGAGAAAGAGAGGAAATTGTCCATTCATCTCTGAGTTGCAAACTTGGTAGTTGTTCAAATTACTACCCCTACTATTTTTACTAATCTAAAAATTAAACACACGCTACGTGCAGCGTTATGAATCACTGTTATTTTCTAAACCAGCTCAGATTCAATCATCATTTCACAAAACAGAAAAGTAACATGATGTTCTGGATGCCTCACCAGGGTCTGTGGAAGTGGCACCACTGTGTGTGAGCTTTTAATGTGATTCAGGATCAATAAAACCCAGAGGACAGCAGCCCTCACCAACAAGAAGGTGAATGAAAAATTGAGGATATTAATAACTGTCAATGACCAAACTGTCATCCTTCCATCTGTCAAACAGACAGAGGTTTGTCTCTGCATGGAGGAAGAGGGAAATCAGGCTTGCCACGCCCTCTGTATTGCTGTTAGCCACTGAAAACAGCATTCAGATGTATTTTTGGGCTCAGGTGTTCTGCAAATGGATCCAGAAAGCACAAAGAATATGTCTAGCATGCTCCTAAATAATGTAAATAAAACTTGATACTAGTAAATGCTATAACCAAAGTATTGCACTTTTCTTCGGGTAAATACTTAAACTGATTGTACTCTGAAGTAGCTGTTCTCATATGGGAAACTAAATAAATAATACTATTATAAAAATGCCTATATGTTATCAAATTTTCTTCTGCAACAAAACAATAATTAAAGCTTTGAAATTTACTAATACCAAAGAAAAACAGAGCAGACGTTTTTAAATCAGAGTAATACAATTAGTTTGATAAAAAGAAGTTAAATTCCAGAATGGCATACTTCCAGGATGGAGACACCTCTGAAAACACCAGTCTTCACTTTAATTTTTCAGGAGAAGAAGAAGGTTAAGTGGTGGAGAAAATTGAGTACCACACAGTGAGGCATACACAGCAAAGGACCACGTGCTTCACTCTTGGCACAGCCCCCCAGAAAGCCAGCATGTCCCAGGTGTCACCCCAACAGTGCCTGCAGTCCAGGTTGTGCTGGTCTCCTCTATTTTTATTGTTTGGAGGGCATTTTCTGAGCACTGTCCCACACCACCTTACACCACTTGAATGGCAATTTGCCTGAAGGAGTGTAGTGATGGGGGCAGGATATGCCAGTGTTGAATACAAAATCGAAACATGAAGCTTCTTCCCACAGATAAGAAAGTCAGTCGTACTGTGCACAGGGTAGAAAAGGAGCCTGTCTTTATTACTATTTCTGTAAAAAATTCAGAACTTCATTAATGCTCTCAGACAGCATTCTACTCTGTGTCATCAGCACTTCCATTAAAAAATAATGTAGATTTAAATTTTAGACATTCCATAAAATCACAGCCCATTATAAACCACAGGAATTCACTGCTTTTCACTGTTTCCATTGTTTTTTAAATTTTTAAAAGTCCTGATTTCAGACACTGTAACACAATTTAATTGCTCCTGAAGTACTGCGGAGTCCTTTTTTGCTCAAACCTTTTGCCCTTCCAGAGAGCAAGGAGCTAAAAAAAAAGTAATGTTTTGCTAAGTAGCCATTAGATTTCACCTAAAATAAGAATGGGAGCAGAGGAGGCAACAGAGACATAAAGCACTGTGGGACATGAAGGGTTAGGGTTTGTTCTTCCACTTGGAGCTGTCCACCACCACTGAATCTGAGCACAGCAAGGCTAACAAATTATTCATGAACAGAAAACTACATTCAGGGTGTAGATTCCATCACAGCAACCAAAGGCAGAAAACGTCACAGAAAGGCCACACGAGCCAAGTGGAATGGTTCTTAATGGGGAAAACCAAATGCTCCTGGCAATTCTTCATGCTGGTAGCAAATGTCATTCTGGACTTACTGAGGAAAGAGGACAAATCCTACAAAACCATCTCTGAGGCCAGGGGGTTTGTCCCCATCTACTGGAATTCTGAACAACCTTGTTTTGGCTTTTTTTAAATGGATGAAGATAATAGGAGGAAATTCAAAAAATCCACAAGCAATTGCATCTGAACTTCCCTCAAGATCCCAAGTACCTTCTTCTGTATTTCTGTCCTTTCTATAACTATCTAGCACCGTCATTTTTACCTAAAACTGTGGAAATTCTATACTATATTCTACACTATATCAGCACATAGAAAAATACATTTTCCCCTGGAAACCTCAAAGCCCAAAATCATGACCTTACTAAGGCTTGTGGATACAACACTAATAACCTCAATGAAAACAAAGCAAATTATATCAATCATTTAAAGTCCTAATTTCTATTTAATTTCTAATCTTTCACCTTAAATCAGAATTACTAGAACCAAGTGCAGCCCTCAAAATCTAAGTGTGATGTGGTGACAGAAAAGTTAAGTGACCTGCCAGCACCAGATCTAGAAACTGAATTCAGATTATCTTAACGCCTATAATTTGCCCAAGATAAAACAATTAGTTTACATTAAAGAAAAAAATCTGGACTTTGCAAGATAGTAAATGAAGCACAGGTAGTGAACAAATGCAGTCTATCCTTCCAACTCCATTGTAGGGAAGGTATCTGGAGGCAGAGGGACAGACAAGACACTGAAGACAGTTTACTGATAATTTCTCAAGCCACAGTAACAAGACTTACAGAGTTGACTGCTCAGGGACAATCCCACATCTGGAACACGAACTAGAGCTGACTGGGAGTCTCTTCATAATGGAAATGTCTTTTTTTTTGAAGCAGACTGATTCTTTGGTTCATGTATCTGCTGTTTCCAAACAGCCACAGTGCTGAGGGGATAGCGCTTGGTTTACCCTTCATGCCTATTCATTTAATTTTGTTTGTGGCAGCTATAAACAGTGAACTGGGAAACATAACCTAGCTACCTCCTTTATACACTTTTATTCTTTGCATTTGGTGCACTTTTATGCAAAGTCAGTTCTTCCCAGCTATTGATGCCTCCCTGTGTCAAAAGATTTCTATTGATTGCAGTGAAGATAATGAATACCAAGTGTCTCCCAAAACAGAACCTCTTTATCAACATCTTCTGCTGACCCAGGGCATTGACATTCCTTATCTTGATTTGGTCAGGATCACAAGACACATACCAGAGCACACAGATGCAAAAATCAATTCTGATTGAAGTTACACAAGTGAAATCAAGGCAGATGCATCACTGTGAGCAGAAGATACATCATCACTTATGGGATACATTTTATTAATCTCCCTGCATCTTACCTAACCACCTAGTGAAATCATTGTATACAAAAAGTTAGAACGCAGAAAACAGATTATAAATGTTTAGGTCCACAAAGATGTTCTTGCACCCTGCAGTAACTAATACTTTTTGCTGTTCTCTCTGCCTGCAAATGTGAAGCCTAAGCCACCAGGAAAGAAAAGCACACCATTTCCACTCCTTCCTAATTGGGCCCCAGAGATGGACACATTCAAATTCAAGATCAAATCTGCTGCTTTTCACAATGAAGCCACTGTGTAACTGCCTGTAAAGCACAGGTAGCAATATCACTTCTTAACTACATTAGCTGTGAAATGCCTCTCCTGAACAACAGTTAAATAGATTCATCGCCAGCAAAGGTCAAGCCCTCACGTGTCTTCTGCTTTTCATGAATAACCTATTTATACTTGTATGAGAAACTCAAACAAACAAACCAGCTGAACATCAGGAGCTCCAGCAAACTTAATTCTTCACCTTCAAAAGCATATTTTCTCCAAAGATTTCTGAGTGTTTCAAAATCCGACAGTGTGGGACACTCTCTTTCTGCCATAAGCAACCTTGCTTACTGTGCCAAGCAGCAAGGGAATTGACTGTAATGCACAAGAGTGCAAGCCTGGTTTTGTAACCCTTGTCTCTGAGCTGCCCCAGCTCTCCAGAGAGCTTGCTTTGTCTGAAATTGAGAACACATTTTTGGAAACACAACATCCACGCAAAGTAATTGCTTATTACACAGTACTTAGCAAGACACCACAGAGCCTGTGCTCTTGCTTTAAAACAAACACAGTATCTGCACGCTTGTGTTTATACATTTGTATTAGATTTCCAAACCAATTTGTTAGTCCTGCAGCTTCTTTGCAACCCAATTATGCAATGTGTTTTCCCATGTGTCCTCTGCTATGTAGGACAGGATGACTGAGAATCACCTCCCTGTTTATAAAGTGGTATGCTGCCAAGTTTGATGGGCTTTACCCTGGATGATCCACTTAAGAATCTGTTTCCACTTGTGTACATCACTGGCACCGCTGGATTCCATCCCTTCTTTCCCGCTGGAAGTATGTCTGCTTTCTTCAGTTATGTGAAAGTCATGGAAATCACCAGGCCTAGGTGCATTTTTAGGACTGTCATTAAAAGAAGATTGTGCTCGCTTCTATGCAATATCACAGTAAAACCAAGAATACATAAAAGGAAAGCAAAAATCAGAAAAACTCCCATCTTTAAAAACACTCAAGTCTCCTGCCCATATGATGACTAGACAAGCTTTTGGCTTTTCCTCATGCCAAAGACACTGAACTTGGTCAGGGTACATGAGAACAGCAAAGACAGTGGGACTGAAAACAGCCCTGTCAACAGAGCCTGTTCCAAAGACTTGACAAAGGTACTTGTGACACACAGGACACTGAAACCTTCTTGGGACTAACCTGCAGACCCAACAGATTCACTGTTAGCACATAATCTTCTATGCCTAAGAACACCTCTGTATGCCTTCCCTGCTTCACATTCTCAAATGTTGACTATGCCATACAGAGCTGCAATAGTTGTAAAGAAAAGGCAAGGCAACAATTCTTTTGTAGTTCTTCCTTAAATCACCTCCCCGAAGCTCCTCTCCAGGCCAGGCACTGAAATAACATGTATAACAGGCTCAGAAAAGAACATATCACAAAAACATGTACCTTAAACAAATAAAGTGCATTTGACAACAAAGAACTGATGCAATCAATGATAAGCACTGTCTTAATTTTTAAACAAACTTAATACAGTATTTGGGGTGCTTTTTTTATGTTGTTTAAATCAGTACCGCACTTTGCAAACCTTTTCTCCTGTATTACAGAAGTTTGCATATTATTTTGATTTGGGTTTTTTTCCCCAAAAGCAAAATTTAGGAAGCTTTTTTACTGCCTAGCAGAAACCTGCATTGCAGCAGGAAGCCTATGCAGAAAAATGTGCCCATTGCCCAGCCAGAGTAACAAATCACCAACTCACTAATCTCCAG
Organism: Margarornis squamiger; assembly: GCA_035222235.1. NCBI lineage: Eukaryota > Metazoa > Chordata > Aves > Passeriformes > Furnariidae > Margarornis > Margarornis squamiger. Next base: position 6,429,687 of record JAWWTY010000160.1, on the reverse strand, counting down.
CGTGCCTTGTAGTCACTGCAAAACAGCATTGATCTCACAGTGAACTCTAAACATTCCAGGAGGAGATACAGAAGTGAAACTTTATATGCAGAAAGTTGTTTATTATGGTTCTAAGACAACCTGGAAAGACTGACTTCTCCTTGCTACAACAGGTGAAATCAAACTTTCAGCCACCCAGGAAAACCATCAGGGACACCATTCTGCTTTACAGTATCCACGTTCATGTTGGCAGACTTCCTTAGCCCTCATAAATGGATTTTTGGTTATTTTTTTCAGCTACAAGGATTAGGTAGACAGCCCCCAACACCACAGCAATCTTCAGGGGTATCGGTGCTGTGGCTAGTCTGACCCATTATACTCTCACCTCACTTCCTTGTGTCATGCCCTGAAAAATATTCACAGCTCCATTAAAATCTATCAGCAGATTCTTACAGAGTAGCAGATGCAATGACCACTCTGTCTATATTCTGTGAATACTTTAACTTACCTAGTTTTAGAAGGACACCTGAGCCAGCCAACCCCCAAATGCCTGTTCAACTCCTGGCAAAAATAAAAAGTGAAGAATAAAAAAGAAAACATTTTGTAACCTCACGGAATCCAACTGCACTTTTGATGCAGCTTTCAAACCTCACTTTTGAACTGTGGACTGCTGAGCTTTGTTACAAAAACCTCCTATTATCAAAAGCTCATTCTCAGTTTTTCCCCAGAAGAGAAAAGGTACATGCAACAAAACTAGCCTAGTCCTGCAGAATATAACGTCAGACTTGTGCTGACATGAAAAGTTACACTGAACATCAGGTCAAACATACAGCCAAAAAAAATAGGTTCTTCCTTGAGTGTCAAGGCCTCACTAATGTGTTCCTGACAACTGTCAAAAGTCAAAACCATCTTATTTGCTGCTCAAAGACACTTGAAATTTCTTTAAACTGCCATCCTCCATAAGGATCTCCTCCTTGATTTCAAAAACTTCATGCACTTAGAGCTCAAGACAGGTTATTTCCTTGGATTCTGCTGTCTTTTTTTGACTTCTCAGTGGTACTCACTTGACAGCAGTTTTAAGTTGTAGAAGTTCTTTCCAACATCTATCTGAGCAATGAAAATGGTGACTCAAAGAAGCAGAAGTTTGCCAGCACTGAAAAACAAATGTTAATAACCTTTATCATTCTCTACCACCTTCAAAAGGGAGAAGGAAAAGAAAATATGCAAGCCCCTAAGCATTTGATGGACCTTGAGAGGCCCTGCACACTGTGAAGCTGTTCCACCAACAGCCACCACCACACAAAACTTCACAGCCCTGTCTCCTTCACTGCCTAGCAGGGCCTTTTCTCTGCTCCAGCTATCAGCAAGTGGGCTACACTGCATCACCAAAGTACATCAAGAGCAACAGCACGTTCCTCAAAACACACCAACCCAAAACACGCCTCTCAGCTGTAGAGTTACTGCTGCACAGCCATCAGGAAGTCAAACACATCTAAACACATGCAATCACAAGCACCACAGCACGAAATATTCTGTGAAACAGCTTTCACAAGTTAGACCACAACAACCTGTGGAAATCATCCCACAAATCAGTAGGTCTAATGCTGAGATGAAGCAGCCTGCAATACCTGCCTGTAACTACATACAAAATTCAGGGCACGTTGTCACTATGGAAGACTCAGGCTACACATAAACGTGCCAGCTACTACATAGCAAAACACTCCCATTTTTCAGCAGAAGAATCAGTTGCTTTTTCATTTATCAAAACCTGATGTGTCCAGATGGAGAACAAGCTTACAGCAGGAAAATCATTTTCCCAAAGCCACAAAGAAAGCTTGGGCTGCGCCCAGGATTAGAACAGTCCCTGGAGCAAATTCTTGGCCCGGTCTCTGTGAATGTAGCAGGATTTGAATTAGTGCTAATTCACCTTTTTTCCTCAACATTTGAAAAGACCTGTGAGAGATTAAACAGGCTGCCTTAAGCAAATACAATCTCACAAAAATGAGAGACAAGCTAAAACCCAAGAAAATGCTAAATGAAGATGTAAGTCTGAAAACACCTCATACAGTACAAGTTCTTCCCATCATTTGGCATTAACTTCAGGGACCAATGCTATCTGTTTCAAACTCAAATAAACCCACAGAAGTCAACAAATTTATATCCTCCAGCTGAAGACCTGTCCCCATAAATTACCTTAAGTGCGTTTAGGTGATTTTCAGCCTAAAGATTGCACAAGCCATTAAACATCACTCGCAACATTATGCCTTATATCAAAGTCTTGTTTTCATCCACCAGATGCCTCTCAGCAGGGAAATGTACACACCACAACCCAATGAGTACCTCTTAGTGGGAGACTAGCAGGGAATCTCCCTTTGAGCAGAGTTTGCTCAAGTGTTCATTAGGACTCCAAATAAAAAAATTCAAACCTTTTGCTGCCCACATCTCATTATTAGATGCTTGTGGCTTTGTCTTTTCATACATGCACAAACAGTAACTACAGGTTTCCCACAATTAGAACTCAGATGGTGAAAGACCAGTAACTATGATTTTTACCTCCTTATCTAAAAATCCATACAAATTAATTTGCTGACCTATTTCTTTTGTGGCTGGACAGAGAACTGTTAAACAATCTCTCCTTTTCTTGTTGCAGGTAATTGCACACGGAAATATCAAGTCATGCTAAATGAAAAGGAGACACAGTTTGTTATTGGTTTTTAATGTGCCACAAGGATGAGCAAACGAATTAGCTCTTTTGGGCACTATTAGTTCCACACAGTTGGACATTATAGCCTGAGAAGTGTTAGCCACAGCAGCAAGTCAGAGAATAGTGATGTCTATCAATTTGGGAGGTACACAGTAATCCCCCAGGCATCCACAGAGCCCTCATTCACTCTCTGCACAACAACGAGCTGAGACTGATGCTTCACATCTGTCTTTCTGTGCTCCTGGCAGCAGCACTAACACACATGCAAATTGAACATAACCCAGCCCTAATCCAGGCTGTCTGACTGGTGCTGGTCAGCAGTTCTCTCCCAGGTCCTCAGCTATGCAGTTAGGGAGAGATCTGCCACCACTGCATCACCATCAGTTTGGTCACTAGATGCCACGGTGTCAGCCAGCTCTGGTGCTGCTCACCTGGCTCTGCCCTGTGTTTTCCACAGAACTGTTAGCAATGCTTCTCAAGGGTTAACTCAATTCACATTGAACATGAATTTGACTTCAACATCTCAAGTACACCTTAACCTGTCTGTTGTTGTCTGTCAGCCCCAGAATGGGAATGCATGGAGCTACTTTTATTTTCCCCAGCCATACATTCTAGCTGACACTGCAGGCTGCATTTCTATTCTATTAAATCTCCCACTGAACGATAATAAATCTTTCTTCTAAAATTTCTTTTCAGAGCCTGGGGAAATACTGCCATTCTTTGGCCACCAAAATGTTTCATTAAAGAATGTGATCTGTGGACAATTCAGTTAGATGTGTATTTTCTTCACCTTGATATATTGAAAAGATACATTGGCCTTAACAGTTCCTTGATGCATAATCTTTAATATCAGAAGACAAACAATCCTCATAGCTCATGAGAAAGCTTCATTTAGGATTCAGCCAAGGATCCTGTTCTGCAGTTGATCTCACTCATGTTCTCAGCATCACACCTTGCACAAAAATGGCCCAGAGATCTCTCCAGAAAGGAGAGTTGGTGGTGCCAGAAGCCACTTATTCTGCAACAGTTCCTGGAAGGCAGATGCCTCTTGTCTACCTATTTTTATGGCATCTGCCAGACTATCCCACTTCCTCTGCAGTTCTTCTGTCTAGCAAAATACCAGCTGGTTATTTCTGGTCACTCTTCTTTGACTAAGCACTGACTAATCTGCTTCTTCAAACTGAAGATAAGGTTTATCTGTCCCTTTTTCTGCACATCCAGAGGAAAAAAGAACAGTAACAGGTCATAAATGAAAGTCAGAAGAAATAAGTAGGAGCTCTTTATGGTTCTTCTGGAAAAGACTGGTTTGCAAATGAAGGTTAATGTCTAATAGAAGTTATCGTGTCTTTCCCAATCTCCAGACTTCTGGTGTCAGTCTTTACCAAAGACTTTGATAATCCTTACTTGAATAAAAGTAATTTGACCAGGTTGTACTATCCTTTTAATACAATGCATCAAAGTTTTCCAATCTTTCAACCCAACAGACTTGACCAACCAACTCTACAGTTGCTTGACAGGTTATCAAAGTCTATGATGAGATGAGAAAAACTGTTAAATCTTATCATCCAAGTGCTGTCTCCTCAATGGAAAAACAAAACACCAACCCCACCAACCAACCCAACCCCACAGTATTGTCACCTGTTTTTATTTTAGGCTATTTTTATTTTATGTAATATTTTCAGTAAGTTACAACAATGGATTGGTCAAACCACACATACACATCATTTTACTATGTGCCAGAAATGCCCAGAACCACAGTGGACAAGCACAGCTGCTTAACACAGGAGAAACAGTTTCTAGTACAGTTTATCACCTACAAAGATAAACAATATTCTTTTTCAAAAGAAATAGCAAATCCATTTATCAAACTGGATTTTCCACAACATCTCTATTAATCTGCCTTTTCTCAAAAAGTCCCATAGCGTGTGAAAAATACAAGCACCCAGTCCACAAGGTTTATGCTCCTGCATTTTCAGAATCCCCATCGGTTCACACTGAGCTCAGAAGGAGCAGTGCCACCTCTTCACACAACATCAGCCTCCCTTGCAGCTGATTTTCCCTGCAGCCCCTCTGCATACCCTCCCAGTGTCCCTGGTGCTGCCATTCCTCACCCAGCACTGCCATGGCTTCACCAGAGCACACACAAGGAAGCACATGTGTCATCCAGCCAACAGCACGTTCTACTGCACAAGGTGCAGAGCTGCTGGGGGCTGCAGTGCACTGAAAGAAGCAGATATTCCTTATGGAGTTATTTTACTGCTACTAAGTTCTCCTGCAGTGCAGTTTGGTTCTCCTACCTAAACGAGATGAGTCATCTACAAATAAAATTCTGTACTGAAGAAGTATTAAAATCTAACAAATTTTGACTTTCAGCAAAAGAAACCCCATCACTGTTGCTGAAAAAAAATCACAAAGAATAAGTACCAAGAAGGAAACACCAAGTACTATCAACCTCCACAGTAAACAAAAGTTATAAATGTTATTAAAACATTAAATCAGGTACAAGTTTACTTTTTTTTGTTTGTTTGTTTACATTTTGTTGTCTACTAAGTTAAAAAAAAATTAATATATTAAGATTTCTGGCAGAAGAAAACCTAACTAGAGCAAAGCTGTGTTCTGGTTTTCACTACTTCCACTGCTGCCTGAGAAGTTTGTTTGAATTCAGTAGTGCTTTACAACCCCACAAAATTCAATCAATAAAGTGATCTCACATAATTAATATTAAACATGCATTTTCTTTCATTAATCTTGATTTCCAGTTCCAGATACAAAAAATTCCAAGTTCACCTTTGTCAATCAGCAAAGAAGCACGTTTTTAAATTGGGAGAGCAGAGAAAATACCTCATGAACTATGAAAATCCAATTCCACCGGTGTATGAGAAACCTCTTAACATAATCATGCCTTTGCACAAGCCTGCAACAGCTGAACTGGTAGTACAGCAATTGATTGAAAATACATCTGACTTTTAAGACTGCAGTGATGGCCCTTCAAAGGGCAGATGTACACCCACTCACTCATATGACAGAGCAAATACAGCAGGAGCAACAATTAAGGCTTGTACTAGATCATTTATATTCCATTTTCTACACAAAAATTCAAACAGGGTTTTTTTATGGACAACAGTTAATACCCATGACATGCAATAAACCTAATATTACCTTTTTTCCCAACTATTTCTGTCTACTTTTAGTCAAGAAACACATTTTTCACCTACTACAAGCTGGCAATGGCTGTAGGACACATAATTTCCACGCCATCCAGTTATCAACAGTTGGGGTGCTTCAAATCCTACCCATTAAGTGTTCAATCCTTTTCCCATATGAAAAATTCACACTCTAGCTACTTCTGTCCCTAATGACACAGTATAATTCTCTCAGAGATATGAGTAGAATCCATGACATCCATCCAATTACTGAGCAATGCCTAGTTATTTACCTTACTTCTTTGTGTACTGCACCTACACAACTGGATTCTCACAGCTGGAACCTCTGACCCATCAAACACAGAGTTTCCTTTAACAGAATCCCAGCAGGGATCTGATGGCAAAACTGAAGACCAAATTTCAAGTGTCTAAAACCTCCTGCTATAAAATAAATATATATTAGAATATGTAGAATACATATATTACATGGTATAAATTAGGTAGCACAACATAGATGTTAATTCATTTCAAGGATGTCACCATTCTTACTGGTCTAGATATTGCACAGATTTATTTCAGGCTCTTGCACACAAAATAAATTCCAACAAAATCTCAGAAAGGAAAAATAAAACAACAGAGGAAAGAACTGTGATTATGACTTGCATGATTCTCATTCTTCATGTAATGATGTTAGAGTGCTAGTTTTCCTTCAATGTCAGCATCCTGTTTTAATTTCAAATCTCTTTGGGATGATCCTCTCTCATGAGAAAGAAATAAGTACTTAGCAGCACAAGGAATGATTAAATTGCAACCTTTTAATGCAAAAATACAGCAGGCTACTATGATTTAAAGGGTAGCATTTAAGAACCAACTCAGATGTTTTAATAAACTTCCACCACAGCAACAACTTTTTTAATTGTTTACTGTTCAAATACATTATATCATCATATAGCCTGTTCTAGATTTCACAGACTTCTACCATCACTTTTCCTGCCAACTGAGGAAAAGATTTCATGAAGTGTGAAGCACTGCAGATTTTAGGCCTACACTTCTGTTCAACAGCTATCAGTCTTGAACTTGACATCCATATGCTATTTTCTCCTCCCAAGAAAGTCACTCAGACTTTTGTATGCCTGGGAAAAAAAATTAGACAGGCCCTTACTGGTCTCTTATTTCATTTTCAGTGAATGAAAATTGCATTTTGCTGTTATTAAGCACAGACTGACCTATACAAAAGGCTATCCTCTGTCAGTGCTGCCCAGGAAATGGATTTTTTGTCCTTTAGATCTTATGTATAACATGGTTAAGACCAAACTCTATTTTCGACTCTAGTGATGCAGCTCTAACAAGGATGATATGGAAGCACAAGTGTCACCAATATCAGAACTCTACCTTGGGAATTTAAGCTCCATATTTCATTAATGCCTCTGTGAAACTACAGCCCTGAAGCATCTGCCTTTTTGTAACTGATGTAATTAAATGTCCTGAAAAATATGCGAAGTGAGGGATCTGCATACTATCACATAGTAGATCTATTTTGTATTTAGTCTTTACTTGGTTTTAAATGTCTGCATGGTATTGAGACTTGAAATGCAGCTTTCTGGATAAATGTCATGTGCTCTACTGGAAGGAAAAAAAAAATGAATAAACCACCTCCCAGGTCTTTAGGAGTGAGAAATCCAATTCTGTATAACTCCTGGAAGGGAAAGCACAAAGACCAAGACTTTTCATGTGGTCAGTGCTCCTGCAGAGTTGTGTTTCATACCCAGCTGGGACACTCTAAACCTGGCCTGACTGCTGAATGCCCATCATTTGTCTGAAATTTAGTGACCTTTAAAGAATACTGAGGTGAATATCCAAACTAGAGAGCCTCAGAACCACAAACCTTCCCCTACATTTTTTATTGGTAGTATTATTGTGGTTCACAGCTGTGCCCAGGATATACTAAGTACTGTGCAAACATACTGGAAAGCCCACTTATACTTAATTTTTCAAGCAAGAATAGGAATGGGTCACTGAAAAAATGATATATTCATCAATAAATTAGTATCGTCATTCCCCATCTCAGCTGTGTGAGCAGTACGTCTGAGATGAGGAGTGACAGATTGCATCAATACATCCCACGTGAGCATCCGCAGGATGACACCTTCAGTTGCTCAATATTTGTCCCATATGACTTCATTTGCATGCACCAGAGTAGCATAATAACCAGCAGTCAATGTCCTACAGCTAACCCAAATGAGACTTTATGACTCAGTGTCATTCCAATGAAGAAAGTGGACCAGGAGCCACACTTCCTAAATTTGTTGGCACTTATATCTGTCTGTTAGAATCCAAATTAGCATGAAGCTTTAATCTGAAAGCAAAACCTACCCTGAAATCTTTAAGTGTGAGGACAACACATTTCAGACAAAAAGCCTAATGTGGAAGTTCACTTGAACAAATAATTTTTTAGCAACTCGTTTTGAAACACAAATGATTTTGTACACCAAATCAGAATGTCAGTCTCTTAACATTTACATGTAATACCTTATCCACGGGCCAATAGCTAACCCTATAAAATACTCTCACTTACAGAACTGTACCTACCAGGAGTCCACCTGAGACACTGCACAGATTAATACAATTCACCTTATCAAGATACCAGCACTTATTTACGACACCAGACCACCAGGATATGACCTCAACTGATGGAGCTGCTGTTGCACTCGAGTTTTCAGTTATTTCTATACAGCTGAACCTTAAACATATCTGTGGTGATGTAAAGGGAGTCTCTACAGCATCCATGAGGACAGACCTGACAGCCTGCTGCTCTTTCCCCAGCACTTTGTCAGTACCCCAGTGTCATCTCCCCGTGATGACCAGCACGCAGGGCCTGCCCTGACCACGCTGGGCCAGGCTGCCTGCAAGCCTTTCACAAAGCTCACATTTACAGAGGCACACATTCTACGTCTTCTCTCAATCTCTGACTACAAAGAGAGCTTTTAGTGCAGAAATTGGCCTATGTATTGTTTTGATATATTGATATGACTACTTCATTCACTGTGAAACAGTTTTGGCTAACCAAATCAGGAAGATGAACGAACACATTACTTTCTGTGAATCAAGTCTACATTGGACAAAAAATACCAGACAGAATGAGTTTGTTTTCTGCTTTGACAACATTATCAGAGATTAGCTGCTTGTGCAGAAACTGAACTGCAACAGGAAAAGCTATATTTGTATATTTTTCAAAATTATGTTTTAGTAACATAAATGTCAAGAAACTAAGAATAATGCACTTCAAAACACTGGAGTTCCATTCCACCTGGAACGAATAGTCCCTTGTCTTCAATTATGATTCTGGCACCAGGCTAGTAAGAACCTTTAATACTGCAGCTACAGGAAGAAGTTACAGTTGTTATTATGAAATGACTGCAGCATTATACTACACAGACATACGTTGCCAAAAAAATAAAAAATAAAAAAAAAAGATGTTTGTATTATGTTATCACTCTTTTCTTATATTATTGTAAACCAGAAACAATTACATTAAAATTATTATTCCGGTACTTGCTTGAAGTGCTACGGAATAATCTGATTTTCATTTGAATAATTTTCATCATGCTCAGACTCAGTTTATTACTATATATTTATAACAATGTAAATCCACTCTTTATGAGAATTCTGCAAGCATGCGTTTTTCAGGCAGCATCGAAATGAAGAGCAAAATTAATTTATTCAGCAGGCACTGATTAACATTTGATCATGAAAGTATCGCACAAAATAACAATGTCAGAGTATTCTGAGAGCACCTATCTTTCAGCCACTAAGGATGAAAAGAGGCTGTAGAGATGCAGGAGTAGCTCTGTTCTCACAGCTAACAAGTGCCACAATGAGTGAAAATGGCCGCAGGTTGTTCCAGAGAAGGTTTAGATTGGATAACAGGAAAAATTTCTTCACTGAAAGGGTGGGCAGGCATTGGAACAGGCTGCCAAGGGAAGTAGTGGAATCATCATCTCTGGAAGCGTTAAAATACGTGTGAATGTGGCACTCAGAGACATGGTTTAGTCACAGACATGGCTGGGTTAACGCTTGGACTCAATGATCTTAGAGGTCATTTGCAACCTTAACATTCTATGATTCTCTCATCCCAAGCCTTATTTGCCATAGATCATTACCTAGTAAGGAAACTACTTTATGTATTCAGATCAACACAAGATGTATCAAACTCTTTCAAAATTACCAAGTGAAATATCAGGGTTCATCCGGGGCAGCATCATAATCCAACCAAAAGAAAACATCTCATACCAGTCAAGATCAACCATTCCAACTCACTCTAATGATGGAAAAAAACATATAAAAGGAAAGGAAGTTTCATCACAAACACTTGGTTGGAAAAGCAGTCCCCTGAAACCACTTCCCCACTCTCCACACGGGCATCATTCCTCTTGGTAATTTTCTTACCTTTCATGTCCTCCATTTCTTCAACTACAGTTATCAAAAAACATCAGTCCCCTGGCCCAGTATCTTTACTGTATCATGTGCTGCAAAAGCAGCACCATGAGACACACTTGCAAGAAAGAATTTTGAAGCCTAAGAGGATAAAACAGCAATTTATGGGAAGAATTTATAGGGGAGTCAGAAAGAGTAGTGAGAATACACTCCATGTAGCCTTACAATTAGCAAAAGGTCCTCATTTTTCACTGAAATGCAGCATCAGGGTTGTATTGCCAACACTTCACTGTTACAGATGAGTTAAAACAGAATGCTTTAAATAGCAGGTGTTTGCAAGGAATTGACAGTATCAGACACCCCAAAGTGACAACTAGTCATTTATATCAAACAGGCAGCAAACTCTGGTCACCTGGCATCTCTCCCAACCCATGGACTGGCTAGAGGATCCTGCTAAAAGGACAGCACAGAGGGAGAGAGCAGCCAGTGTGAGGTGATACACTGAGCAGAACTTTTGGATTTGCATGGGGCAGCAACTGACTCTGGAAGAGTCACTGTATTTTCCTCAAAGATAAATATTTTTAATACTGCACACATGAAAAGCTCTGGCAATGCTTTTGTGGCACGTAAGTTAACTGCCAGCTACCAATTAAGAGATTCCATAGAGATTTAATATGTATCTGAGTGCTGATTCCTCTTCTGTTCTTCATAATTTTAGCTTCTGCAAACCATGAGGAAAGATACATTCTGAAAACACAAAATTAGTCTACTACTAACAGCTGGTTTCAATAGCTCAATGCCTATCCCCTCCCAGGTGGGTATGAAACCACAGTATGAAACAGACTATGAAACACTCTCTGCTGTTTTGCTTTGGTTCTTCTCTAAAGACCACCAGAGTGCCAAAAATAAGGGGGTGGGAGGGGGAAAGAAAAGGAAAATAAAAGCTTTTGGATAGCCTAACTAATCTTACAAAATGTTTCAAAAGTTCCTTTGAAAAGAAACGGAGTGCCTTAGTTATCTATATTACACTTAGGTCTTGCAACCCTAACAAATAAAAATGTAAAATAAAATTAAGCCATTTCACAGCAATCCCTAAAACTATCGTGTTAATAGGAAACAAGGTCATTTTGTAACACAGTATTTGCTTTTATGTTGCTTCAGTAGCAAAGACAGACTACTGTACTTTCATGAAACAGAACAAAATGGAAACTTGTTTAGCTCTCTTGTTAACATTTAAATTCTTTGCAGTGTCAGATCCTGCTTTTAAGTGTTCTCTTTTCTCTTATTTTTAAATCAAGCCATTGTACCTGTGTTTCTATATAAATTGCTCTGAGTAATAGATGTTGAGTTTTCAGAGACCATTTGGTCAGATTTTAATAACCTCTCCTGGGAGCTGACACCAACTTCCAGCAGCAGGTCATACAATGCAGATTAGAATAACAAAGGACACGCTGCTGTGACTTCAAAAAAAAAAAAAAATGGAAAAATAACACAAGTCTGTCTTTATCAAGCTTAAGATTGATGTTTTGAGACTTCTTTGATGTCTCCTAGATAGAGCTTTCCTTTTGTTTATACAAACACATAAATTTAGTCACTTCTGGTTTATCCTTCTTTCAAAAAGAAAACGTGCCACTGCAAAGATTTTGTTCCAGACTCCACATTTCCTTTTGTCTTTAATGTGTTACTTAATTGACCAGATAGAAAGCTTGTATTTTACAAATTTGCATTGAACTAAAATCCATTTACACAACATTGCATTTTTTTCTGTTTTGAACTAAAAGAAATATATTTCATTTTTTCCACATAAAAGTGTTTTGGCTTTGGTTTGGCTTTTTTCCCTCACCCAAATTCTTTGTATAAAAGTAAACTAGAAAAAAATGCCTTGAAACTTACATAAAAATGCTGGTCTAAAAAGAAATTGGAATTTCTCCTCCAGATTAGTGTTGTCGTAGGGTCTCTGTCAGTGTAACACAGATAAATTATGTATTTCTCCCTTACAATTCACTATTCTTTATTATAACGTTCCCACTACAAATCCCAAGTGGAGTAAGGCTTGTCTTATTTGACCCCTTTGGTTAAAGCCAACCCACTGCATAATGATTTCTTACACTATTCTCTAAAATGAACAGTTCCACATGCATAAATGCTAGCAGGAAGCAATGGCTCCTGTTTCTTTCTCCGACCTTCAACAACCCTATACTCTGCAGAAAAAAGCCAACAGTTTTACTAATTTATAAGCACCATGCAGACACAGGCAGTCTGGAGAGAAACCTCTTTAGCAGTTGCAAAGGAAAAACACGAGAAAGCTTCCACAAAGAGAGAAATTCTGAGACCAAAAGAAAAACAAAAAGGAAGAGGTGTGAAGATTTAAAATATTCCCAATACTCACTGAAAGCAGCCACTGCAAGAGCCAGTGTGACAATAATGGAGACCCAGGAAACCCACAATGCCTTCTTTCTGTAGCTTTGAGCTTCATGAGGTTTTAGCCTTGTACTGCTTTCTAGTAAACCTGATAAGCAATAAGCAAAGAGGGTATGAACAATACATTGCTCCTTTTAAAAATGCAGCTGTGTTACTTCAACCCTAATTCATATATTTACATTCTATATTACAGATGGAAGCAATACAGAATCAAATCCTGCTCACATTATTAAGGTTAAGTGCGTGAGGCCACCATAAACATGTGAGTAAGCAAGAAGAGCACACACACACACAAGCTGTTTTGATTTCACACAGAAAGACCCACACACCAATCACTTAAAAAAAAAAAAAAAGCACTGCAATTGTAGGGCAGTTATGGAAATTCACACCACTTACGTTTTCCACCTGTACTTCTACACAAGAAATGGCTCAGTCCTACACTCATTCAGATCAAAACTTGTTTCAGAACTCCAGGATCCTGAGCATCATTAACACAGGAGAAAACCCGTGCTCACCAATCTCTGTGGAATAACCTCCCAATGCACAGGGATATACTGCACATACTGAGCACTGGAGTAAAAAGAGGCATGCCTTAGAATCGAAGCTAATTGGAAACTTCAAGTGTATTGTCCTTCATTTGGGGTAAAAACACATTCCCACCTGGAACTAAGTGAAGAACTGATTCTGTCCTTACTGCAATGGGTGCAGAAGTCTGTTGATCACAAGGGAATGTGTTTGCTTTCTCTCTTTTTTGATGATTTTAATTTGTGGGAGTCTTTTGTCCACTGATCTTAAATCACAAAGAATGCACCTTAAAAATAAATTAACAATATTCTTTGGTTTTCATTCTCTCAGCCTGAATCTTAAGCCACTCCTAAAAGGCATTCAGACTTTACATATTTTTCTTCTGCATATCCCATTCTGATTCTTTTATGCTTAGTATATTCATCTAATTTGAAACATACATTCTTTTTCACCAGCAAGTTTGAGCATAACTGGAGAGAACACCTGATGGCTTTAAATTTCTTAATGAATTACTCCAGAATATGTGGGTGGCTCCTCTCAGATGACGAGCACTTCTCAGAGAGATTTGCCTGCACTGAATGCATCGAACTGGGACATTGATTTAATAGCATGACTTGCTGTAGGTGGTTTAAGGCCTGAGAACAAGGGCTTTGGCAAACTCAGGAGCAGATCAAAAGGTAACAGCTGAAGCTGTTACTATCCTCACCTTCCCCAGGTTTCTCTTTGATGGCTGTTCCCACGTTCAAGGCAGGGACACCTGATCTGGTTCTCAGTGTACTTCTGAATCCACACCGTGTTTAACCAAGTTTATTAACCTTAATGGGTATTAATTTCAACTGACTTTAATATACTGGCTGGCAAGTGCCATGGGTTTGGAGGCAGTGCAGAACTGAATCAGACACCTCTGCCTCAGGGGCAGCAACGTGTCAGCAGAGGGGCAGACATCCAGAGGTGGTAACAATCTGAGCCATCAGATTTTATTCTGCCACTTGAAGTCTGTTAAAATTACTGGTTCTAAACCTTTGGGAATTGGTTGGATTCACGCTGTCTTGGAAAAATTCTTCATGCTTTTTACACCTGAATTACAACAAAGCAGAGAGAGAGTTTCTTTGCACTAGTTCAAAAAGCCACTCTGAGAATTTCATGCTTGTACTGTGTTTTTAGAAAATTCAAAATACTATCACACTTTTGTGCCACACACCTCCCTCTTTATGAATGGAAAAGAACCTGCAAACTTGAATGCATGAGGCATTGAAATTAAGTCTGTTTCTTATTTGTCTGCTAAATACATGAAAACTGCCAGATGACAAGCCTAAGAGGTTTGAGTCTATTAGTGATAGCACTGCACAGCTCTTTCTCACACGCCTGCTTTCATTTGTGTGAAGCAATTATTTTTTTCCCCAATGTTTGGCCCATCTTCTGCTACTATTTATAATGATGCACAGTTTAATTGCTGTCTGATATGAGGTAATTTAACAACACATCTTGAAATACAGGAGAGATTTCTGCTAACATAGCCGTAGAGAAAACATATCTCACATTTTGTGTCTTTGCCCGTCCTGTCCCCTCCCCAAACCAAGGATTTTAAATAATGGCCCAAAATTCTTTGGAATGTAAAGCAAAGTAGGTTTTCTTAGCCAGTTTTGATTTTCAAACCTCAAATAGACACAGATCAGAATGACAGACAGCCTCACCTGTTTCTTTCTTTAAAGACATCCTATAATTCATGGCTACAGCTCACTATTACCTGGAAAGTCCAACACACATGGTTGATATTTAAAAATCAAACAATATCCTAATTAAGTTGAGGAGTGAATAATAAGCCCCACAGCTAGTGTAGCATTGCTGATTACTATTCACATGTCAAGCACGTGTCCAGTATGACAGAGACTGTGATCTTTATAAAACTGAACCACTTCTGCTGTGTGTGTGTGTGTGTTTCCCTCTGTCTCTCAAAATGGCTGGCATATTCTAGCTGTCAGGGATGTGATCCCTTCCTTCCTAAAATAATTCAAATGAATTTTCTCTATTTATACTTTTTCATCCCTGAAAAAGATCATGTAATTCTTATGAGTGTCCTAAGGCCAGCACAGAAAAATACAAACTCATTCACAAGACTACCAAGCCCATAGCATGAAAATTATTTAGAAGCAACAACAGCTCATTATCTTACACACAACACAATTCACAAGGTAAACCTCCATATTTTTTCCACTGACCATAAGAAAACAAATTTTAGGCATCTACAGGAACCTGAAAGATCATCTTTCAGTATGACCTGCATTGCTACAAAAATAAAAAGCTAACACGTACAATAAATTCCTCCACCCTAAAATTATCACACTGAGTAATTTCATTGCCAATAATTTATTTAACACGTGGATATCCTTAAGGCATAGCAAAGAAGATGAACTGGTTAAATCCACTGGATTTTTACTTTATCTTTCAGTACTTTCATATATTAACAGATTTTCTTCCCATAAAAAAATCAGAAGGAGAAAAAACCTGCCTAACAGTTGCAGAACACAAGCTTGGCATATTTGTGAAGTGATTCTAGGATATTCTTTACCATATGCTGACTTACCAAAAGTACTTTTCTATTTGGCTAAAGGATCATTTTAAAATGTCAAGCTAGAATTTGTGGAAGAGATAAGGCTAATAAAAAAACATGTTCATCTAAGAATGTTAATTTAGGGACACAATCCACAAAACTATCATTGATTTTGGATCTGGCTCTTGAAGAGCAAATATCTTGTTCCAAAATTTAGGGTTAGTTTTTATTTTTAGCAAACATGGAAGCATCATCTCTATAACCGGATCTGCTATGATTCATTGGAAAGGATCGTAAGAAAAAGTACAATCTAAAAGGACAGACTGTTAACATTTTCAACAGGGACAACCTGCAAAAACCATACCAGATTTTCCTCTACAATGACTGGGAATTATCCTGGTACATGGAATCAGTGACTACAGGAGAGGCTGAAAGAAAGCTACTGCAAGGGCCATAGAAAGAGCATGAAGGCAAAGAAGGAAATAAAATCAGCAGCCTTAGTCTCATCTCCCTCACAGGAAGAGATAGGTTAGGTACAACAGACACTCTATGGAATTACCCTTAATACCAAAAGGGACAGATTTCACCTTTATCTCTGTCATACTGGGCACGAATTAAAAATTTCTGTAATCAAACTTCCATGTTTGAATCACAATCAAAATTCCTCACTCCCGTTATTTGAAGCAGGCACCGAAGCCTCAATTTGCCCTCAGGCACAATGTCTGTCCTCTGCCACTGGCGGTGACAGTGAGGGTACCCCTTGAAGAAGGGCTGTCCCCAGCCCCAGTATGACTGTCAGGAAGGTGCTGATTGCTCTTCCCCCTCACTTCTCTACTTTGTGCCTGGGATTTGGGAGCAGGTACGGGCATTTGGAAAGCGGGGGAAAGAACAGGAGATAGAGGGGGTAACGTGTAGAGGGGTTATGGATGAAGACTGAGAACAGAAAAGGGACTCTGGGATGCTGAAAGCAAAACGAAAAAGGAGGAAAAGGCAACAGAGAGGCTAAGGGAAACCTATACATGAAATAAAAAATGGAGACAAATTGTGTGGGAGAGGAGGCTGGAGGCGTTGTGGAGGGACAGGGCAATGGGGAGGGTTAAAATGGCAGCTGCCTTTGTGGGCGGCAGGTACGTGAGTGCCTTCCACACCCCAACAGATGTCCGAAATGGGTGTGTTTGGCGCTAACGCGTAGCACGGTTTGCAAGCAGGCAGCTTTCCATCCCTGGCCACTTATTTAGGTAAATAACGAAAAAACGAGTTACGTGGAAGTGCAATGTATGGTGGGGGAAGGGAGACAAGGCGTGGAGACAAGTCCCCCGACTTCAACCCCCGGCCTGGCTGGGGCGGACACCCCCAAAAACGCCCCCGCTCGGGGGGCTGCTGTGACCACCCCGCCGGGCAGGGAACCTCGGCGGCATCCCTCGCTCCGGCGGCGGGGAAACCTCCGGCCCTGGCTGGCCCTCCCGGGAGCATCGGGAGCACCGGGAGCCACCCGCGCCCCTCGCCCGGGCTCTGCCTGTGGAGAGCCATGTGCCGGCGGCACCCGCTCCCCTCCCCTGCCAGGCAGGCAAGTTTTCGGGCGAGGTGGGAACAGCCACGAATAGAGTTTATAAAAATACTTCAAAGCTGTCGCGGAGCGCTCGCACGGGAGCTAAATCGGGGAGAAGCTGTGAGGGCGGCGCGGGGGTGGTGAGTGAGTAGCGGAGAGGTGGCGGCGGGGGCGCTGGGGCAGGGGCAGAGCGGGGCCGGAGGGGGCAGTTCGGGGGGCAAGAGCCCGTGTGGGGCTGCCAGGGATGGAGGGGAGGGGGCGGCCGGGGCTGCTGTGGCGGAACGAGGAGCGGGCTGGTCCAGGACAGCGAGGCGAGAGGGTGCTGCAGGCAGGGTGTCGGAAGAGCTATCGGGGTGGGCGTCAGGCGCCCCGGGACGGAGGGGAGGTGACGGCTGAGGGGCAGCGTGCAGGAAGGCGGGGGACGGACGGACGGACGGACGGACGGGCGGGCGCTCACCTCTGTCCTCCAGCCCCTCGCTGAACTGCCCGCTCTCCCCGATCCGCAGCTGCTCCTGCTGGTGCTGCTGCTGCTCCCGGGGGGGGCCCGGGCTGGCCCCAGGGGGCTGCACGATGGCGGGGTCCGGGGTGGTGTCCAGCGGGGCAGAGGATGGCTCCATTCCTGGCGGGGCGGCGGGCAGCGGCCGGCGGCTGTGGCTGCGGAGCGAGGAGCGAGCGGAGCATCCAGCCCGGGTGCGAGCCCGGGGAGAGAGGAGGAGACTCCGGCTCAGAGCATCAGGGAGACGAGGACGGGCAGCGAACAAACTCCGGCTGCTCCGCTCCCCGCGGCCGCCTCATCACTGCCCGCGCCCGCGGCGAGAGGGGCAGGTGCGGGAGCGGTGCCGCCTCCAGCGCTGCCCGTCCCCTCCCCGCCCCAGGCAGCTCCTCCGCCGCCGGGAGCGGCTCTGCAAGCTTCTCAGCCTTCCCTTGCCATGGCGGGCTCTGCCTCCTCTTCCTCCTCCTCCTCCTCCTCCTCCCGGAGCCGAGCCTTGGGGGGAAGAGCTGTCCTGGGGCTTTCCAAACCCTGCGCTCTCCGCCTCGCCTCCCCTCGCAGGTAAAAACACAGCTCCCCTTTGCTGGGGATGTGCTTATTCTCCCACCGTAAGCCCTTTCTCGGGGTCGGAGCAGAATCGCCTCACACTGGCACCTCTCAGAGCCCCCAGCACTGACGGTCTGTTTCACTTACAGCTGGTTTTCCCAGTATTAGCCTAAAAACTATCCTAGAACATACAGTCGTCTCATGCTGAAGCATGGGATTAGGGCTGGAGACTTGCTGGCCTTCAGGGCTCCCCTCAGTTCACTCACCTGCCTTTCCTAGGGCTACAGAAGAACATAGGGACAAAACTAAAAGCTCAGGTGCACAGAATTATTTTTTTTTTTTTAAATGTAAAATTTTACAGCTAGATCTGTACCAGAGCCGCTTGCTTCTTCTCTGCTGGTTTCTAAAGACTAGATAGAGAGGTGCAAATAAACAAAGCATTCTTTGTGCTCGCAGTCTCCCAGTTCATGCTTCCTCGCATGCAGATAAATTGTGAAACTGCACCGTGGTTTGACTTGAGTCTAGGAAAACATCAGAAGACAGCTGGGCATTACAGCCCTGGTCCTTGGGTGATATGTAGGGGTATAATCCCTGTTTAAGTCATATTAAAATCAGGTTGCCTTTCTCTTTTGGGAAATTAGCAGATTTGGGGAGTATAGAAAGGCCAGCAGGAAAATAATATTTATGCTAGCATAGGGACATGATTCTATAAACTATCAAAACCTTGCAGATGTCAGCCTTAAAAAAGTTTTGTAGCAGTTTAATACCTGTCTGGGAATGGACAGTGCAACAGTACTACCAAAATGTCTCAATTCTAAAAATGCCTCTTAAAGCTGTATACGGACCTTTGAAACCTTTTCAGCCGTATTTTAAAGCATTAATCTTGTTTAAAAAAAGTAAATATAAGTAAATGTTAAGGTAAGTGACATAAAATGCTGGTTTACAAACTGATTGGCATTCTGGCAACCTTGTGGAATGCAGGTGGCTGTTGTGGTGTATAGGATTGGTGTTTGCTTTTTACCCAATCTTATGATTTCTTTGTGTGTAGTCTACCACACCTACTATATGAGATGTTTTTGAAGCCTTCGTGCCTCTTGCCTGAATTTCACCTTCACCTTTAGCTATCCTAACCTGCTTTGTGATCCCAGAGCTCTCTGCCTCCTGGTTGGATCAGCATTAATATGAATATAAGCAATGCCAAAAGTATTTTCTTTTCCTCATGAAATGGAGAGTAAATTCCAAAGTGTCTGTTTGATATTAATGTCAAAAGAGATTCATCAACACGTGCATAAGTTAATGCAAGTGAGTTCTTTTGAGGACAGTGTTGTTCTGGGGTTTGGGCTGAGTTGGGAGGGGTTGGAAACTAGTAATTTCATTTTCAAATATGGTGATTTTTTTTAATGGGCTCTGGTGAACATGAACCTGCAAGATACAAGAGCAGATGAATCATGAAAGTGCTGTGAGAGATGAATGAAAGGTAGAAAATACTTTTTGTTACTTACCATAAAAATAGATTGTCATATGTATCTATCACTTAAAATGTATCTGTAAAGTGAGAATCCTTAAATGAGTAGAACCAGTTTTTTAAGCTAGTCAGAGAGAAGGGACTGGCAGGATACAGAAACCTTTGATGAGTCAGTTTGGGGAGACATCCCCCCATGCAGAGTGCAGCCAGTATAAGCCATGAAAAGTGCCTTGAAATTGCTGCAACAGATGTAATGTTCCCTAAAGCAATTATTGCAGAATCCTTCCTCTTTTAGGGAGATAAATCCATATCTGATCTCCATATCTGATCCATTCCAGTAAGAACTTTCTTATTCCTTGCATAAATGAAAAATTGCCTAGTGACTCTCACTGGACACTTTTGCCTTTCTCTAAGTCTCTCTAAGCTATTTTGGAATTCTTATAACTTTCAGAAATCAACCCAAGAGGAAAGTGCTGGGAGATTCCTAATTCTGTTTCTTTAAAGGGAGGTCAAAGGGCTAGGTTTCCAAATGATTAAGAGGAAAATAGGAACTAGGAACACCAAAGCACAAGTTTTTAAACTTTAATGTGCTTTTTCTTTTCTTTTTTTTCTTTTTTTTTTAAGTTGTCCTCAATTGCTGCTCTTACATAAAACTGTGTCTGGCAGGGACTGCCACTGTCTCTATTTGTATAAATGCTATAGTGTTCAGGCTATAGCAAAGAATATGAGGCCTGCAAAGAGTCTTACAGTTTCTTTTAAATGAGTCTCTTCAGTGCTTTCAAACATGGCCTCATGTGAGAAGGGATATACAATGCATTGAGCAACTACAAATTCAAAACATTAAGCAGATCCACAATGAAGGGCCTTTCATATCAGACCATTATCTGTATAAAGTAGCTACTAAGAAGCAGAAAGACTGCTGTATCATAGAGGCTGAAAGCTGCTTTCCAGCATTGCCTCTTATTTCTCATTACACCTCTTTGACTCAAACTATATTCCATTGGACAAGTATGTGAGGCTAGGTTTTAAAAGACATGCATCCTTATTTCCAGCCCTGTAGGACTTCTTGAGTAGGAAACCT
The DNA here is from genome assembly GCA_035222235.1 of Margarornis squamiger. NCBI lineage: Eukaryota > Metazoa > Chordata > Aves > Passeriformes > Furnariidae > Margarornis > Margarornis squamiger. The sequence continues at coordinate 6,408,799 of JAWWTY010000160.1, read as the reverse complement.
GTAGGCTGTGAATGAAGAGAAAAAGGCCTCACTTTAATACCTATATTACTATATGGTTTTATTTCTTGGCCCCTCGAATCTCCATTTGTTGGACATGAATAGTGAGAAGCCAAAATCAATTCGGGGAAAAAAAAAAAAAAGAGCCATATCTCTGGATTTGATCTGGCTAGACTTACACCATCCTATATTCTGTACCTGCTACAAAAGTAAAGCACACTTGCAGAACTTTGCTTCCAGCTGGAACTGCCTGCAATTTCCATAATATTTTGACTTTCAGAGAAAGTTGATACAAATAGATGGATATCTCATGCATGTTTTCCTTCCCTTTCCCTTCGCTTTCCTCCCCTTTCTCCTTTCATTATTTCCTTTCTTCCCCTTCCCTCTATTGAATAAATTAAAAGTATCAATCACATTTGAATTTCTGGTTTTCCTTTTCTTTTTAGCACCAGTGACTGGAATGTTTTCACTGGAATTGGCAGAACACAGCAGTGCACTCAAAGGCTCCTGAGAAGGAATTTTGCCTGATTCCATTGACATTAACTAGTCAGGGTTCCATATTGACTATCATCTTAAGTGCAGCACTTCTATTAAGAGCACTCTTGCATATTTGGAAAGAGCTGGTCAGCTGACCTGGTGATTATTTTTTGTTATGTTTAAAGGCATAAGAGCAAGATAATGCCTGTCATTTTGGTTAGGTTTCATACACATACTAAACACAAAACTGCCCTTTTTTTTTTTTTGCAACAAAACTCTGTGTTTGTCACTGGCATTGTATTGCAGTAACAGGGAGTGCTAGTGTAAGGCAGGATGGTTTATTAGTTTGGCCTATCAGATGTTTCATGGCTGACATTCAAAAGAAAATGCTCACTGTCTTACTTCATCCAGATGCCTTTCGTGCACCTCCAGCAGAAGGTATTGGCACCCTCCTTGGGTTCTGCAGGACACACCCCTCCAACAACACCATGGAAGGATCCAGTTCTACATGGACAGGCAGCCATCAGGCCAGAAAGGTCTTCACTGCAGGTTATCTTCAGTGTGACTTCTCCAGGGCCAGAGTCTGAGCCTGAGTTATCCTGATACTTCTAAAGGCAACGCCTTCCAGTAAGTGTTTATGGTGCTCAAATGCTCTGCTGGTTTGCACCACAGCTGCCTTTTTGTGTTTGTTTGTGGAGGAGATAATAAGATACTTCAGACCATTCTTTGCCATTTAGACACTTGTGCTCCTCTAACGAATAGATTAAATATGACTCTTTCGTGATGAAAACCTCTAGATTCTGTATTTCACAGCCTGCTTTCATGAACATATTTGTTTCTTTTAATAGTCCCTCAACCATCTCATGCAGTGTTGGCTGCCATAGTTTTCTTCTACAAAAAATACAAATTAGGCTACACATTGTAGGGTATTTTTTCACTTTTTGTTTGTTTGTTTGTTTGTTAGTTTACTTGATGGCACTTAGGCAGAGACAGATACATATTGTTGTTTGTAGCTCACCTGTAGCCCCACAGTGTGTTCAGTGGTCAACAGGAGGACAACACCAGGTTCTTTTGGCTTGGTCTTGATACTTCTCAGCCTAGTGCTAGTCACCTTATTTTTTTAATTTAAAATAAAAAATAATGTTGATGTTAGTACAACAACCCTACATTAATTTTTAAACTGCAGAGCATGCTTAAATTATTATCCAATGTATGTAGGTCATTTAGTGGTTTTCTCTTGCACTGGGTTAAATAGAGTTTAAATTGAAATCATCTCTCTTCTTGGCATCTTTAGACTGAATATTAACTTGGGTCAAAAATAATCAGAATGTTATTTTGAAAAAAGAATATGATAATTCAGTATCTTTTCCTTCAGGCTACGGAGAAGTGCCTATAATATGATTCCCACAGAAGAGAGCACGCAGTGACCTTGGTAAGTAACGATGACACCTCACATAAGCACCTACTCTTGCTCTATACAATGTTGTTGTAGGATCATATTTGCAAAAAATGCCACAGCTAGCAAGAGCCACAAGTATTGATAATTCCCTGGGGTAACAAAGGAGGAATAAAACCATGGAATGCAAAATATGTCATTTTAAAGTGAGAAGAAGGTCTTGAAAAGGGCTCTTCACAGTGAGCATTTTCCAATTATTTTAAAAGCTGCTCTTAATTCAAGGTAAAATTGCTATGTAAATATGGGAAACCACAAAAACTAAACTTACTCTTTTGTTCAGAGAAACATTATGCAGTCGTGCAAGACTACGTGTCTCTTTTCCAAATGATGTTATTTCTTTATATCACTGAAGACATTTTGTTTCCAGGTTTTGTGTAACTGAGTAAAACTGACGTATTTTATTTCACTGTTGATATTCACAAGTGTTGAAGAGGAAGGGAAGGGAAGGGAAGGGAATGATCATTTTAAAGAGGCAGCTACCTGTCACTTCAGTAATAATCTTCTTCTTCTTCACTTTTTATTCCTGCTTCCTGTGCAATGTGGAGAGGTCTTTCTTCTACAAGTGTGGCTCCGACCACAGCCTAATGGATGACACAAATTTAGGCAGCTGAGATTTCATTTGTTCATCAAAGAAAAGGAAAAAAAATGTAGGAAATTCCTAGGAAGCAAAAATCAATATAATTTTGTAATAAACTTATCCAGTTGCTTATAATTACTTGTTAATTCCCACCCAAAAGCATCTTAACAATTAAACATTTCCAATGCATTTGCATAAATTCATGTTGTCTCACATGTGTTTTCAAAGGTAGGTGTACATTTGTTTCCTAGTCAGGTTCAACTCCTGCATTCATGAAATATTTATACTTTATAAATTTAACCTTATGCATAAAAAAAAAAAAAATCAAGAGTCATGATCAGTACTTTGGAGGTAAGGTAGGGATTTAATGAGGAAAGAGACTGGTTGCATTTACCTTAGGGATTTGTCTGTGTCACACAAGGGATGCAATAGGTTTTATGGGGAATAACACCCAACTCACATCTATTTTCTCTTCCTGTATTTAAACTGCAATTTCTAATTAGGGTATTATCTTATTCCTTGGCAGTTTGTGTCATCTGCAAATAATATTTTTTTTTTTTTATCTTGCTGTCTCTTTATCAAAAAGACCCTCTGTGAGTATTTGAGGGAATTACTTTTCTACTAATCTATAGCAATAAAATTTGTATTGCTTCTACTCTGATGTTAAGCAAGCACTCCACAGCCTACTTTTGCTGGAAGTTGTCTGATAAACTCCGTGATATGATAATATTTATGTGTTGTTTTGAATAGCTAATCCACATTGTTTAGTGAATGGGGAAAGAGTGTTTTATCCTTTCCTTATGCCAAATGAATTGGGGGTCTGCACATTCCCACTTGAGTATTTAGCTGGGATGATTATAGAAAGTGGTTGGAAAAAGACTGATAGCCACTGCCAAAAGGAATATTTTGTAAAACATGTTCTTCATAACAAGGAAACTACGAACATTTCAACATGTGCCAGTTTGGGGGCATTTTTACCTTTTCAAGCAGACGTTTGACACAATGAATCAAACTCTTCTAGGTTTTGATGGACAAAAAATTTCTAGTACCTAGTGGAATCTTAATGTTTTTTGTCTGATTTTATTTCTGCTTTTTTTTTCTTTTTTCTTTTTCATTTTTTGCTGAAGGAAATCGAATTAGTTTCCTGAGTCCTGGCATGCAATTTGTGTTTTGGTATTTCATTTTAATGGGAGATGTTGCAGGTGAAATAATTAAATTCTTCAGATACTCATTGTTTTGAAGAGTCAAGGATAATGTCAACAACATATAGAGGAGTTCTAATAGGTTATGCATTCTTTATTCTCATGATTGTTTCTCATCCTCTTAGAGAGTGAATCACATAATTCATGTCATTCTTCTTGTAAGAAGAAATGGAAGCCATTTTTTGGTGGAATTCAAAGCCAAAAGCTCCTGCTGTGTTGCAGCCAGGCCTTTCTCTTTTGTGCAGCAGCAGCAAAAGCAACAGATCTCTAAGAATATTGACATTTGTCTATCCATAGTGAATACTATCTGGTCTGGATTTATAGAAGAATGGATAGGAGAGTTGGTTAACAACCCCACTAAAACATTTATATTACATTAGCAGTGATAGGGTTGAGCATGGCTATTTGCATTTGCTCATTTTACAAGGAAAAGGAGCATCTTTAAGAAACTGAAGAACTTCTCTCTGTAGAATGAAGAGTGTTAAAACCACTTCACCTATTGATGTCTTTTTAAAACAACCAGTAAAATTCAAATTTAAAGGCAATTGAAGTCAAAATGTCAGTGAAATTTTGATCCTCTGCTGCAATAAAATTGTCCTGTAACCAAAAAGGAAGATGGAGATGTCAGTCATATAATTTAATCAGACTATGATAAAATTCAATTTCTGCTTCTTTGAAATTCTGTTTAAACCCTTCAATGATGCCTAGAAGTCATCAGGGGACAGGCAGTCATCCAGTAATGCAGACAGCTCCCTCTCCATCATCAAGACTACACATATCTTCAGCATCAGAGTGCAGGGATGTTTCAATAACCACAGAAGTTTCACTTAATTTTCACCTCCTCCTACTAGAAAATGTGTATTTTTAAGAGGCTTGATTTTACTGATAAGGTTTGTATAATTGGATTAATTTTAGCTTCATCCACTGACTGTCACAGCTGTCACTGGACTATACAAACTGGGTATGTTTATACTTATAAATTTAGGCAAACTGAGACAATCTCTGTAAATAGATGTCATATGTTTTATTAAACCAACTGGTTTAATTAATTTCCAATTAATGTGCTCAGAAAGTGTAGTTATGTGCACAGTCTTCATGACTTCAGGAAGGGTTTGTGTGTCCAAAAGCGCCTGTTGTCTTCACTTGCTTCTTTAATTAAAATCCTATCCACAGACTTCATCTTATCTTTGTACCAAAGTGTCTTCATTTCATATGTCTGGGATTTGTCATATTTAGGATCTCAGTGCATAATTTGTTAGCAGGGGATGCATCACAAAATGACTTTCCAGGCTGAGTCAACTGAGAGCCATACTGAGGTCAGACAGGATTTTTTTGTTTCATAACATAAGGGAAATAATTTCTTCCTATAATGTTTGAAATTCAGTTAATATAAAAAAAGAATAAAAATAAAAAAACAAACAAACAAGGGCACTTCACTTTGGTTTTTATTTCAGGTGCCAGAATCACCTCAGTTTCACTGTAAGTTCTCCAAATGCAATCCTTCATTTGAGACTCAGCTCTTGGAGCAGCCAAGTGCATTTCTTGCATCAGGCAATACTTGTACGAGCTCATTAGTGCTTGGGTGTAGTTGTTATTTGGTTACAAAATAGATCTGGCTTTTTGCTTCTTGTTTCTTAACTTACACTTCTCCAGCTTTGCTCTGGGTACCACTGTCTTGGCTCATTTTTTTTGAGCTTTGCTTGGAGACTGAGAATTTAAGGACACACAGTCAGTTCATGCACATAAGACACCTTTTTTCCCCATTATTCTGCTGTGCTAAATCTCTTTTACTGCTGCAGTAGAATTGCTTGTTCTTCTTTCCTTTTCAAAACTGAAGAGGAAAAATAAGCAGCATCATAAGAATGAATGGCCTGGGCCAGTGGTCACAAGATGTGTCCTGAGAGGTTCAGATGGGACATTGGGAAAATATTCTTCATTAGGATGTTAGTGCAGCACTAGAAGAGGCCACTGAGATGGGGTGGAATCTTCCCCCTTGGAGGAGTTCTAAGGTCAGTAACCACAGCTGACCTGCTCTAGTGGTACCTCCAGTCCTTCTCAGAGAAGAGAGTTGAACTGAATTATCTCCACAGCATCTTTCAGATCCACAGTGGTAAGATTCAACCAGTCAGGGGAAATGTTGCTGTAAGGTTTTCCTAGTGAGTGATAAATTCAGTAATATTAAAGTAGGATGACATGAAATGTGCAGACATTTAGAGGAAGTGATAATTCAGGCCTAAGAGCAGGTTAATTCAGCAATAAAGGGCAAGTGCTCTGTTTTTATGAAGATCAAATCCTGATGACTTACCCCTCTTGGATTGTTCCTTTCCTGTTGACTTTAGAAGGACTGCTAATGGAGTATATTACTTATCTGATACCAATAGTCTCTCTAGGCTCCTTATTCTACTCTAATCTTTTTATGACAAACCCTCTTTCCTTTACCTTTTGTAACTTGGATTTTTGGTCACTTTGTTTCCTATTCTATCTACAGATATAGGAAAGTGACCTCATAATTATGAAGTACAAGATCATTAATTTTGCAACTCTCAGTAATTACAGGCTGTTCTGGCTGATGTATCACTAAATTTCTGTGAACTGACTCCTTTATGAGCCTGAAGTTTGTGTAATTCTGTTGACCAAAATATTCAATCTCTAAATGAAATTTAATTAGGAAAGAAAATCAAGAGCATACCAATTCAGTTATAGTTCTTTTGCTCCAAACTCAATTCAGTATTAAAACTATCAAGTGGTTGCAACACTGCTTAGATTCATATTGCATGGGGTATCCAGACTTGTTTTATCTAGACTTATTGACTTTCCCACTAGATGGCATTATGCATTAGCTGCAAGTTAATTTATGAGCTCAACTATAATTGCACATTCTAAAGATTAAAAAAAAAAAAATAAGAAATTATCTATTATGCTTGCTCTTAGTCTACACAAGAGTGAAAGAACTGTGGCTTAAAAATCACTTCTACCTAACAGCAACCCAATCCATCCTTAATGCATCAAATATGGATTTACTCAAAGCAATAAAGGAAGTCAGCCATGGCAACAATATTTGATCATGTGTGCAATGTGCTTTTTAGAATAAAACTCACCCAACCTTTTCTGCATTGAACATTTTAAGAGTGACTTCGACTCTGCAAATTGCTTCCTTTATGGCTGCATGGCTTCAGCTGGGGTGATAGGGAGTGTCCTAAGTAAAGCTGCAGTGCTGAAGGCTGTTTTTAAAGAAAGAGCCCCACATGGGCAATTTTTTATTTAGTAGCTAATTCAGGATAGATTATCAGAAGATATTATCTAATATAGTAGCATCTAACTGTAGGGGGGGTGTAGGATATGAGCTGGATGAACCAGTTCTGTTAGCCTGGGCCAACAACGGAAAAGAATCCAAGGCCCAGAAATCACATTAATTTTAGCTTAGTATTAAACAGCTCTTGAATTCTCAAGGCGTTGGAATACGTAATAGAAAAGCAGTTAAACTTGTGCTTAAGGTTGTCTCTGAACTGGGCTTTTGTGAAGAGTACAAACCAATGCCACTTGTAAAAGCTTACTGAAACGTTGCCAAAAATTCAGGCTGTTCATGTTTTCTATTTAAAACTTTATTTTACTTATGCTACCCCTGAGCTTTAATAAGCTACAGTTTTAATTGCCTTGTGCAGTGCATGGGTGTAGATAGTACAATATGTGATTCTTTGACGTAGAAGTGTTTATGGTTTGTATTTGCCTTCAATGATTGTTATGATTCAATCCTTTTGTAACACTTCTATTAAAAAATATGTCATGATACCTGCTTTCAATCACAACACTATTAAGCTTTCTGGAAGCCTAGATCAGAATGGTGGGCATCAGGAAATTTTGGACATACATTCAGATCTCCTTTCCTAATCCCCCTGTGCGTGTTGCAGAGGCCAGAGTGTGCTCCCAGGTGTGCATTGTTGTATGATGGAGACTGTAACACAGGTTAGTGCTGGTGGTGATGTCTGTCACCTCCTGTCAGATGTGGGACCAGATTCCAACCAACTCAGGCTCATGCTCTGCTCCTGTGAGATGTTGCATTTACTTATTACATTTAAAGAGGCTTTGTGCTTCTCCATTTTTTGCTGTGACAGAGGGACTAGGATATAGTTCCACTGAATTAGAGCAACTGGTTTCCTTTGGTCACTTGAGATGAAAAGACTGAATGTAGATTTTAGTTGGTTAGTAATAGTAGAAATTAGTAGAAATTAATTGGTTTTAATTGTATTATTGGCCGACTTTAATAAGCACACATGTTTTATTACTAGCATTCAAAACTTGAGAGTTTCGCAAGTGGTATGAAATCTTATTACTGATTAACAGATTTTCATACAAGAAAGGATAGTGACAAGAATTTCCTCCATTATTTGGCAAGGGGTGAACATTTACTGAAAATCAACACCCAAATCCTAGTATTTGAAGTGTGTACTCTACATTGTGATCCTAATGGTTGTGGTTGTGCTCCAAGCCCCCAGGAGATTTTAATAAACCCAATTGCTTAAGAACATACAGCAGAGATGAGCAGGCATGTTGGAAAAACAGCTCTCTGGAGCGAGTGTTTCCTTCCTGTTCCTGAAAAGGCTGTGTTACTGGAGACAAAGGCATTTTAAAACACCCATCCAGCAACCACTGATTTATATCAATGTGTAAAACATTCATTACAAGCCCACACTACTTAGCAGCAGCTCCGCCCAGCTCTACTTTGACATTGCGGGTCAGCCCCAAGAGCAGACGGCCGAGTCTGCGTCACTTCCCGTGGGCAAAATCCACTGGGATCAATAGGAAAAAGTGCTCAGTGTGTGCATTGCAATCACTGCCTGCTGCTCTACTTAATGCACTACAGACTGCAACCTGTAGCACTCACAGCGAGCTGCACAAACATGGTCAGCCAATCTATGGCTCTTAGTGCAGCTCTCCTTCTGAGGCACCGTGGGCCATCAGACATGGCCCAAAACTGGCACTCTTGCACTGGATTATGGAATTCTGGGAGAGGTTTAGCTGTGATTCCTCATTTCAATTGGTCTGCCTTTCCAGTGGCTTTTTGAATCACTTCTTGATTGGTCTCTTCTGAGACAACTGGGTTTCCTTCAATGGACTTTCTGTTGTGTCCAAAATGATTAATTATAGTAGAGTTCTTCTAAAGCACCTGAAATTTTTTGAGAGTGTTAAAAAGTTTACAAGAAACATTTGATGGAGATCAGTGGCATTGTTCTGAAGGGGAAAAGAGATCTTATTTAGGAAGCAGTTTTGTTTATGACCTTCACACTCAGAAGTGAGTGCAGATGTTTTCAGGTATCTGCAATACAGCCCTGGCTGTAGCTGTGAGTAAGAAAGCGTAAATTTCTAAATATTTTTCAGCAAATAAATCAAAAAAACCCCAAGCAAATTAGTAAGACACACTTAAACACAGCCACGGAGCCGTGGATCTTTTTTTAGTACTTGTGAAGACGGTTGTTCATCCTTGGAGGATGTTGTCAAATTCCAAATGTCGGAATAAAAAAAGAAAAAGACAGTACCTGCCTTTTCCTGAGAGGAAAGCTAAGTATAGTAGTAGAGACAAGAATTCAGGCTGCAGTGTTGGTTCTACATACATCAGCAGGTGCATTGGATAAAGTCTTTCTGTCTGCATTTTGCATGGCACAAATGGTAAATCGGAGTGCACCTTACAGGCTTCTCAAAGAAAAGAGGCTTGTTTATTTCAAATGGGTGGTGTGATTCTTTGGCTGTGACCACGGTATAAATTTACTGCATCCTTTTTGCAAACACATGCTGTAAGACTGCAACTTGGTGGAGCTTTTATGCCTGCTGAGGCACGTGGAATCAAAATGACTCCTCGGTGCAGTCCCTGAGTTTTAGTGTAAGTCTTGAGCAGTTCTTTCTGTGCTCTCTTTGTGTACATATAGTTGTGAGCACAGCTAGTTGCACATAAATTTAAGCAGGACAGAGGTGAACACTCAGGTACAAATGCAGCAATTAGCATGTGCTCACCTTAGCAGTGCTCCCAATTCCAGTGCTCTTACTGTGTTTCAGAGCTAAGCATGGATTAAATATTTATTAGCAAACATGAATCAAAGCACTTGTTTCCATTTAGAATGGAGCCCTCCCCAGGAATGCAAAACTGAAGGCATCTTATTGTGGAAACAGGAAATTTTCTTATAAGCCATAGTAAAAATGTTTATGAGTGGCTTTCTAAAGGAGGGGAGCCAATACAGCAGGTAATCCTCTTTCCTGTTCCACTTGTGGCTAAAATAAAATGGTCAGAGGTGGGTAATTGAATTTAATCACGGTGTAAGTCCACCAAAGGCACCGAGTTTTCTGCCTAGATGGATTTCGTTCTGGGTTAATAGTTATTTGTGAGAATAACAAGGATTTACAGAACTTTTCTTATAGCTGAAGCATTATTTCCAGAGGTGTTCTGTTGTTTCCATGCCTTTTGTTGCTGGGCATGGCTGGTTTACTAAAGTAATCCCAGTCCTAGTCGCTGTCATGCTTGGGTTTGAAGTAAGTGGGCACAGCAGCTACGTGTGTAACTGTGCTTATTTACCTTCTATGTTAATGTCTTACTGCCTATTTTAAATTATTTCTTGGTCAAGAGCAGATTGAAATGCATAAAGCATTTTGTAAGATTATTAATTTGATTTTGTGTTTTCAAATGGAGTCTCCCTTTGGGGAACAAGTCATTATTTATCCTGGCCTTTTATTTTTAAGACTTCTAGTGTTAAATATATATATATATATTTATATATATATACATATATTGCTGTATATATTCACACATCAAAATCTAAGCATTTGTCACTTTAGCTGAAGAGTAGAGAAATGATCAGATAATTTGCAAAGAATATAGGTACTAGTTTTGCTGTCTGGCTAATGTTTATTAGTCAGAATTTCGCAGTTTGGATATTTCTCAATCAAATTGGAAGCTTATTTTAGCCAGTAATATTTATTTTTGTGTTAAACAGTTACATATTAAGTTATCTTAATACAATGAGCTGCTAATAGGATATTCTGTAAACCTTTAATGAATTTGGACTCAATGATCTTAGAGATCTTTTCCAGCCTTTATGTGGAGCAGCAGCAGAAATGCAGTGCACCCTGTAACATAACCTTCTGATTCAGCTTTAAACTCACTTGTGGCCAGGCAGCACAGCTCTGATGTCTGATATGGCTTTTGTAGAAGTAGTGGAATGAGTGAAAGCTTCAATATTTGGATCTTTCTTAATTCCCATGATAATCTGAACTCTGTTCTCACTCTGGTCCATAATTTTAATATCTTGTGGATTTCAAAGAAACAATTTTGAGGTATAAACCTTGTAATAGAATGAATGCATGTGGAAAAATAAGAATCCTGAAACTGAAAGACAGAAAATGTTTGTAGCTGAACTCAGCAAGTGACAGCAGGCTCCAGAAACCCTCTGTGGAGGCACTCCTGCCAAGCTCCCTCCTCCAGATGAGTGAATAAATGCAGCTGCAGTACTAAACCCTAAACATTTACACCGTAAACATCTGCATAATTGGAAAGGTCTTTGCTTTGGCACTTGCTGTTGTAACCTACAGGTACCAGTATTTTCTACCTCCCAGAAATTCAGTAAATGTATCATCCATTTAAAGCCATGGCTCGTCACTGCCCAGCACTTACTGGGAGCCAGGGTGTCACCTTAGTCCCTTGCACATCTCTCTGGTCAAAGGGATTCACAGCTGCTTGGCAGTGATGGAACACAAAACTTCATGCTCCAGCAGACCATGGAAAAAGGAGGACTCAGGAAAAAGCCAGTTTCATTGGCACAGTGCTTGTGGCACAGAGAAGGCATAAACACACTTGTGCAGAGTTCCAGAGGCAGGTGCAGTGATTTGTTGAAGCAGCTGAACAAATTCTGGTACTCTGGGTTTTTCTGTTGGTTCCTTGGCTTCCTTTCTGAAGCAGTAAAGGCTCTGAGAAAGCTATTCTCACCCCCAGAATTCAGATGCCCCAACAGAGAGGCTTCTTCAAGGAGAGGAAATTGGGGATTTGACTATCTAGCACACAGGAAAATAGTTGTTCAGACATTTGGACCAGCCTTCTGAATAATTGAAACCGTTTCAGACGTTACCATGGGGTATAAACTAGAAAATTAAGACTTTTTGACATCAGTATCTGTAAGCTTCATTCCCATCTGTTCTTCCTGGCCCACATTTTTGCTTCTGGTATCTGTCTGGTTGCTCCCACTGCACAGAAGTAACAATTGGCCTGATACTTGTTTAAATAGAGTATTTTTAATTTGTTGTGTCTACACATGGGGGAAAAAAATTAAAGTTCTATTTTTTTCATAGTCACATTTTAGAAAATATCTATTTGACATTTTTTATAGAACATTTCTATGCAAGATAAATGCATGGTAATTGTAAAATGCAGAATTGCAATTGTAGTGTATTAGGAAAATAATTACATTATTTGAAAGATGGCCATGTATTTTTCTTTAGATTTAGAATGCTGGCTGAATTTCAACAATGTCATATTTTCTAGAAACCTGAAAATAAATGAGGATTCATTGTGGCTTAACTCAGGCAGCAGAGAATGGTCAGGAATTTGGCAGAGGCCACAGTGTTTGCCTTCACCACTATGTGATTCATCAGAGCCCTTGCTAGGCTGCAGTCACAGAGCAGGGCAGCGCTGCCAAAGGCGTCAGCAGGCTTGGACACCTTCACACTACAAATAGTAGTGGCATAGCTGGGGAGGCTGTGCCAGGTCTAAGAGAAAGATCACATGGTAAGCATCACCCCAAGCTTGTGCAACCAGAAAGCTTCACTGTGCAAAGTTAAACAGCCTGGATCTTGGAAGCATCAGAAATGCATCAGTGCAGTGTCACATCTGAGCTAAAAAGCCCAACTTCTCTGCGAGGCTAAACTGACTCAAGATACAGAGCAGCATCAGCTCTGATGTTTGTCTAAGCAGAGGTTCCCACAGTTGTTTGTTTCTGCAAAGGCTTTTTAATAACAAAATGAATCATCTGCTCCTCTTTAGTATTTAATGATGAGTACACCTGCATTGCTGCCACCTTGAGCTGATTTAGCTGGCTATAGATGAGAGGTGTGTGTCCCTTTTCTATTGCATTGTATAGATGTGTATAAGTGAAACAGTGACATTGTAATCCAGCTGGCCATCCAAGCCATGGGGAGCTTTGGCTGTCACACTGGAGTGTTTGGTACACAGGATTTAAGATCAGGGAATCTTAATGGCACCCACTCCCTGGGATACACCTTTGTGAAGGGCTTCACTGATGCACCTGTAGCTGGACATCTCCTCCTGGTGTAGCTCTGCTGGGTGAACTGATGTCTTCCTCTCAAAAACAGCATCCACTGTAGAGCACTGGAGAGCTACATACAGAAAGTGCCACGTGGGAACAGCAAAACCTTATTCCTCATTTGAAGGGAAACCATAACCATTGTTAGTATTCCCTGCAGAACGGAGACCACACCACTTCCACTGAAGTCTGTATTCTTTAGAGTCCCAGAAGAGGATTAAGTTCTGTGATCAGGCTAATTTAATAGGAGAGGTTTAATTATTTGAGACCACACGAAAAATAGAATTACTGACTTTTGCATCCTTTCCAAATCTGACATTTCCAAGCAGGTCTGTAATGGCAGTCTCAGAGGACCCAGGCAGTCCCCAGCACAGCCAAAGGATAACCTGTTGCTAAGCAACCAATAGAAGTCTGCTGCTCAACATTTATTTCATTTGGAAAGGAACATATTCTTTAAGTACTTCATCCTAGCTACCAAGCACAAAGAGTTTTCCCCTTGTGTTGCTGGAGCTGTGCATGTGTGTGAAACAGCCAGTTTGCACAAACAAAGTACAGTTCAAAGAACAGGTGCTAGAGAAGAACGTGCAAAACAGAAGGTATGAAAGAACTGGCACAAGTATTTTAGTCCTTCCTAACATCAGTGTCCTGAATTTGCCTCTTTGTGTTCATCCCACTTGAAAATGGGCTGTGTATGTGGCAGAGCTCCCTGCAGAGCCTGGCAATGTTTGCTGATGCACCCTCTTTTAAAGATGTTGTGGTTTTCCCACTGATCTAAGCAAATACTTTCACCCTGAAAAACAAGGACCAGAACTGGATCTTGACCTTCCAGCCTGAACACTCCAAATCTCAAATTCTGTACTTTTTTCAGAAAAGCAGCTAAAGAGCTTTGCAAAAGAGTCCTTAATGCTCTACAACTAACATCATTTTTGCTTTGATGCTTGGCCCTATAGTGAAGGAAAACCCTACAGATCTGCCAGACTTGTGTCTGTATACCTGAAATCAGCCTTGGCCTGAATAGTCTGTAGTTAAATTGTCCTTCCCAGTCTCAAACTGCTCAAATAGACATTATATCATGCACACGCACACCAATAAGGGAAATTGCTCAAATTCAAGGGTGCAGTTTGGTTTCTAATGGCCATAATAAGTGCATGTTTTATTGGTGTGATCTTGAAGACTCATATACCATGCATAAGTGTACTGAGCTTGGGGGGCATGACAGCTTAATGTACGTCCCATCCTAATGTATGGAGGCTACTTTTGACTGCAAAGAAGTCATTATAAATATGCATATACGTATCATTCTCCTCCCTAGCAGATGTAGCAAGTGTATTTATGGACTGATTTTTATTTTTCTTTTCTGACCAGCTTTGTGGTCTCATCCAAATGCTTTCAATGTAAAGTATTTGCAGGTAGGCCAGGAATGGATACAAGCCACATCTTACCTGGGCCCACAAATGGTAATATACAGCTTTCTGTGGCCCCAGACATCGTACATATAAAAGCTTCCATGTGGTCACAACCTCCTGTCTGTCTTAGAGCCCAGTGAATTTAAGCTCAGCTCTGTCTGTGTAGGGCCACCTGAAACAGCTGCACGTTCTCCTGGCTACTGCCAGCAATTCCTGCATCTCTGTCCCACACTCCAGGTGGAGACACACAGCAAGGACCATGCTAAAAGCCACTGTGTTGCTCTAGGACAGAATCAGCACGAAGACTGAGAGGCAGAAATCACTCACTGTGATCAGGCAGATGGTCCAAAACATCAAGGAAGGAGTCCTGTTTTCCAGACTGTTGCACTCAGACTAGGTTGGGTGCCTGCGTAGCTGGAGATGGTTTTATTTGTAGCCACTGAAGGTCTTTCTGCTCCTGATCCAGTGGATCATGTTGGATATAGACAGATAGCTTACTGTCTATCCTATGGATATAAATTTTGCCTTCAACTGGTATGGTTTCCAAATGCTGTACTTTGTTAAATGAAATGCAGTGTGGGAGTACTACACTGTTTGCAAGCTGAGCTGTGTCTTGGGAGCAGTAAGTAACAACTACATCTTTTTTTAGAGCTGAGGAAAATTACACACAGCGTTGAAGAAGTGTGGCTGAGCTCTGCATGGTATCCTAAGAAACTTGGTGTCTTAGACTGTTCAGATGTACAAACCTCTTCTTTCCCCTCTTCTTCATTAATACCTCTGCTTTTTATACTTAAATAGGGAATTGTCTCCCAGACATCTCTTTCTGAAGGACTCACGTTAAGTGTTTGCCTCGCACCTATGGATTCATGGTGCAGAGTCCCCACAGCTGAGGCAATACTTCTTTCCCATGTCTGCTGCAGGAGCATTGCTTGTCAACAGGCTGGCACTGCAGTGCCACCTCACAGAGCACAGCTGTCACGTTTGGCAGCAGGAGAGCAAGTTTGCTGCTTAACCTGGCAGCCTGGTCATGAAGACATTGATTTCGATTTCGAGATGGAAATGTTTGCTGTTTTCAGTCCCAGGGTTTCGATCTGTTAAAGTAAATTTTTGGCTGACCTGCTGCATTTAGGAAATGCTCTCCCAGAGCTGCTGGTTCCAACCAACCCTGTCACAAGAAGCTGACTTGAAGAACAACTCCACTAAAGTTAACTGACCATATCAAAAGCAGACTTTCTTAATGAGTGAACACGTAGGGAAATACAGGAGTTCATTTTTATATCAAACCCAAACAAAATAGTGAAGTCAGAAAACAGATGAAACAAGATGGGCCACTTGTTTTTCAGGTCGCTTGATTTGGTTTCACAACAGCGTTTAGTTTTGGGAAAAATCAGCATTTTTCATTAAAAAAAAATTAATCGAGAAATGGTTAGCCAACTTTAACAGGCAGTCACTGTGTGAGTAGAACACTTGAAATAAAACTCTAGAGGAAATAAATTACGGAGGAAAACACAGCACAAATAAAGAGCAAGGGTATCTTGAGGAAAGAAGTGTAATTCTAAATTGAGTAAAGGGCAAAAGAGGAGACAGTTTCACAGAAAATCTGAGACAGCTCCAGTTAAGCTTAACTTAGGACACAGAAACTGCTAGGTTTGCTATATATACACATATTGCTATATACTGAGCCACCCTGAAAGGCTGTAGGTGACATTATGCAGTAGCTTGTGTAAATATCCCAAAAGAACCAATAATGAGAAGGGGGAAGTAAAGTGAAGAGCACAGATTTGTCTACAATTCAATATATCTGTGGGGTTTGGGGTTTTTTTACATAGCTTTAAAGGAAATGCAAAGGGAAAAAAAAGAGAGTAGATGAGGAGGTGTGACTGTCTACCAATGGTATATTATTTGTTCTCTACAATTTCAGACCCTAAGAGGGAGGAATGAGGAAATTCAAGTCAGCACGCTTAATATATTTATTCTAATTCAATTTCATTGAGTGATTCTCAACTACAAGCAAATTTTCATTTATAAATCCCTTCATGGTGCCAGTATAAGCAGGTATTTTCCCTTTGCCCTCAGTCAGCTGTAGTTTATGCATTAACAGGGCCTTTCTGCCAGTATTCTGTCCCTTTGGAGAGCCACTCCTCTGGATTGATTTCTCCTGCTTGGCCACTGTGCCAGGCTGGGCTGATAAGGCAGCAGGTGGAGGTGAACAGCAGCCAGAGTGAATAACCTGCGAGCCAGGGGCAGCACTGACACACAGCACACCATCTCTGAAGGAGTGCAATACTTCAAAAATGAAAATTGATATTCATAGCCACATCCTACCCAAGGAATGGCCTGACCTGAAAAAGGTAATGAGAGTTCAGATATTCAGTGCCTTCTGTGACCAGCGGCCATTTCGAGCTACGTGATTTTTGAAAGAAAAATCAGTGAAGGGTTCTGTGGTAAATATCTCTTGGTTTTTGCCTGATTTGGTATTTTGCACTTGTAAAATATTTGTATTTCATTACTTTGCAAAGCAAGAGTCCCAGTAAGAAAGGAGTGTCAAACTGGGCTCTGTTCCCACTTTTTATTTAGACTGAAGCAATTCTTACAGGTTTCCTGGGATTTTTTGAGGTAAAATTGTCATTGGTGAGGTGTAAATTTGACTTGCTGGATAAAAATAGAGCTCTTCTGTTCTCAAATGGTATTTATATTTGTTTTAAATGAAACAAATAAGCAAGAATTAGACAAGATTAATGTTAACTAAGACAGAAGTCATTCACATCTTATACCCACAGGCATGAAAGTCATTAACTTCAATAGGAGTGGGGTCACTCTAAGCACAGTTAATTCATGATGATGATGATAATTTTACTAATATCTGTTATTTTTCAGTTACTGGTATTATTATCATTATTATTATTATTATCATAATCATCCTTATTATTTTATTTTTATTCTATTTTTATTATTTTGTTGTTGTTGTTGTTATACATAAATTTATTCTTGTCAGTCATATTTTTCATGAGCCTGTGAAATGTGTTTGAGAATGGAAAGTGTCATTTAGGTTTTAATGTAATAGATCTGAAAGGGTTTCATATCTCCCAGCTCTGTGTTTCTGTGATTTTGGACCTGATGGTCCAATATCAGCCAATGTCAGTCAGGGAGCAGCTGGAAAATGTAAACAGCATATTAGAAAGAAAAAGTCATGAGAAAACCTGGCATTAAAAACTTACATAGGATTATTTCTTCATTAGTACTGAAAAATAGCATCATTATGCATAAAACCTCCTGGAAAGGAATGTTTGTTTCCTTGTTTATCTAGGAAGGTCTTTATAAATATCTCTTTGAACCTGCTGTTTGTAATAGTAAGAGCTCCTGGTGTAAAACACATGTACACTCGATAATGCAGTGAGAGGACAGATACTTTTTAGAACAATTATGTCTGTTTTAAATGGACAGGAGTTTCAATATACAAAGGCAGGTTACTCTTGCTTGTTTCAGGTTTTGTTTTCTTTGTGCAATAACCTTATAAAAACACCTATACAATTCCTTTATTCTGATTTTATATGATTTTACAAGATAGTTTTAAATCTTTTTGTCTGTATATAATTTTAAAGGGCAATAAATTCACCCCGATAAAATTACTGCAAGAATCCCTTGATCTTCAAGGATACACATCAAGACTGAATTCACTAATGGTAGACACTGTAGGCCAGTGTTGCACTTCTTCAAACACAGATAAAGAGGCAAATACCAAATTTTTAAGAGTTAGTTTCCACCTGCTGGTTTCTGTTCCCCTGTTCTGAGCAACTCAATGGTTTATTAATGGGCCTGGAGTAGAAAACAACTCCCAGAAATCCCTGAAGTCCTCTGAAAATTCAATCCATTATCACAGATCTCTACATCTCCTGCGTGGCAAACCAAGGGGACACCCTAACATGGATACCTTTGCTTAGTGCTAAACTTCTCCTTCTTGTTTCCAGCTTTATAAATACTGAGCCTTCAACTCAGAAAATTCCATTGCCAGGATACATATTTAACAGCTTAGGAACCTAAGAAAAGTGCAAAAATAAAATCCATGTTAAAAATGAAATGCATCTGTCAATGCATCCAACTAGAAACTTCAGGGAAGAAAGAAGAAAATCAGTTCAAGACCAGACCAGTGAGTTTCTCTATTGTCCATGTGCTGCTTCAGCACCTTCAAGGTTCTCATTCTCTGCACAGCTTACAACTGCAATTAGCACGGGGCTAGCTGAAGGTTCTCATTAGTTGTCACTCATTAAATTGTCCCCAAATTTCAATATTTTTATCTATTACCCTGAAAATGTATAAATTCAAATAAAATAGACATAGGTAAGCACAGCTGAATAAATCCTCCACAGCCTCAGTCAGTAGCACCTCTGTCTGTGTTTACACTTCGCAGAAAGAAATGCCTGCTTTCACTTAGTTTCCTTTTAAATGTTTCTTTGTAGAAAAAGTGGGAGCTCTGAGAGTTGTTTTCAGTCTGGTATTTGAAGATTTCATATCTTTCTCATCCAATAATTTATGAAAGTAGAAGGAAATCAGCATCTTATGTAGGTTTTGCTTTTTTTGTGTGAACAATTTGGAGTCTCTCTGGAAGAATCAATGAGCATCTAAGCTTCTCCTTTTTAGCTTCTCCTGGCTGTTTAAATATTAATAGACAAGAGGCTGACCTTCAGTCCTGCTGCTGAATCATGCAAGCTGAAAAGTGGAATCAATGCATCTCTGTGCTAATGATTAACTGATCACAGATTGGAAAGTTGTCAGCTCAATTTTCACACTGGCAAAGGCTTAATTCAATTTTTTTCTGTGTTAAAATCATTCCAGTTTAGAACCTCAATAGAGTAAGCAACTTTAAGCATTTTGAAATCAGTTGTTTAAAAATGTTGTTGAAAGCTGAGCATATGTGTAAGTGTTTCTCCTGAATGAGGTACTGTTGGATTGTAAGAACTGCAATATTATTGTTGTTATTATTATTATTGCAGAGTGCTAACTGGCACTGTCTTTTTCTTCTTTCTTCCACAGAGATATGGATATGGTGGATGGGTTCAGCTGGATCATCATTGCAAGGTTTGGGCTGTTTGGTGCTCTGAGCTCAGCTTGTGTTGTCCTCAGGAATACAAACCCCCAATAAATCTCCTATGAAGTGAAGTGGCAATAAGATTGGCTCTGTTTCTGATACACAATTCTCTAGAGCTTCTATGAAGTACTATCAGCCCAAGTCCTAATTTACCTCAGAACAACTTCTTGCTTGAGAGATGAAATCACAATCTCTTGTATGAACCAGTATCCATTTTTACTAATAATCTCATTTTAACACTTGGAATGGATAGCTCTGAGAAATTCTTTCCAATAGGTCAACCTAAAGCAGATTACATGTGCATTTGTTTTTAGTTAAATGCAGTCATTGATACAAGAGGCAAAACCAAAAGGAATTGGTATTTTCTAAAAAGCTCAGATGTGAAAGTATGTTTGCATCTGAGAGAAGGAGGAAGAGTAATTTCTGTAGCCTCATGAGAAGAACAAATAGCAGAACAGTAAGAACGTTCCACAGATTGGGAGACTGTCACACATTAAAATGGGAGTGTGAGGTTTATTGGCAAGTAAAGTGTCCCATTTTACTTCACCTTTTTATCAGTGTTCACTCTGCACCCAAGAACAGGGAGCAAACAAATATTGTGCCAAGATTTCAGCCCCCAGTGTAAGCAGGCACAGGGGGGGACAACAAGCCACCAAAGCAAGGATGGCACAGCTTCTGAGATTCGTGGTAGCTGCAGCAAGGAGAGAAGGCTTGGACACATTTCTAGCAGCTTAGCTGCTTGTTACAGGTCTCTAATGCTGAAATTCCATGCTAAAAATAGTTTGCAGAGGAACTTCATGGCAAGTCAATTAGAGCCTGATACCCTCTGCAGAGAATTCTGTCCAGCCTACTTCTGTCTGAATATTTTGCATGAAAAGCAGTGCTTGGTAAAATAAAATCCTGTTCAGACATGTGAAGCTGGGTATAGTTAAACAATTTTCTGTAATTTTTAAGATTAAAACAAAAAAGCAAAGGCTTCTCATATCATTCTGTGAAGAAGCATCAGGGTCAAAGTGGAAGAAAATAATTATACACGTTTAAAGAAGTGCAATTTGGGATATGACTGAGTAGTTTAGTGATGGGATTATTTTAAATTTAGTTTGCTGAACCAAATCAGCTTGCTGGACTTAATTATTAAATCCCCCTCTTAATTTCCCAATAAATTAATTAAAGCATTAAATTTCGGATAATATGTAGAATTGGATGGAGTACAGTAGTGAAGAATAGAATAGGATTGTAAAGTCCATGCAGTCTATTCATATGTGATGCAATGCTCAGTTCTACTCTTTCTTTTTCTCACACCCCAAATATTTTTTTGTTTATTAGACAACCTGCAGCAGTGCACTACACTGTGTTTAATGTGTCGGAGTGTATGGCTAGAGTAAACCTTTCTGTCAGGCTGGAAAACCAATTTTACAGGAACCTGAAGGGCTTTACTGGAGAATCAGGACTATGGAGTTGTAATATTCCAAGTAATTTTCACAGCCTGTGATTTTCACAGCTAGCAAGTAACTGGACAGGGTGCCAGGGCAGCACAGTTAGGTTTGTGGAGGAGAGCTTTAAAATACTCATTAGAGCAGTATGAATTTATGTATTAGTATTTATTTATGAATGAGGTTTGAAGTTAGTAACAAATTCAAGGTTGAGAACAGTCTGACTTCTCAGAAGAAGGGGACAGAGACCCCTCTGGCTGAGTGCACTACTAGCAAATATTCTGATTTAACAGGGGGTTTTCTTTAGAAAGATAGGCAGGATCCTAAATAAGGCTGATTTTGTGAGGAGAAACAAAGTGGCCTTTGGAGAGAGAGAATTCAGGAGAGCGCCTTGTCCTGAACTGTTTGCTGTGAAGGTGATGGGGCAGCTGCCGTGTTTTCCTGAGTGGTTTTCCATGTTTTCCTGCAGCTGGAATGTGTTCTCTGGGCAGTGCATGTGCTGCAGGGCCCCAGGTACCCAGCTGCATCTGCTGACTGCCATCCCTCCCACTCATCCCTGCCAGCAGACACTCGGGGCCCGCACGTATTGATGAGCTGTGTGTCATCGATCTGTGCAACAGAAAGCCTCGTGTGTCTGTCTGTCCATAGCAGCAGGAAGCTGAGAAGGAAGTTTAAAAGCTCCCACGTGCCTCAAGGAACTGCATTAAATGTCATGACTGTGATAATATTTTGAACTTCGTGCATTTGGTGATTTGTGGCATGTGGGAAAGTGTTACACTGCTTCAGGTCATGGGTTTATGCTGGGATGAAGTTCTGTTGGGGATTTTTTTTCCTGAATACAAATTCTTGAATAATTCTTTTTTCTTTGTTTTCCCCAAGGAGAAAACATAATCTGAAGACAACATAATAAATCTCCTTTTGTCTCATTATCAGTGGTGAATGTGAATTATCAATGGGATGTGAAACAACTGGACTGAAAGTAACTGAGTTGCACAGTTATTCCTGTACTTACTGAAATCATTGTGATGTTACTGACTTTAAAAGAACATACACACCCAAAGGGAAAATTTAGCAAAGATTTAATTAGAGCATTGTTTGGAGGTCAAAATTTGGTTTGAGAGTAAACCTGGATTAAGGTACCTGATACCTTTTCAACATAAATGTAGAGTGATATACCTTGCAAAAGAAAGGGGATTTTTTTTAATCATGAAGAATTAAGTCTGAACTACAAATGACTGTTTTATTAATGTCTATTTCAAAAATAGTCTTTGTTTAAAAATACCTGCTGCATAAAAAAAGAACAACATTCTGTCCCTGAATTTCTGTAGGGAGCACAACATACTCAAGCAGCCATAAATTAGCATGTACTACTTTGTCACATTTATAATACATGAAAATGTCATTTCACAGGGACAGGCAAAGATGATGAAGGATGGAAAGGTTTTTAGAGTTATTCAAGAGAACTGCTGGGATCCAGAAGTACGGATTAAAGAGATGGACCTGTCAGGTACCTCCCTGAAGGAGCTGAAATCATTGTCTCATGTAGAGTAACTGCAACTTCCCTGTCATTGCATCTCAAAGAGCTCATAGCAGTGGGAAAATTAAAAGCTTTAGCATAATGATTCATTACTTTAAATCTTTTATATTCGGATGCAACATGTTCCCATAATTACCCTCATTTTCAGTAGCAGTTTATTCCCCACATGGATTCATTGCTTTTGGTAGGGTTTTAAGGCAGTAAGGAACTAATTGACATAAGTAAGGATGACTGATTGTGGACTCCAAAAAAGGCAACACATATTCCAGTTATAGAAGTAATTCACATAAAGGAGGAAGCCCTTCCATTTTTGTTCCAAATGTTTAAAATATTCTATTTACTTGCAGGATTTCTTGTATGTCTGTTTCCTTTTCTAGTATATTTTTTCTGTTTAGGTTTTATAACCTCATTCTGTGTTTTTGTGAGAGGACTCTGAGCCTACAGAACTGATACAATTACTTTCTCAGGAAAGAGGGTTTTCCTGATTTAGAAAGAAACTTAACCAGATGCCAAATTCTCAAATTTGTTTTCCATCAAGTTGCATACGTGACACTAAATCAAGTATGTAACATGGGGGACTGCAGGTGAGGGAAGGGATTTACAGTCTGATCAGTTAGTTTTGCTACTTCCTATTATCACTGCAATTCCAAATTACTTCTGTGAGAGAAATATTATATTACTAAAGACTATTTCTTTTCTTAGACTGAGACCTGAATAATTCCTACATCAGTTTCCCAGTAGACACAATTTGAATATCTTCTCCAGCTTTTTATAAGGAATAAACATCTGAATTACTTTCAAAAGCAGATATTTTATAAGTGACATCTTTATGATTATGGTTTTCTTCTCTCAGAGTTTATCACTCTCCACAACTCTCTGAAAGGAGGTTGTAGACAGTTTGGGGTTGGTCTCTTCTCCCAGGTAAAAAGCAATAGGAGAAGAAATGGCCTCAAGTTGCACCAGGAGAGGTTTGTATTGGATATTAGGAAAAAATTTCTTCACCAAAAGGGTTGTCAAGCACTGGCACAGCTGCCCAGGGCAATGCTGGGGTCACCACCCCTGGAGGGATTTAGATGTGACACATGGGGACATGGGGCAGTGCTGGATTAATGGATGGACTTGATGATCTCAGAGGTCTTTTCCAACCCAAATGATTTTGTGATTCTGTGTTAGGAGACACTCCAAGTCATCCTCCTGAAGGAGGTTTACTGCAACACATAACACAGGCCAGTTTGGGAACTCAGGGGCTGTTCATGAGCTAATTTATGTAAAAACAATTTAGATAATTTTCAACTACTTCATTTTCCCCTTGGAAAAGCAGTGTTTCAAACTCCAACCGTTAGACATTTAATGGGAATGCCAGAGTGTCTGCAAACTCTGAAATACCTTGCCTTAGAATCGTAGAATCACGCCTTGACTAGACTGTCATCTTTCTCGGAGTTAGCTCAGGGATTTTGGGGATTACCAAGTCATTCAACTACAGTGTGGATCACAAATAGCCTTGGGGCATCTTTCCCTTTCAGATATTTCCCTCAACACATAAGGCAAGTTTCCACAAAACAGTTCTGCCCCATACATTTGCTGTAGGCAAAGGCAAAACACAGGAGGAATTTTTCTTTTAATTTCTGCCACAGCTCTCCAGAACAGAAAGTGTATCCTAAAACCAACACCACAGTATTTCTCCTCAAACCGAGCAGAGCTTGCTTGGTTAAAAAAAAAAAAAAAAAAAAAAAAAAGAGATAAAAATTATAAACCTGTGTATTACAGCACCAAATGGTGACTTGTGCCCTAAAAATTTCCCTTTTAATTACAGCACTGCAGAGATAAAGGCACCTGTCAGTTCAGTGCAGGGGGGTGGAAAAGGCCTTGGTGTTTTTCATTTTTACGGCTTAGCTAATGGTGAAGACTCTGGGCAACATTTACTCCTTTTGGATTTAGAAAGTTGTAGCAGCTTAGTTCAAAGACCATTTTCTGTAGCACAGGCTGAGATGGATTACACCCAAAAATTTGACCTGCACACTTGGCATAATTTTGGGGCAAAGATGCAAGGAGTCTCCCAGCTGAACAAAACCAGAATCAGTCACTGCATGGTATTATTAATTCAGAGAAACAACCTACAGCTTGATTGCTGAAAGCCTTTCTTTTTGCATTGCCCAAGAAATCCTGCCAGTAATAAGAAATGGTATCCAATGGACCAAAGAGACTCAATTAGTTCTGATAATCATATGTCCTGGGTCTAATTGGTGTGCACACCTCTGTCTCGATCCACTCAATGAAACTGTCCAGGTAATTCAATAAAACAAGTTGTAAAGGTAATTAATGTCACAGTTCGGTGATATAAATCATCACAAATTTTTGAGAAAAAATACATCAGTTCATCCTGCCTTTTCTTGTTATATTCTCCTTTGCAAAACCTTCTAGAAATGGTAAAAAGTACAGGTTTTTCTGTGCTGAATCTAATTCTTCCTAAAGCCACCATCTAGGAATCTTCAGCTTGGAAATCTGCCTTTAAGTTTAATGTTAAATTTGCTCAGAGGTGTAAAAATGGGTTGAAACCAGAATGGTTACTGTGGAAAACACAGTGTATGTTCTCAAACATACTAATCAAGTGTCCATATTGGTGGAAAACACAATTTAAGCTGTACTTCAGTAATTTTGTGGACCTAATCCTTTACCCTAGACCACTGGTGCTGCACAAAATATTAACCAGATCTTGTAAGAACCTGAGCCAGCTTCCCCTCTTGTTCCCTAACTATTTAGTGAAATCCTAATTAGTACCTATTGTTTCTTTTGTTGTTTGCCTGCTGGATTTGTTGTTTCCATTCCTGCATCCTGTCACACACAAAGTTACGCTATAGACTTGTGTTCAAACAGAAACAATTTGTTATTGGAAACAACAAAGTTATTTCTGAAAACAGGCAGATTTCCTCATACTTACAACCTCAGTAGTCCAGACACAGGATCAATGAAACCTAACACAATACAGCTTTGTGGGGAACACTCAGGTAAACTTTGTGTACCAACCACTGACAACTTAATGTCGTGTATCTTTGAGCTAATTCACTTATTTATTTAATATATATGACAAATGTGACCCCAAAGTAAACTTAAGTTACTGTATTCTGTTGGTTTAACATCACACTCATTTATGGGAGAGTAACATGAAATTGCTGTTTTAATTGATTGTACACGTGCATACTAAATACTTCTAAAATCAAAATACTTGGTTTCACAAATAATCCAGTATGACTATGAAAATGTTCTTTTTCTTTCTACTTACCAAATATGTTCAAATCCTAATAAACTGATGCACTACACAACTCATTACTATGATCTTTAATTTTTAAAAAAAATCTATCCGTTTGACTTTAATCATTCTTTCTTACCATTGAAGCTTTTACCTTCTGCCTCTCAAATGAAAATGAGTTCTTATTTTAATATTTTATCACTAACAAAAGAAAAATTAAAAAGGAAACATTAATAATTGCTTTTTCTTCCTCAGGAGTCACAGTCCAAGTCCTTTCCACAGTCCCTGTAATGTTCAGCTACTGGGTAGGTTCCTACTGACATATTCTGTAATTCTTATGTAGCAAAAGTTTTAGAATATAAATGCATCTTCCTATAAATTAGGTGACTGAGGGAAAAGGGGAATTGTTCTGCTGTGAAAAAGAAAAGGCCAAAAAGCAGTCCAGGTGTGAGAAGAGCCAGCAGGGTGTCCTGTCAGAGCTCTGCTCTGGAGCACACGCAGTGGGAAAGAATGAGACAACAGCTGGATCTCCTCTGGGGGCCTTCTGGGCACAGCTGGAGGTGGAGAGAAGGAATTCACACAACATGAGTGCATGGTTAGCAGGTAGACACATGCACAGGTTCCATGGAAGGCAGACATCAAACAGTATTTTCTCATTAAAAAACCCCCAAAGATATAAAAGATGTATTTGTGGTCTTGTCCCACTTTCTTTTAAACGTGGCACGGGACTCATTGACCTAGAATGTTTGAATCTAAGAATTCAGCAGCAAATTTAAGTTAATGTGTTCCCTGCATGGTGATCTTGAATGCTTCATAGGAATAAAAGCAGGCTGAGAAGGTAACTCATAGCAAAAGGATGTTCTAAATGCATTTTCAGTTTGACTATTTAGTGATGAGTGCAGTCAAGATGTGATATGTAAACAGATATGTTGTATTAAAACCATTGTGTTAAGCCCAGAGAGAAGTAGCACCACCAATCTTCAGAATTTCTTGTTGAGTAACAACTCTTTAAAATTTTACTCTGGTGTCTAAGGGAATATTTTCCATTAAATACATATTGGGGGGACAGGATAGAGATTGATTCTATGGATATTGCACTTCCCTTATTAAAATTGTGACTGTTATCTCCTTCTAAATGTTAGAGAAGTTTGCTCAAGTTTTCTCTGTAGAATTCTCATGCTGCAGCATCTCACATTTCTTATTTTTATTTCTTCAGCTCCAGTAATAGGGGAGTAAATATTCATTTCTATGTTTAAAAATGATATACTGAGGTTTTTGCTTGGGGATAAACAGAAACAGGGGACTGGTTTACGCAAAAGACCAGTTACTTCAGTGCATCAACAACCTGGGCTTTATTACACTCATCCTGAGCAGTAAAGGCAACAGCAGTTGATAAAATATTCAAAGCAAGAAGCAGAACTGCACCCAGAGGTTTTAAAGTGAGGCAGAATTTAGTCCTGCAGGTTTCCAGCCATTCAGAACTGTAAAGCGAATTTAGGTTCAAACCTTGTCTCTCAGTTGGTTGCAGTGACATTTATCCAACATCCTCCAAAGGAGATAACATTTGAGAACTGTATTTTTATGTACTATTCTGCTTAATATCTTACCAGGCCAAACCTCAGGATACTTTAGATCTAGCCCAGATATTAAATAATGATTTGGCTGCTACAGTGAGAAAGTACCCCAAGAGGTTTGTGGGCCTGGGCACGTTGCCCCTGCAAGCTCCAGAGCTGGCTGTGAAGGAGATGCATCGCTGTGTGAATGAACTCGGGTTTCCTGGAGTGCAGATAGGATCCCATGTCAACCAGTGGGACCTCAATGCCCCAGAGCTCTACGAGGTTTATGCTGTGAGTAACTCCTTCTTTCCTTCTTTTTGGGGAATTCTGTCTGAAAATGTCTTGGAGCACATTGAAGTCATTGTTTGAGCCTTCTAATCTGCTCAGTGATCAGAGACACCCAGCTTTCATTGTGTATGATAATTCATTTTAGGATATAATGGCAACATAAAACATTCTGAAACAGCTTTTATAATAATGAGTAGCATTTTTTTTATTATGTGAGTTCTTACTGTAGAGTTGCCTTCTTGGTTTGTGAGGATAAGTGCAGTACTAAATAAAGCATTTCTGCACTCTTTGCATTTGGGTTCAAGTTACCGTATCCAATTCTATTGCCATAACTGATAAAACTCCCCGAGATCATCAGAGTTACCTAAAGAGCCAAAGTACCACATGGAATTATGGAAATAGGACCAAAGGTTCCAAACAATGTATTGATTATAAAGCAGATTTTTAGATTGAATTTCTTAAATAGCCTGAGGTGCAGATGAGGATGGTCATTTGTCTAAATTACAGCTTTAATCAGTGTACATTCTGCATCTGCTTCACAAGTTATTAGAGATGTCAGCTTGAAATGGAGCCTCTTGTACTGGGGCCTCTCCCTTATACTGTACCTTCTTCAGCTTATGTTTCACACATGTAGAAAGTAACCTCTATCCTTTTTAGAAACATCTCTGGATGATACAGATTGGGAAATTAAGCCATGTTTGACAATGACCTTTGTCAATCCATCAAGACAGTGACTGAGTAGCTATTTTTAGTTTACAAATGTAGATGGCAACTACTCCCCACAGTCCAAAAGTTGCAGCTTTATTTATGCATGTATGGGTAAATAAAACCAAATTTTTTCAAATGTGTGATAATCTCCTTAGCAACAAGAGGAGGTCCAGAAATACATCTGACAAAATGAAGCTGTTAAATCCTGGTTAGACATATGAATTACTCTGATGGCTAAATATTTAAATTTAAGCAAATAGTTACATTACTCAGTCAGAATCAGCATCCATCATTGTTCTTCTGTTTTTCTTTCCTAAGATATCAATAATTTGGGGAAGATGAGTGTACTTGTATGGAGATGGATTCTTGATCAGAATACAGCCATATTTTGAACACATTAGGAATACTTTTAACTTTTTTAAAGCCAGGCAGAAGGTCAAAGAGGACAAATGTGGTGCAGCTCAATGAAAATTCCTGAATGCAGCTGGAAAAAATCTGCAAAACCATCCTAAAATGGTTCCATAAAACATTATGAGAATTCACCCTCTTACCTGTAAAGGAAACAAAGGAATATTTGCCTGAACTGAGTTTTATACTTCAGGATGGCTGAATAACAAGGCTGGAAAAGCATTTTGGTACTGCATTGATCTGAGGAACACTTGGCTTCCTAAAGAGATATTATCATCTATATTTCCAATCTGTGGTCACAGAAAGAGCTTTGCAACTGAGTAAGGACTTCAGAATATGGCCCAGAGGAGTAAACATAAGTAACTATTGCTTCTAGTTCTTACTTGTGGGCCTATCTTCATTACTAGTACTCCTGTTCAGCACAGTTTTGCAGGTAATTTGAAAACATGATTAAGAACTAAGATGCATTTTAGTATAATTAGTCAAGATTTAGGCTTTTCCTTCTTTCTGCAGGCTGCTGAAAAATTGAATTGCTGTCTCTTTGTGCATCCCTGGGACATGCAGCTAGATGGGAGGATGTCCAAATATTGGTTTCCCTGGCTAATAGGCAAGTGTATATTTAATTTGCTTAACCTAAATTTATGAACTGGACTATGCCCAGCAGATTGTTGCAAAGTAAAGCACTCGTACAGAGAAAAATGGGGGTTGTATCAAACATTTTTTTGTACCAGGTTGTATGATTAAGTCCATTGTGTAAATTCAGCAGTCATTTGTTTTTAAGCTTGATTAGTTTGTCTGACTTTTAAGTACTTAGAATTAAAATTTTTCAGACTAGCAACAGAATACAGTATTCTCTTTTGTCTTCAGTACAAAGAGCAGGTGACTAAGGAAAAATGAATTGTCTCAGGAACGAGCTCCTCCAAAATAACAGGAGTAAAGGAAGCAGCAGGCAAACCCAAACATTACTTCCTAGAATTTACTGGATTATTTCCTAGAAACAGGTTAGTCAGAGAGGAAATAAATGTAACTTTACATCCACTATAGCTGAAAAAAACGTGTACTTTGAAAGCTCTCCATAGATGTAGGGCATTGTCTAGTTTCTGTTTTTTCCCCATTTGATGGTAAATCAGAACAACACTGAATAACAAGAGGAGGGTTATTCTGCTACCTCAAGATGTTTAGACCTCATGCCACTCTCACTCTCTTTTTCATAGTTTTGTTTTCATGGTTTTGCCCTGACTTCAGTCTGAAAAACACACACAATATACATATAATAT
This sequence comes from Margarornis squamiger, assembly GCA_035222235.1. NCBI lineage: Eukaryota > Metazoa > Chordata > Aves > Passeriformes > Furnariidae > Margarornis > Margarornis squamiger. The sequence goes on along the minus strand of JAWWTY010000160.1, from coordinate 6,378,845 downwards.
ATGTTCTGCAGTATACACTGGAAAATCATGCTATCCCAATCACCAGTGCAGTATCTTAAAGCAATAGGAATTAGTCTTAACCAGAGCAGGCTCACCAACACAGATTTTAAAAGAGAATAAAATGATTGCATTTTCTTAACAAAATACAAATAGAATATTTTCCTACAAAGGCTTACAAGGCTTTGCATCTGAGTGTATGGTGAAACATCAGTGAATAACCACCTTTAGATCTGGGTGGGTATTGTGTCCCCCATAGATGAGGGCAACTCAGTTCCTAATTTTAAGCTGGATATCTGAAGTTAGGTGTTTAAATGGCATGATATTCTGAATCAGTTGGGTGAGCTCAGAAACTGAGGGCTGCTCTAGGAACCCAAACTGCTGCTACGCTCCTCACACTGGCCATCCAGCTTAGCCAGCAGCAAAGAGAGAGAGGTTATTTCAAAGCTGTAGGAACTGGCATGGAGTCATGACTAAACCCCAAATCTCTGTTGGAATATCCACCAACACATCTGCCTCCCTTTCCACACAGAAGAAATCCAGAAGCACAGATGAGAAGCTGGCATGTTCCAGCCGTGTCTTTGAGCTAGGATAATGGGAATAAAGCCTGTACTCTGTGTTTCAGGACATGCCCAACCTGCCTGTCATCTGTCCTAGGGGTATAGAGTAAAAACTGGACTTGGAATGCAGAAGATCTGAGCTTCCAGTTCTGTGTCTTCCTTTCAGTTAATTGAAGTCCAGCTCTGTGTCCCTCTAATAGAAACAATGCATAATCTTTGGCAGCTGCCCTCTAACTATTGTTTTTGTCAGTAGGCTCAAGGCTAATGGAAGAAAGTTAACACTTAAAAATCCAATAGGAAATTGAAAAAGTAAAACTCTTATATGATTGAGCTCTTTTTGTTCTCAGGCATGCCAACAGAAACAACCATGGCCATTTGCTCCATGATAATGGGAGGCATTTTTGAAAAATTTCCTAAGCTGAAAGTCTGCTTTGCACATGGAGGTGAGTGATGTACCCTGTGAAACTCCAGCTCCTCAGCTAAGCATGTTACAGCTGTTCTTTCTGGTGTCCCAGCTAAGGATCAAAGGTTCAACCACTCAAAGTCTGCCACCAGCTGAGCACTCCTGCCCCAGATCTGCCACATCAGCTGCTTGTATGAACACTGTCTAGTCTGTTTCAACCACTGTTTGAGCTGTCACAGTGCCCTTTGAGGGAAACCAGGAGGAAAGGGGGACAGGAGATGGTTTAAGGAAAGGGACAAAGAAGCAGCAGGAGGAGTTTGGGCATCACAGTAGTGAAGAGGTGAGGAAAATAGAGAAAGAAGTTAATGAAGGGGAAGGAATAGTACTCATTGCTGGTGCAGAGCACTTTCTAGATAGCTGACAGTAAAACTTGTGGCTCTTGGATGATAATGTGGTGCTATTTTCCCCTGCTACGTTATTTTCTGCTGCTGTAATTAAAAACTCCTTCCTGCAGGTGGAGCTTTTCCATACACAGTGGGGAGAATCTCCCACGGATTCAACGTGCGCCCTGACCTGTGTGCCATGGATAACAAGGTGGATCCGAGAAAATACCTTGGCTCGTTTTACACAGACTCTCTGGTCCATGACCGTGGTGCACTGAGGCTGCTGACAAGTGTAATAGGAGAGGTGAGTTTTAATGCTTCTACAAGCAGGTGAGGCATTATTGCATTCTCTGTGAAACAGCAAGAGGAGAAGAGAGGAAGAAAGCAGGAAGAAGACAGCACCTTGACCCAGTGAAATTATGGCCTTCTGCCAGGTTGATATGTTTTTACTACACAGAGTTATTGGAATTGTGGTTTTAATCCAGGAAATCATGCCCTGTGAGGTGGGTCCCTTCTGTATCCTTGCTCAGGGTGGGATTGCTTCATTTGGAGCCTTGTTTTCAAATAGCTTGATTTTCAATTTGTATTTCCACTTGAAAAGTTATAGACAGGAAAAAAAAAAAAGTAATAAAGAAAGCTTTTGTGAGGATCCTGTAGAGAACATTAAACATCATGGGTTTGCAAAAATATTTTCATTATTTGTAAAGGAATCTTTGTAGTTTAACAACCTGTTTAAGTACAGCATGGGACAGAAAAATCCCAAAACATTCAAATAATCCCTTCTCATTAGTAAATACTCGGGAAGGGGTTGAAGATGGCATCACTCATGCCAAATTCCAATGGATCACTACAAACCAACAAGAGACTTGTATTTGTGTCCTGATCTCTGGACTTCCTGGGGTCTCTGCAGCCAAGCAGGCAGACACCCACCAGATGTCAAGGGCAGAAATGCAAGCTCTGACACTGACTTTTGTGTCTCAACAGCTGCAGTCCTGCTTCCTGTGCATTAGTTTTTGGGCTCACGTAGCATGGGGCTTCTCATGGAGAAGGTTTTACAGAGATACACTGAACCACTTAATCCCATGTCAACCCAGTTCCTCACTTTTTATAGCCAGCACCTTTAGGGATTTTGTGTTTATCTGTATTCACCTCATCATGGGGGGAGGGAAGGACTGCGGCACTTTTGCAGTCATACAAAATTCTCAGAAATGTGTGTTTCTGCTCCCTTTAGATGGGATAGACTCCAACTAACCTGCACCCAAAACTAAGAAGGGATGAACTTCACTGTGCGTGACTCACCATGGCTGTGGCTGGATTTTAATATTCATCAGCTCAAAGCCAAGGCAACACATTCTGGTGCCAGGTAGTGGCTGTTCCCCTGGGACCCAAAGCCATGTCTAAGCACATCTCCATGCATGCTGATGCCCCTCCTGCACAGCTCTTAGCTATCCTCTGGAGAGCTGTCCTATTTCAAACCTTCAGCTCGTAACGTCACTGTAACCCCCAAGACTCAGTCACATTGTTTTCAGCCCAGAATTTATTAATCTTATATGTGTTATTCTGCCAACACACGACTTCACTGAAAGAGCTGAGATACTTGGTGTTTCCTTAAGCATTTGACTTATGGAAGGGTATTATGTGAGAATATCAACTGTCACTAGAAAAAGAGGCAACTTTTTAATCTTCAGAGTTACAAAGTAAAGTTTGAAAACGTGATGTGAATGTTTTTTTCTCAAGGGTAAGATGCCTTAGGCTGTGAAAAAGAGAAAGAAAGTTCTCCTGAGTGTTAAAAGCATTTATGTTTTGGGTATCAGACTCATAACTTTGCAGCACTGGGGTTCCATCTGGTGTCACATTGCTTTGAGCTCAGAATACTCAGAGAAGAATGAAAAAGGACACCAACAATCTGTGGAGAATGCTGGGCAAATTTATTGCCTTAAGAAACTTAACTTCAGAAGTCTGTTGGCAAAATAAACAAGACACCAGAGAGGCTAATGCTGAGTGACTTTTAGATTATCGTATTACAATCCATAGTCTCTGTCTCCTCAAAGAACTAAAATCCAGTTTGAAAGACTAGTCACGATTAAGGGCCAGAGTTTCTGTGTAGCTTCTCAGGGTGAAAGGTAGAAAAATTAAAGTGTGGTGCAAAGACAGCAGCTTTGTCCCAACAGTAATAGTTTAGAGCAGCCTTGGGCAGCAAAGCTGACTCTGAAGCAGAACTGCTCTGAGACTTGCAAGCTACACCAGTTCAAACAGAACAAAGTGAAATTCGTCAGCAATGGATTAACACCCTGTTGTACTTTCCCTCCTGCCTTGCTCTTGACATCGACAGTTCAGCTGAACAGACTCAGACCAGAGAAAGAACCTGTGAGTCTCAGCCAAGCTGAGTCACAAAGCTGCTGATTTACCAAGGCCTTTCTAACAATGGCAGAACGTGTCTCCCAACGTTTTAAAATGGATAAGAAGAAATAAGTGAGTGATCTTGTGTCCTTGCACTGACAATTAAAAATTCAAGAGCTAGACTCATCCCTGTGTAGTCTAACTGCATGTAGAACAACAATATATTTTGGATGAATGTGGTCTAGATTTGGGGAGATTTATCAAGAAAGGAAGGGACAGAAAGAAGTGCTGAACTGTTACTCAGTAAGCCTTTGGGTGTCCTGTAAAATGGACATGCACATCACATCCAGTAAAATTTTTTAATATATTATCAAAACACGTAAAAGCCACTTGATTACTCTTAGCTGCAGTCAAATTCAAGAGGTAATGCATGGCAAAATGTCTTGGGCTGTTGCCCATGGTCTATTTGCTGTTTAGATGTTTGTAACACAACTTAAAAGAAGTCAGAACTGGGCTGGAGCCCTAATATCTTGTTAGTAACCCATCTGGTGCCTAAAACTCCACCTCTTGTTACTCTTATGGCACTGATGCCATAAGAACTTTCCAATACTAACAGCCTGTTAGCAGATCTTTTGACAGGTAAACTCTCCTGGGTTTTATCTTACTTGTTTCTAATGGAAACTGGGCTCCATAGCAGTTTCTTTGCACATTCTGTGGGGCTCCCTCCAGAAATCTATTTCTGGTTCGTGGTGGATTTAAGATATTCGGTCTCCTCTCCTTCAAGCTGTAGTGTTACCATCTGCAAACACACACACACACTTTACAGATACTATCCATAGTGTTGTTTCAAGCTGTAGTTTTGCTGTCACATTGTGGAATTCTTCATGAATCTTCAAATGCCAAGCTTTCCTAAAAGGCCCAAGTACTGCAGGGGAGCTGCAGACAGAAGCCCAGTCTCAGAGCTACAGATTTCCTGTGCAGCATGAACTGAAAACCCATGGATTTCAGAGTGGGAGTCCTGAGCTCAGAGTACCACGATAAAGAAAGCAATTTAGTGTTGCATTATTACTTTTGGCCAGCCTAAGCAAGTCCCTTCTGAGGTGATTCCTCAAGGTATATCACCCAAAGGTAAAATATTCTTCAATTTTTTCTAATATAAGAGGACAAAGTCATGCCTAGTAAATAGCTGGGCAAATTTTGTGTTTCCTTCTCCTTTACTTAGAAATCCACTTTCTCTTATAAACCTGGTATTCTTATTAGTTGGGAGGTTTTGTAGCATACATTTGTTTTTCCTATCTGAATAAAATGTCTTGGTATTTAATTGAATATTGTAAAAAAAAAAGAATATATTTCGATGCTTAAAAGTACATACTCTAAATATATTTTGTTTAATCTACCCCTCAGAAATTGATTTATTAGACAGAGGGTATAAATTCTCCAGTCTTAATCTTATAGCAGATCTTCTATAATAAATTATAACACATCAATATAGGACAGAACAATAGAATGTGTCTTCTGTTTGGATTTTGGGTAAGTTTGTGCAGGTTCCTCCAGAGACTCTCGGGTGACACCTACTGAGGCTTTAAAAAAATGTAAAAAAGCATTTGACAAAACCCAAACATTTTAAAAAATAGCTGGATGATGTTTTCTTCACCCTATTTCAGTATCGGTAACAGAGTTTAAACATTATGAAAAGTGTCCCTAATTCATGAGCTTGACTTCAAATTCATGAGACATTTTTAAATATATATATTTTAATGAAAACTGCAGTTTTCAAAATATTCATGTCTTCAGGAGATGAAGCTTAAAGAAAAACAGACTTTTAATAAAATCAAGACAGTTGGCAGTGTGCACTCTCCAAGGCAGATAAAATGGGGAAATATCACTCCAGGGAGAAAATGAGCCCAAAAAACATGGCCCTGTCAAGGTTGTGCCTTTTCATCTCTGATAACAGACAGATTTTTATTGAATTTTCTTTTCATAGTCTTGTTTTCAGAAACAAATCACGTCATGTCAGTCATATTCTCAGGTAGATGTTCCAAAAGCACATTTAATATCCAGTCCCAGTCAAAGACAATGACATTTTAAAAAAGTTACAGACTTCCAGAAACACATGAAATGTTGTAAATGAGATTTAAGTTTTGTTATCTGAAGCTGAATACCAGTTGAATTAAATTAAATTACATTAAATACTTCTTTTAATTTCAGTGTTCTACACTGTGTCATGCTTTAAGTAGTGTCACATTGCCATTATTGCACCTGTTAAAGTATCACACGAGATAATTTTGGTATTTCTTATTACATGTGTACGCAGTTTTAAGTTTGTGAGTGTCTGTGTGTAGGTAGCCAAAAAGTTCAAATTCAGGAATGCAAATCCAAGCATATTTTCTGAGATTTGTTGGAGAACTCCCTGAGATTCTTAAAGAAATGTGCCCAAAAGTCTCACATACATTTTGGACTGCACACAAGAGTGCAAAGCATGCAATGAGTAAGTCGGAAATCAGAAAGAAGGATTCTGTGTGCCCTTTATTTAATTATGACAACACCTAACCAAGACTAATCACTGCATTTTAGGCAAGCTCCTTGCAGCAGTAGCATGAACAGTGTAAGAGAACAATAGATGCCTATTTGTCACATTTCAAAAACAATTAACAAATAACCTGCAACTTTTTCAAACCTAAATTCACCCAACAAATTACTGAGTCATTGTTTTCAAGCTTTGTTCTTTCCCTAATGGAAGTTGCTACCTTCATATTCACTTTCATAATTAATCAATCCAATACATACATGCAATTTCCTGTGGTTTATTACAAATTCCAGAAGGCACATGCAACTACTACTGTTTAATGTTACTACAAAATGTACAACTTTTTTTATTACCAGGACAAAGTTATTTTGGGGACAGATTACCCTTTTCCACTTGGGGAACTGGAGCCTGGAAAGTTGATTGAGTCAATGGATGACTTTGACCATAAACTGAAGGTATGAACTTTACATTGGAGTGGTTTTTCACCCTCTGGTTTGAGACATGAGATAAAACACTGAAAAATCAGAGTGGTACACTGATTTCTGCAAAGCCTGGAAGAAGCCAGTTAGTTTCCTTGCAGCAGTTCCAGTAAAAGCATTTGAGTTAAATATGAGTTAAGCACAAACATATATGTCTGTTTTGTTTTTACAGGATAAACTCAAGGCTGGAAACGCTCTGGAATTTTTGGGTCTTAGCAGAAAACAATTCGAATAATTATGAAGATACTAAACTTTGGAAATAACCCTGAATCCTTAGGGATGCTTCTATTGGCATGTGCAATTGTACAGGTGAAAAATAACTTTGACAAGAATCTGTTATTTCCAAAACTAAGCAAGGGTACTGGAAATGATTATGCACAGGTATTGCTGTGCATTTGAGGATTTAGACTGTCTTTAAGCAATTCTGAAATCCCTGCTTTCATAATAAAGGAGAGATCTCACTCTTTTGAAGCTGTAGTAAGAATCTCCAAATGATAAGCAATGCCATGTTATTAGGACTTGATTCTCAGCAAGGAAAGAGCTGAGAAAGTGACGTACCCGTTACATTTCAGTCTTTGTTATGACCAATAAACAGAATTTGAAAGAATCTTAAAGCAGAACGTAAACAGAACTTTGATGATGCCCAGTAAAAAGCAACATTTGCCCTTCCCCACTGCTGGCAAGCGCGGCGTGTGCCACGCTCAGCTCGGCACTGCAAGGGCGTGCACCGACACTTTGTCAATGTTGTGACAAGATGGAAAAGGTCTCTGTGGGGAACTTTACATTTTAGCTGCCACCTACACCACTGGCAACTTAGTCACCAGAAACAATTTGGACAATATGGTTGTAGGTGCAGAAATAATGTATTTTGTGTGGGTAATACTTGGTGTGTCACTGTCACTGTCAAAATAAATACTAGTGTTTAGCAACAATATGGTTTAATGTTCTGTTCCTTAAAAATACTTCCTAAAAGTAAGGTTGGATACTTTAAATGTTGAAGTGTTGATGCTCTAACTAGTCTGAGTCCTGACACAGGAATGGAAAGATGGCTTAGTCTATGGAATATTGATTGAGACGGGTTGTCATTATTATCCAGTGAGTGCACAGGTATCCTCCTCCCAAGAGGATTTTATACTAGTCAGGACAATGCAGATGAGCATTACAGTCTTTGTTCTCATGGGAACATTTGCTGGCTACTTGTGGTGTCACCATCCTGCTGTCTAGTCCTAGAACACTCTGGGCAAAACAATATTAGAGAGACAGATGTTGGGTTTAGGTCTGGCCATCACTGCCACAAGCTGAACCTGAGGGATGTTGAACACCAGCAGTTCCTGCTCACACCAACCTTTGGTGGACTGCAGAGAAAGTTCTGTCCTTCTTTACTGTCAGACCTACTGAAAAAACTAGCAGTGGTTTGTGCAGGTTAATTACATTTTCCTTGGGTGCCGCTTTGGGCTGCGGCAGAGTTAGTTTCCTTCCTCCAAATATATTCCATAAAAGACCAGTGACCCTCAGAAGCTGAAGCAGCCAGCAAGTCACAGGTTTAGAATATCAAGTATTTATGTGAGAGGAAAAGAAGAGCTAGAAAATAGCTCTAACAATATTTACTGTCCTCAGGTTTGCAAGACTTCTGTTGACCTTTTTTATTTAAATATCCACATACAAGCAGTGAGCTACTTAAATGCATTATTTTTTTAAACCGGATTGTTTTAATTAAATTTCAAAGTAGAAAGGCAACTTCATTCTCCTATAATCTTATTTTCCTTCAGCATATATGACTCTCACAGATATTTAAATAGATTTAAGAGGAAAATACATTGTGATTACTCCAATACATTTTAATTGGATTGATTCTTCAATTTTTTATGAATGAAAGAAGCCAAGTTAGTGAGACTGCAATGTTACAACTTTGGGGACCGAGGTCTGAAAGCTCTCCAATAGCAAGAACAGTATTTAATTGCCTTAACCTGTGACTGAATGGGTGATTGCAGCACTCTGCATGGCAGTTAATTAATATGCACACCCTGCATAAATCATATTCATTATGCACTGTCATTATTTAATGATATTCTACCTATTCTCAATGTGTTAAGATTTTTAAGACAGGGATATATATAATCTTCCTTACATCTTTTCATTAACAAAGCAAATGTAAAATTCTAACGACAGTCAGACAAGGACATTCTTAATTCTCCTCCACTTCTTACTGAAGGAATAAAAAAATGTAAGTTGAACACCCAAACTCCATGAGTTTTATGCAGTGATTTAAACAGTGAGTTAAAACATTGTACTTTGATTTTTACAGATGCAAAAATATGAAGGCAAAAATCAGCTCCAAATTACAGCAGAAGTCTTTGAGGTTAAGTTTCCTCCTCACATGGTAGATCTTAAAGCTGATGTACATTTGGGAAGATCAGGCAAGTAATTCATGTCTGTGCTGCACTATACTTCTGTATACTTCATTAGCATTCTGTTGGGCCTGGTTATAAAATCACAACTTGTATAAAATCTGAAGTTGTAAAAGGCCTAGTTGTAATGTAACTTCAGGTGAACAAAGCCACTGCAGAGTGGTAGTGGCACGTGCTAAACACGACAGGAATGCTTGGAGCTCCCATTCTGATCCACGATGATCAGAACTTTATTTAAAGTACCTTTTTGTACCCTTTGGACTCTGAATCCGTAATCTCAAAGTGTCGTGCTGAAAAAAAGTAACTAAATACAGAGTGCCCAGTGAGAACAACCTGCACACTGCATTGCAGGTTTAAAACAGATTTGAACGGAGCTGCTGAATAGACTGTGCTGGAGATGGGAGGAAATTCAGGAGGGCTCTGTAGGGAATGGAGAAGGATGCATTTGTTCACCCCAAAGCAGCGAAACAGAAGGTAGGGTGTTTCATTCCAGTGCTTTTCCAAGCTGGTTGGGCACTGGGATTCGCCTAGGAATGAGGTTGAGACTTAAAAGGTGTATATATACCTGGGCCTGAGATCACCGAAGTGTCAGGCCCTCAACTTTAACAAGGCAATCCCACCAACAGGTGGAATTTGTAACAGGTAATTTGGTTTTATCCCACACCCAGCACCACCTGGAGTTCGTCACCCGCTGCTTCAGGGGCTGAAACGTCCCTGCCAGTCTGGTGGGGCTTGGACCTCACAGGGACCAGACAGCACAGGGAAGCTGCTCTAAGAACACCCTCACGTGTTCCATGATCCCATGACCACAGGATTCTGTGATCCCACCACCCCACAATTCCATGATCCCACAATTCCATTATCCCCTGATCCCATGATTCCACCACCCCACTATCTCCCGATCCCGCGATCCCGATTCAATGATCCCACTATCCCGTTTCCGTTATCTCACTATCCCACGATTCAATGATACCGTGATCCCACAACTCCATTAAGCCCAATCCCCCGATTCAATGACCCCAGCATCCCACAATCCCGTGATTCAATGACCCCAGCATCCCACAATCCCGTGATTCAATGACCCCCTATCCCATTATCCCCCATCCCATGATTCAATGACTCCCTCTATCCTATTACCCCCACCCCATGATTCAATGACCCCTATCCCACTATCCCATTATCCCCCCCATCCTACTATCCCCTTATCCCATTACCCCCTATCCCATTATCCCCCTATCCCACTACCCCCTATCCCATGATTCAATGACCCCAT